>WOXC01003774.1:0-330000 GCA_011680675.1 Gymnobelideus leadbeateri | reverse complement strand
TTGGCTTTATATTGGGAGATTTATTATGCAGTGTTAAAAATCTATTTGCCAGCATCTCTAGTGTGCAACCATGGGTGTGCAGCTGAGATAGGTCCCACCAGGTACAGACTTGCTTGATGTAATCAGAACTTTCTAAGTAGGAGTGGTTAGAGTGTCAGAATTAATTAGCATGCACATTACAGGGCCAAAGTTCACTTTTGTGTAACTAAATTCCAGCCAAATCTAAATTCAATAAGGGTAGATTTAGCACCAAACTAATCTCAAACAGATGAGCGTTTGGAAATACAAAACCACCACATTATGGAAGACCAACACTTTTTCAAGTGGGGCTCCCCAATCTTTGGGAGTTCACAAGGATCCCCAAGACATTTTCAGGGGTCTCTGAGGCCCTTTCAGGGGGTCTGAGAAGTGAAAATTATTTTCATAACAACAGTAATAATAAAGTATTTGTTTATTGAAATACTCGTCTTTTCCAACTACATATATTTGTGAGGCTAGATTTTCTTTATATATTTTTAACCAAAACAACATATCACAAATGATTAAATGCAGAAGCAGACATGAGATTCCAGTTGTCTTCTATTAAGCCAAATATTCAAATGAGGACCACAAAAATATGTAAAATAATACCACATTTCTCATTAAATTTCTCTTGGAAATAGTTTTCCAAGAAATTGTTATTTATTTTAATATGCAATGGATTTGTTATTGTTTTTTAATATTTTGAATTTAATAATTCAGTAATTGAATTGAATTATTGATATTAATTTCTAGTATGGTAAATATTGATACATGTAACATGTATAAACAAAAGCTCTTTGTAATTTTCAATATTTTTAAGAGTTTAAAAGGGTCTTAAGACCAAAAAGTTTGAGAAATGCTGCTATAGACTACACAAGAATAGAGATCAGAACTGTGACTTCACTGATACTGGGAACTCCCAAGTGAGAAAACTCCCTTATCCAATTCAGTTCAGCACCTTATCTGCAAATTATTTTCTCAGGGATCAAATAAGAAAATATTTATGAAAGTGCTTAATAAAGTGCTTGGCATATAGCAAATACTTAACAAATATCCTTCCTTTCTTCCTCCTCCCTCCCTTCCTTACCTTTTTCTTACTTTCTCCCTACCTCTTTTCATTCTTTCCTCTCCCTACTTCTTTTCCTTCCCTCTCCTTCTTTCCTCCTTTCCTCCCTCCCTCTTTTCCTTGCTTCCTTCCTTCTTCCTTTCTTCCTTCTTTTTTTTCTCTCTCTCTCTGTCTCCCCCCCCCCCGTCTGTTTGTCTCTGTCTCTGTCTCTCTCTCTCCTTTCTCTCTCTCTTTCTTTCTTCTCCCCTCCCTCCTTGTCTTTCTGCCTTCCTTCCCAAGGTCATGTGTGTGTGGTTGTATTAACAGCTCTTTATTGTCATTCAAAGCTAAGTGCATTTGGGATCCATACAATTTGAGGAACTGCATTGAGGAACTGTGTCCAAAGAGCTAACAAAATCCCATCTGAAGTAATTATCATTATCAAATTAAATAGAGTATGCATTGGAAAGATTCTGGCTAGTATAAATAATAATAGCTAAAATTTATATAGTTTTTATTATGTGCCAAAGACTATGGCACATAGAGAAAAAAAAAAAGAGAAGCATCTGTAATGATAAGGTCTCTTCCCACTGCAGCAGACTTTAAGGATGTGGATCCAGTCTACCTGTCCCATTCCATGTCTGTGACTCATAATGACCACGGAAGATGGCATTCTTTGAAGAGTCATTTGCCCATCGAGAGCCATCCAAGAGCAATAGATAAACACTGACAGCCGAAGATAAGTGTGAGGCAGTTCAATGATAGTGTGCACACACCCATCTAGAACAGGAAAATTCTACATGCAACTCCATGGATGCACACATCTCTTTCTTTCTCCCTTTGCTGAAAGCATGTCTGAACATGAGGAGGCACTAGAAAAGCATGCTATGAGGATCTGAACAGTTCTAATCTATCCATTCGGTTGCCAAAAGGATTTTCCTAAAATATAGATTTATATTGCCTCCCCTCATCCTCCTGCCCAATAAGTCCAGTGGTTTTCTGTTACCTTCAGGGTCAAATATAAAATTCATTGTTTTAAAGATTTTCATAATGCGACCTTCAGATTTTCTTATACTTTACTCACCTCCACAAATACTGTGATGCAGCTACAGAGGCTTACTTACTGTTTCTAGAACATAACGCTCTCCCATCTCCTATTTCCGTGCCTTTGCATTGGCTGTCTCTCATTCCTGGAATGCTTTCCTTCCCTCCTCACTTCCTATACTTAGTTTCCCTGGCTTTTTTCAGGTTTCAGTTTAAATCCTACCTTCTGAGGAGGCCTTTCTTGGCATTCCCCCCTTCCTCAGTTGCTAGCCAGTTCTTTCCCCTCTAAAATTACTTCTTGTCTACTCTCTATATATCTTCTATGCACCTAGTTTTTGTCTTGTTTTATTGTCTTTAAATATGTTGACTCCCTCATTAAAATGTGAGTTCTCTGAGGGTTGTGGTTGAGTCATTTCAGCTGTGTCTGACTTTCATGACTCTTTGTGACTTCATTTGGGGTTTTCTTGGCAAAGATACTGAAGTGGTTCCTTCTCCAGCTCATTTTACAGATGAGGAAACTGAGACAAACAAGGTTAAATAACTTGCCCAAGGTCACACAGCTAGTAAGTGTCTGAGGCTGGATTTGAACTCATGAAGATGAGTGTTCATGATTCCAAGCCCAATGCTCTATCCACTGAGCCACCTAGCTGCCCTGAGGGTAGGGACTGTTTTTACCTTTCCTTGTATCACTGGTATAAAGCCTGTTATAAAGTAAGTGATTAATAAATACTTTCTGAATGACTGACTGATTGACCCCCACAATCTCTGAATTAAGCTAGAATAAGAGCGAGCCAGCTGAAACAAGTATGAATTCTCTCAATAAAGTGAGGGAAAATAACCTTTGAATCTAAGGCTAGTGGGGCCAAGATTAAAGAAAGTTGATGTCAGAACATATAAAGTTATATCTGCATCAAGGCACATGAAGGCCATTTAGGGGCTGGGGAGGGGGAAGGAGGCAAAGAGGTTAGGTTATAAAGGGAGAACTCACAAAAAATGGGAGTCTCTATTCCTCTTTAGCATGGAAAACCCAGTTTCTGCCAATAAACCAGGGCTTGTTAAACTAATAAAATGCTTTGGCTTTGCTTTATAAGACTCTTTCATAGGAATAAAAAGATAAGGGGATTTTGAGCTAGAAGAAGGCATTAGAAGTCATTTTGTCTAATCCCCACACTTTATAGAAGAAGATCTCAAGATCCAGAGAGGTCAAGTAACTTGCCCATGGCTACATAACATAGCCAGCATTCAAATCCAAGACCTTTTATGCCGAATCCAGTTCTCGCTCCCCTTCTACCCTTATATGGAAAAAATATATCAAAACCCTTGTAGCAAATATATATAGCCAAGCAAACCAAATTCCCTCATTCTTTCTCATTGAAACCACAACCCAAGTGATTCTACTAGTCTCATATGGTTCAAATAATGAACTTTCATTATATACCTACCACATATATGCCTTCATAAATGAAGGAAAAAGCAATTTGTCCATAATAGTGATTTGCAATTTTATGTAAAAGCCTCATACTCTGTTCAGCTTTGTAGAAAGAAATACTTTTTTTGTGTGTGTGGCATTACAGTTCAGCATTTAAAAATAAAATAAAAATGAATGGAAGGACAAATCATAAAGGCTAATGGGTCCTTTGAGATCCCGGTACCCAGAGGGAGGCATTACCATGGCATCAAGCTGCTGACCATGAAAGGCCAACAGAACAGTGATCACATCTGAGGTTTTCATATGGGTGCAAAATGTGGACCTACCACAAATATCTCATCCAGCTTGCTGAGTAGTTCCATCCAAGAGGAGTCCAAGTCATCCTTCACATCAAGTGAAAAGACAAGATCACCCACAGTACAACAGCATAGAAAAAATATTCATCAAAAAGGCAGTTTCTCTGGGTTGAACACAGGTAGGGCACCCAGGTAGTGGTTATGAAGAGCTGAAATGGGATAACTGGGAAAGGGTGAGGCAGAAAGTGCCCTTAAGTGAAACTGGAAGAACCATAAGCCATGCCTGTCAACATCTGATTTGGGAGCAGAGGCTAGGGACAATGGAAAGAGGACAGACATTGGGTGTGAGAGCCATTCTAGAAGCAAGGCTTTGAGGACACCAAGATCAGAAGTAGAAGCTCCACCAGGATTAGCTTCATCAATAATTATGGTAGCTAACTATTAAGGTTCTGTCCTTGTTCTTTAGCACTAAACTCTTTGAGGATGGGGATTATTTAGTTTTTGTATCCCAGGATCTAGAACTATGGCTAGCATAAAATGGATCCTTAGTAAATTCTATTAATTTAAATTAGTATTCATGGTGTCTTTTTTTTAGTTATACCTGCTCCCAGAGTTGGAACTAAGGAAAGGCAAGATAGGTATTTAGGAAGCAAGATAGGAATAGGATATCTAGGAAGTAGAATAGTATAACAAGGGGAAATTTCTTCAAATTAAATTTATTTCAACCAATAAAAATCTATTTTTCTCTCCCCCATTTGAAAAACAAACAAAAAAAACCACGAAAACAAAACACTTGCAGGAAATAGAGATAGTTAAAGAAAATGAACTCCTTCATTGGCCTTGTCCAAAAAAATACATATCTCTTTCTGCTCCCTGAATCCATCACTTTTCTTTCAAGAGATGGGTAGAATGTTTTATTATGAGTCCTCTGGAACCTCTGGAATTACCATGGCTGGTAACTGTGTTGATTGGAGTTCTTAAGTCTATCAAAGTCTTTACAAGATTGCTGTTATTATATAAATTGTTCTGTTCTGCTCACTTCATTCTGTATCAGTTCATAAAAATCTTTTCAGGTTTCTTTGAAATCATCCCTTTCATTGCTTTTTTTGTGGCACACTATTTCTTATGATGTTCCATGAAATTCATAAACCATATTATGTTCAGCAATCACCTAATTGATACCCCCAAAACAAGGGGCATTTCAAAAATGTTATTTTGTAAGTGAATATATTTTTATATTGCATTTTATTGCCTTCTATTGCTTTTAGTAATGTGGAAGTGTTTATTTAATAATAAGACTCATTGCATGTATTATTATGAAGTCTGAAAGTCTCTTGTGGGCAGTAAAACAGGGGCATGATTTCCAAACAGGCATGATTTTCTGACCCTACTTAGATCATCAAATGCCCTGTCCCAGCTTTGTCTGCAATTTCTTTAAATCCGAATTTTCCTTTAAGGCCCATTTCCAACTGCCTCCTCTAGGAAACCTTCTTTGACTAAATCAGTCCTCAATATTAGCCCTTTTTTCTGAACCCCTGCATTGTTGTCTCATTCACCTGGTATTTGGTATAAACTATCAAGTATTGTGATTGATCTTTTCATGTATAGCCCTGGTTACCTCACTTGACTTCCAACCACTGCAAGGCATATTGTTTTATACTCTTGTGCTTCCATTGCTTAACACAAGGCCATTTGTTAATGCTGATGCTTATAAAAAACTACAGCTACAGCTGATAACATGACTTAGTGAATCTAATTATTAAATTACTGTATTAAATATAAAGCACAGTGATAAAATACATTGGTGTTCTGTGATGTATTTCTTGAAATGTTGGCTATATAGCAAATTCTGTATATCACAGTCCATTTTCCCCATGAGTTTCCATTTAAAAACTGCAAATGTGCTCTAATTTTCCAGTCCCCAAGATGTCATAAAAATCACATTGGAGAAATCATCAAAGCTTGAAAAAGCTTATTTAAAGAAATTTTAGTTTGATGACAATTTATTAACAAAAATATTCAATATAAAACCACACAACAAAATAACTATAGCAGTACTTCTTGTAGCAAGAAAGAACTGAAAACAAAATAGTTGTCCATTGATTGGAGAATGACTAAACAAATTGTGGTACATGAATGCAGTGGAATATTATTGTGCTATAAGAAATAAAATGCATGATGAATAAAGAGGGGGATGGGAAGACCTACATGAATTGATACAGAGTGAAGCAGGCAGTGCCAAAAAAACCCCTAAAAACAACCAAAAAACAACCCAGCATTTACAATAAGTACAACAATGTAAACTGAAATAACAATCACCACAAAACAACTGAAAATGAACATTGCAGAATCACAAGGCACTAGCCTAGCCTCAAAGAAAGAATATGAGAAGACATCTCTCACTGTTCTAGAAAGGTGAGAGCTCCATAGGTACAATACATTGCATATGTTTTCAGTGGCAAAGACCTGGAAACTAAGGAAAAGGAAAACCTACCAAGTGGGGCGCGCCTGGATATATCATGACATATGAATGCAAAAGAACACAGGAGTACTTTAAAAAATGATAATGAAAGAGACAATTCAGAGAAACCTGAGAAGACATATGAATTGATCCAGAGAAACGAGCAGAACCAGGAGAATACCTTATGTCATAAAAACAATATTGTAAGGACAAACAGCTTTGAAAGATTTAACAATTAATGAAGTGACCAACCATAATTCTAGAAGACTGATGATGAAGCATTCTGTCTGCCTCCTGATTGAGAGATGATGAGCTCAGGGTAAAGAGAAAAACATAAAATTTTTGGAAATGATTGATTTGGAGATCTGTTGTGCTTAAATAAATATATATGTAGAGACATAATTTACATAAATATATTTACATATACATACATGCTATATATCTATGAGATAATTATATAGTTAGATACATGTCTGTATAGGCATATTTAATGTGTATATATGCATATTCACATACATACTTCTTTAAGTAGGAGGCAATGGAGAGGGAGAAAAATAGATTTCTGTTCATTCCAAAAAATTTAATTAAAAAACTGAATGAGTACACATTCTTTCAAGACTGATGTTCAAATAAAACTTTCAACAATGTTAATTGGATACTTTAATGATATCATTCTTGTGCCGTTTGAGAATTTGGCATACATGGTAAATAATCCAAATTAATGACTATAGTTAATATTAATATTACTTTATATAAGCCTGTGAATTTTTTGTCTTAGTTTTTCTTTTCTCTTATTCTTAGTTCTTTGAGTAAGAATGCCACTTTCTCCTAAAGAAAAACAAACCTTTATGAAATACCTATTTTGTGTAGATCGCTGTGCTGGGATACAAAGTTTAGATAAGGCACAGACTGATCTCATGGATATATACTGTAGTTAGGAAAGAAGACATAAACATTGAAAACTATAATGTAAAATATGATGAACTTATTAGAGAAATGCAAAATAAAGCTGAATGGGATGTCTGGAGGGCAAAGTCATTACTAATTAACCAGGGAATCTGAGGTTTCCTGAAGAGGATAGCATTTGAATTAGGCTCTAATTGATGGACAGGAATCACTCACTCCTATGCCTTACTGTGGCATAGAAGTGTCTCTTAAAGATTACACCAGTGGAGATGGGAGGTGAGGCAAATTCTGGAAGGCTCTAATCAGGGTAGAAAAACTTCAAGTATGGGTCTGAAAGAAATTCAGTCTAATGTATAAAGATAAGCATTGTTGAGTACCGAAAAACAAATCACCAAAAAGTTGTTAAGAGACAAATTTTTGACACTGGTGACCCATGAAACAGGAGTCAATACTCAAGGAACTGTGATTATATCAGTATGAGAACTTCTTCCATGAAGTAGATCACACCTCACATTGGTAGATGAGTCCTAGGAAATTGTCTGAGATTTATAAAGGTTAAGTGACTTGACCTTGGTCACACAGCTAGAAGTACTAGAGCAGGGTTTAAAACTTGGTCTTCCTGATACTAATTATAGTGGCACCCCTATATCTACTATGCCTTGCTCCTTCTCTGATAAAAGTGTGAACTGGCCCTCAGTCCTGCATGGTCCATTACATGGATTTGCCTTCTCAACTTTGGAAAATCACTCAGAATTGTGAAGAGATCAATTGACAGGTTAGGCATAGTAAAAAATACAATGAACTTGGAATCGGAGGACCCACTATTTCTCAGCCTTTGGGCAATTCCTTTCCTTGTTAAGCCTTCAGTTTCATCAGCAAAGTAGGGAAAGCAATGCTATAATACCCCAACCTCAAAGGGTTGTCATGAGGAAACCATTTTGTAAAGATTAAAGAAGCAATTGGAATTATTCATTTTTCATTTTATTCTGATTTAAACTCTTTAAGGATAGGGGGAATTGAGAAAGATGGAAAATAGGGACATAGTGAGACTTACTCCAATTTTACCCTTAGGACCTTCTCTGTAAAAAACAGAACTTGGTTTGCTCATCTGATTCCATCATAGGGTTAGCTTACAATGAGAATAAACCCAATGCTTATAGGACAGGAAAGCAAATCCAAATATTATTCCAAAGAAAGCTCCATTACCGGATTATCCCATTTAGGACTTTGGTAGATATGGCTAATTTTCACTGCCTACAGTTCTGCAGTACCTAATTTCTTTTTGCATCATGAGAGCATCTCATCTTGTCCTGGGTAGATTTGTGAGATATCATCTAGTATGTCCTTTTGTATGGGTGAGTAAATCATGTGGGGCCAAGGGAGGCAAGGTCACACAGTAAATCTTTGGTCTTAAGAGTCTGGTATCTTATATATCATCACCAGTATGTGACATGATGAATAGTGACCTTGGCTAAATTAATCTACTTGTTATTCCACTTCTCCCTAAAGCAATATCTACTTTTAAGAGTATCGTCATAATTTCAGCTGGATTTTGCACAGTTCCAGTTTCTACAAGGATCTTTATGAAAAGCTAATTAAAGTTCAGGGAAAGGGATCCTAAGTGCCTATCAAATGCTGGTGATATTTAAGACAAAGTGGAGAAGCATGGGATACAGTGTGATATAGGGAATAGTATGCTTCAGTTGAAGTCAGGAGGACCTGGGCTTTAGACACGTATGATCAGTGTACACATGGGCAAGACATTATATCTCTGTAACCAGATGAGTGTCCTCAACTGTAAATTGAGTGGCTGGATTCCCTTCCACCTCTAAACTTAAGATCATGTTGACTAGATGGCCAATAGATTGCATAAGACATTTATCATTTTTTCTAATTCACCTGGGTAAGAATACATCTACAAAAGGTAAGGGGAGTATAGTTGACAGTTAGATTTGGTATCAGAAGCTGCAAGTTTGTGCCCAGTCAGACCATGCTGTAACTGAGTGATCTTGGGTAAGTGGCCCAACCTTTGTGAATCTTTCTTTCCTCTTTTGTGAAGATAATGGCTTCCTGTTCTACCTGATGGGGCTGTTGTACAGATAAAAATGAGAGATAATGCTACATTAAGAACTTCATAAACCTTAATGTGCAATATAAATACACCTACAATTCTCTTGAAATTGCACCAGGACTGGTCCTAAGAAAAACTGTGAAGAAAGGAGAGTTTGTGGTGGCCCCAGTCTTACCTCTCTGGGCCTTTTCTTCTAGTCTGAGGTAGATGTCTTCTCAGTCATTTCAGGACACTATTGCCCCTGTATTTTCTTCCCCATTCAAAACTAGTTCTTGGGAAAGGATCTAAGTACAGTCAATTCATGCCCAAGTGTAGATTTAAGTCCTTGTGTTCCCTCTCAAATTCCAAAATTAAAGACTTTTTTCCCCTATGGAAAATGTTTTAGGCAGCCTTGAGTAGTTAGCATAGACATTTTGGGGTGTGCAGTGGTGGGGGAGAGGGGCTCCTAAAATCCCAACTGGTTAGACCAGCCTGGAGGTTTCCCCAACATATCCATATCCTGTAGGTTCAGAAGCTCATTGGCTTCCTAGATCAAAGAATTTGCTAATGCCTTGTAAAGCATTTTGGAAAAAAAAGGTTTATTAATGTTTTCAACATGTTTTTATTTACTTTTAAGATTCTACAACTATATATGAGAGTCACAGAGCAGGAAAAGCACAATACAGAGAAGTCCAGGATATCAGTGAAACATGCTAGCCCCACCCCGTGTTACATGTACAGTGCTATGCATATCAAGAGTCATTTCTATTTGTACAAGACCATCAAAGCATGTCAAGCAATCCACACAAAAGGCAAGAAGAGGAAAGAGGAATACAACCAGATTGGGAATTTGGCGTTCAGAAAGCAGCTGGGATAACAGTCCCCCAGGGAAGCCACAGAAAAAGCCTAGCTCTGGAAGGGCAAAGTGCCCTGCAGCAGCAATTCAGGCAAACAGGCTGATACACTGGGCTGAGGAGGATAACTGAGGGGGACCTGGCGTAAGGTGGGGGAGCAGGCTAGCATCTACATACAAGCTGTGTAGAAGCATTCCAACTGGGACTCCCAGTAGGAGTCCAGGGGAGGGAAAGAGGTGGAATATGGGGGTGGGGGTGGAGGGGAGCCACTCTCAAAGATAGAGGCTTCTGGGAGGGGTGGTGGTACAAACACCATTCTGAGACTACTAAGTCGTTTCACACAAGCCAGAGGGTCCCCATGCTTTCTCGGTTCAGTTACTACAAATTCTACAAGAAGGGTCCTTAACTTTTTTGTGTGTTATGAACACCTTTGGCAATCTAGTAATGCCTAATGGACCCTTTCTCATAAAAATATTTTTAAATGCATGAAATAAAACACAAGATTACAATGGAAATCAATTATTGAAACAGTTTTCAAAATATATTTTAAGAAAAAGTTCATAGACTCTACATTAAGAACTCATTTTCTAGAATCTCTGCTTCTGGGGACAGAGCAAGAGAAACAGAGGCCTGGGCATTTAATACTGAAAACAAACTACTCAGATTCAAGTGACCAATAAATTGCTGTTACTAAGTATCCACATTGCCTAATTCCAAATCATCAGTTAGCTTTGAGCTGACATCATCATTACTATTATTTTTGCTTGTTTTAATTTAAATTGTTTCTCAGTGCTGAAAACGAGAGCTGCCCTCTTCCTTGACCTAAAAACAATGTTTTCTAATAAGCCCAGGATGTGGAGTAATGATTATCTCACAAAGAGAGAGCACGGAAGAAACAGTGTGTACAGTGGAGATGGGACCAGGGCCCAGCTCTGACACTAACTCTTTCTTGACAATGACAAAATCCGTATCTCCTCTCTGGGCCTCAGCAACCATTTAGAGTGCTTTTAAAGTTTACAAAATCCTTTCCTCACAACAACCCTGTGAGGTAGGCAGAGGGTTTAATGGAGTTGTAGATCTTGGAGGTGAAAGGGGCCTTAGAGATCACAGTTAAATCTACCTCTTTTTAGCAAGGCCTAGGCTGATAAAAATGACTTGCCCATGTTTGTTTGGTCATACTAATAGAAAGTGTCACAGGCTGGACTCAGAACCAAGGCTTTTGACTTTGAGTATGGGACTTAGAGACAGGTCAAAGGTTCTTAACCTTTTGTGTGTGTCATGGGTCCAAATAATGTTGTTAAATGAATAAAAGAAAATTACTGATATTGAAAGATGGAATTGTTTTTTGTGATCCCATCTAAGTTCACGGATCCCATTAAAAGTCATCTCCAAGAACCTTTGGTGTTCCATGGATCCCAGGTCAAGGTGATCTCTAAGGTACCTTCTGATCTTAAAATTCTATTATTCTAAAAGCAACATGTCAAGAAGAGGCTTGGGGATGTGTCTCTCGCCTCTCATATACTACAGAAAACCTGATTGGATGACTTGGAAGAAACACGAAGTTGAAGTAGCAAAGTAAATACAGTCATCAGTTACTACTAGGTAGTTAATAATCTCGTTGAAGCAAGATGAGCCAAGTTATATCCATTAACACATTTTTTTGCAAAAAATTCTCTTTCAATTCATGTCATACAGCTCCATTTACCTTCTTTCACTTATATTTTCCAACACTTTATAATGACACAAGGCTTTGCTTGTCATAAGCAGTCATAACCAAGTCATAATCAGTGCCCTAACAGGGACCATTTTGGAGTCTCATAGACGTATGTGAGCTAAACAGCATTTCTATGTATCAGTCATTATTCACAAGGAAGATGGGCCATGGAAAGCAACTCCCTCCCTCCCTTCCCTCTCCCCACAAAACAAACAAATAAAAAAAAACACCATGAAAAAAGCCCACTATATCAAGGGAGTGATTTCTAAAGAGCTAGAAATTGGGGGATATCTCCACAAAATGTCAGAACTTTTCAAAGCATATGAAATATCCAAAATTCTTTGGGGGGAGAATCTCCCCAAAGATGAACATTACCAAGGAGATAGAATTACTTTAAAATCTTCTTCTCATCTTTTTGTACTACTTTTCTATATTATTTTAAAGATTCAAAACCTAAGAGTCTCAGTAATATCATTTTCAACTAAGATCTATTATCTCTATATAGCATTTTCATATCATTTGCTTTATTATTCATCCATAACAAAATGAAAATGACTAAGCTATTAGCAACATAATTTAACAATCTGCTTATATGACATTAAAGATCATTTTTCATACTTTTTCATTTTTAAAAATAACCAATGACTTTTAAAAAAAATTTCTTCCTCCCTCAAATCTTCACTCTAGCCCTCCTTTCCCATTATCTGGGAAATGATTTATCTGCTTTCTACACTAACCCTATTGTATTTTCCCAATTCAATGCCTCAGGCAAACACATTTTCAACTAAAAAAAGAAAAATTCCTGTAGAGCAAAGAGTACTGGAACCGCAGTACTCAAGGAGAGAAGATATGGAGACAAATGGGGGTCATTAACTTCCCATCACAGTTGAGATGTTGCTACAACAGACGGGCTCTGGGGCGGTTATCAGCATTCCTTGCCCAGATTACACAGAGGTGTATCGAGATAATCTTCTGAAAAGCAGCCGGCCAAATTTGCAAGGGCGACATACATATATATATTTTTTAACCTCAGGCGTTCTGAGGTTCTGTAGGCCCTTCGATTAATAAGGGGCTCTCTACGTGTCAGGGGGCCCAGCAAATTAAGGCCCCAGAGAACCTGTAGGCTTCAGGATTCTTGCTCCCTTCTTCCCCCTGCTGTGCCTACCTAATACACACAAAAGATAACTTTATAGCCACATTTGAACCAACATGACATGTTAATTAAAGTACTGTCATCTGGGGTCTATAACAAGCACCTCATGCTAGTAAAAGAAAATGAAAAGCAAGGCCCAATGGATAGTATACCTCAGCAGCAAAAAATACTTAGGATTAAGCGAGGATTCCATATGTAATTTAACCGTAGCACAGCCAACATTCTCCCCGCCCCAACTAAGTGTGGAAATTCCATTTCCATTAGTTATATTTGCTATTCACTTCCCCTCCCCCCTTTCAATTTTGAGTTATTTGAAGTGAAGGAGGGACCTCAGGTAACATGCACACTGGTAAATTGGCATGAATGGTCTGCATGGTCCTTACAAATATTTCTCAAGTCACTTTAAGAGGGCTATGTGTGCTAGATGGTGAGGTGCGTGTTATAGGTTAATGGGGATGTACTACCATCTGTGATGAACAAATCTTGGTATGCATTTCAGACTCAAGATTCTTTTTCCCCCCAATGCAAATTACACAGTTCTGCCAGCAAAGAACCAAATGAATTTTGTCATTTATGAAATGACCAATAGGGGGAAATGATTACAGAGTCTGGCCAATGAGCAGTGTGTAAGAGAGGTCTCTTGAAGAGTCACAGGGAAATGAATCTTTGCTCCTTCTTAGGTCAGCAAGAATCATTAAGAATATAAGCAAAACCCAAAGAACAAAATTTTCTATTTCCCATAAGTACACCAGAGTGAATATAATACTTGCCAAGAAGGCTAAAAGAATTCCCAAGAATGGCAACTAAGACTGTCTTCATTCTCTTTCCTAAGTGGTAAGTTGCCAGCATTTAAAACCTTTCTTCCCACTCCTTCCCTATACCATGCTCTGGTCTGTTTCCATAAATCCTAAAACACTAACAAAGGCTAATTTAGGAGGAAGCCTTCCTTTAAAAGTCTGATCCAAATTCCAATCTCATAGAAGACTCAGATCATACTGGGAAAGGGGAGCAGTTTACACCCCTGCACTTATGGACTTTTCACACTTTGAAAGTTGATGTTCAATCCAAGAAAATGGGAATAATGCCAATCTTGCAATAGGCCATGCAGCAAAGATCTGACAGAGAGGACAGGGATGAGCAGTAATCTGCATCCTAACAAGAGTCCTTCATTTGCCAAAGAAAATAACTGACAAGGGCCTGAGCTCAAAAGCTTGACAAGTTGCATGCTTTGGACCTTTAATGATGGCAGAAAAGTGAAATAAAGAATTATTAGAAAGGAGAGGGTCATATAAGAGCCAAACCCCAAATCACAATTATTTTAAGCTATTGTGTGGGCTGTTAACTGACATTTTGGAATTTCAAAAATCTCTCTCAAATGGTTATCAAATAAAAGTTTAATTTTAAGTCTTGGCATTGTTACATTGTTAACTTTTGGGTTTATCTGAAGATATCACCCAGTACTATATAGGTAAGTATGGAGCTTTACAACATCACATGATGGTTTCCATTCATTCCCAAACAGAATAGGAAGGAAAATGGGAGACATGCAAGAGTTATTCAAGAAGCCTACCTGACATAGAGTGAGCGTTTCTGATTGGTTCTCAGGGAGCCGGACCCAGAACTCATGCTGTGGTTCATCATCTGCTCACGTAGGTCATGGATTTTTGCCTCGAATCTAGCGTAATCTAGTGATGGAAACAAAGGAGACAATGTTGGTGACCACTGGTGCATCTCAACAGAACTACACCAATGGAAGACTTTCATCTGGCAGCATTCCTTGGCTAAAGGCAGGATCCACAAGAAAGAGAAAATGCAATCTGGGCAGGTCTCAATTCCTTCCCAAAACAGTAGGAAGGACAAAAATAAACAGGATCCTGAAGGAGCACACACATTTGATTTTCTAACTCTATCTCCAGATGTCTGAGGAGAAATATTCATCCCTCCATCCATCCATCCATCCATTCATCCATTCATTAAGAAAACAATAACACAATTCTTAAGCACTGATTATGTACCAAGCATTATGTTAGGCTCTAGGGATACAAAGACAAAAAGGAAACAGATTCTACCTTCAGGAAGTATATATTTTATTAGATGGAGACAACACACATACAGAAAATTAACTTATACATAGATATACACATATGTAGGTATATGTATATATAATAAATATACATTTTCAGCTTTAATAGCTTATGGCTGCACCTGGGCTTTTTGAGACATCCTGTGTGGATATATACACAAATGTATATGCACATTTGCGTATACACACACACACATAAGTATACATACCTATATTTATATACATACATATACTATATTATTTCTAGGGGAAATAATATATCATCTACCAACCGGAGGTGACATAATATATGTGTGTATATGTATATATGCGTATGTGTGTGTGTATATGGTATGTATAGGGCAACTGGGTGGTACAATGAATAGGATGCTGGGCCTGGAGTCAGGAAAGCTCATCTTCCTAAGTCCAAATCTGGCCTCAGACACTTGCTAGCTGTGTGACCTTGGGCAAGTCACTTAAATCTTGTTGCCTCAGTTTCTTCATATGCAAAATGAGCTGGAGAAGGAAATGGCAAGAGACTGCAGTATTTTTGCCAAGAAAACCACAGAAGGGGTCATGAAGAGTCAAACATAATTGAAAACAACTTAACAACAGGTATGCAAATACATACATGAGTCATGTACATTTATGTATCTATGTACACATCTAAATCTACATTTTCATTTATATCCATATCTACATACACAAGCTATATTATTTCTAGGAGAAGGAAACCACTAACTTGAGGGCACACAACATATGTGTGTAGGGCAGCTAGGTGGCACAGTGGAGAGAATGCTGGGTCTGGAGTCAGGAGGACTGGCCTCAGACATTTGTTGGCTGTGTGACCCTGAGCAAATCACTTAACTGTTTGCCTCAATTTTCTCATCTATAAATAAGCTGGAGAAGGAAATGGCAAACCACTCCAGTACCTTTGCCAAAAAAATCCCAGATGGGGTCATGAAGACTTGGACATGTCTGAAAATGACTGAACATATATTGTGTGCATGCATATATGTATGTATACATATGTATAAAGATGCATTTGTACATGTCTATACCCATAATATCATTTTCACAAGAATCAGTTTCTTGGAGGGTGCCATTTGAGCTACATTCTGAAGGAAATTAGAGATTCTGTGAGTTTTAGGTGAGATAGGAACACCTTTTAGGTTTGGGGAATAAGGATGCTGAGTTGATAGAATGTATATATAGGAAGCAGCAAGTCAGTTTGGCTAAGGGAGTGATGTGCCATAATCCTGGGGAGGTAGGCTGGAGTCAGACTGAAAAGGGGCTTAAAAGTCAACCAGAGGAGTGGACTTTTTATTCTAGAGGGAAGAAGGAGCTCCTGCGGTTCTTTGAATAGAAGAGTGATGTAGCCAGACTGAAATAGGTAGGAGCAGAAGACATCTAGTTGACTTAGAGCCCCCTAGAGGGGCTCAAGGATTACAGAGGAGGTGACTGCTTTAAGTGAGACTTGAAGGATGATAAAGACATCACTATGTTTGGAAGGTGTTAAGGGAATGGATGATGGCATGAACAAATGCATAAAAGCGGGAAGAGGGCAAGGTCAGTCCTGGGAACTGTGACTAGTTTAGCTTACTGGGAATTTAGAATGCATGGATGAGAAATCATGTAAAATGATCTAGACGCAAGTCAGACTGTGGGAGGCTTTGAATGCCAGGATAATTAATTGGCACACTATTTGTAAAGGCGACAAGGAATTATGGTTTGCTTGGAAGGTTTTTGTCCAAGAGAGTAACAAAGGCACAGCCTTGAGGAGTAGTGATCCTCCCTGATGTGCAAATGCCTGCTGACTTCTTGTTAAGGATGCTGCTGTCAAGTCAAGTAAACAAGCATTTGCTAGACTTTACCATGTGCCAGACATTGTGTTAGGCACTTCGGATGAACCCTGCCTAAGTAGGGAGGCTCGTTTAGAGAACATCTAAGGTCCTTTCTAAACCCAAAGTCCTAAGATTCTACAGACCTAACACTGATTGCTTCTCAAGGCAGTCCCTGCCAATGTTCATCACCTTTCATCATTAGCAAATACTTTCTTCGAGTGAATTTGTCTTTACCTTCTAATAATTTCTTTGCACTGGTCTCCATTCTCTGCCTTCTGGACAAAATAAAACTATACTTTCTTCTCTGCCTCACAATTCTGCAAAGATTTGAAAATAACCAGGCCAATTATTCCTTTAACTACTCTGCTCATATCACAAGTTTTTTAGACCTTAACATCCTAGCTGCTTCTGATTCTTCAAAGTCTCATTTTAGGGGCAGCTAGGTGGCGCAGTGAGTAAGAGTGCCAGCCCCAGAGTTGGGACGACCCAGATCGGATCCAGCCTCAGAAAATGAGCACCCACACATAAATAATGACTGGCCCTGTAACCTTGAGCAGGTTACTTGACCCCAATTGCTTTAAAAAAAAGTCTCATTTTGAAATTTAAATTTAAAATTAAACTAAATTTACAATTAAATTTTTAAATTTAACAATTAAAAAACATTTATTGAACAATTGCCACGTGTAAAGCCCTATGCAAAGAATACTGAGAGGATGCATTAAGGAAAAGACCTTCACAATGAGGGGTGTGCTGGAGCCACCTCCTATGGAGCTGATAGTTAAATTTTCAGTGTTCAGGTTTACCCCTCAGAAACAAGCACACCAGAGCTTGATTTATTGTTTGTTGACTGTCTAGTCTTAAGAAAGTGATGCAAAAGTTTAAATAATATGGCTTAAGCTTAAAAGTATGTCGTGTATTTCAGAAAGCTAGTTGTTAAATATTTCCCAGAATAACCCAGATTATAACAGACCCCAAAGTGCTTCCAATCTTGAACAAAAGACTTAAACATAAATAACTAAAGTACCAGATTCTCAGGGAGTTGAACCCAGAATTCACACTGTGTTTTATCATCTACTCACACAGGTGATGAATTTTTACAAAGTAAAAGGCAATTATTAGGATGATTAATTAAAAGAATGCTGGAGTTAATCTCATTTAATTCCTTCCTTTTACAGATAAGAAAACTGGGGCCCAAAGAGAAGTGATTTACCATTCCCCCAGATCTCTAATCCCACTGGTCTTCTTATGACTTCTAGGAACAAATGCAAACACTTCTTTACAAACACAAAAACTTGGTATTTAAGACACAAGAATAAATCTCTGGTTTGATCATGTCACTCCCCAGCTCAAGAAACTGTAGTGATTCTTCTTTCCCTCTAGGATAAAATATAAACTTCTCTTGTTTGACTTCCAAAGTCCTTCACAACCCAGCTCCAACCTTCCTTTCCAAGCTACTTCACACTTCCCCAAGCCCCTTTCTATTCCCTCCTCACACCCTCTATAGTCCAGCTAAATTGCTCCCTGCTGTTCCTCAGCATCCTATCTCCTGTCTTGCTGTCTCTGCACAAGTTGTCACCCAAGCCTGGAATGCATGCCTTCCTTAACCCTGTCTTTAGAGTCCCTAGTTTTCTTCAAAGTTCAGTTCATGTACCACCATCTACATGAATTCTTCCTGATGCCCATATTTGCTAGGCCTCCTTACCTTGCCCCTTGCCAATTACTTGGTGTGTAGTGTGTGTGTGTGTGTGTGTGTGTGTGTGTGTGTGTGTGTGTGAGAGAGAGAGAGAGAGAGAGAGAGAGAGAGAGAGAGAGAGAGAGAGAGAGATTTACATGGCAGGATAGCATGATATAATAGAAAGAAAAAAAAATCACTGCATTTAGAATCAAGGGCCAGGGTTTAAATTCCAGCTCTGTCCTTTATCAATTTACGTGAACCTCAGTTTCCTCCTCTGTAAACTAAGAGGGTCGGACTAGACAATCCACAAGGTTCCTAATCTATGATTCTAAAGCTTCGTGTACATCTTGTCTCCCACATAGAAGATAAGATTCTGGAGGGTCGCCACTTTTTCATTTTTATCTTTGTATATCCAGCACAGTGCCTAGCCTATAGTGGGCACCTAACAAACACTTGTTGATTGATCCATTGCCCAAGGTCACAGAGGTAAAGTAGAAAATCTGGGATTCTATCCTATCCCTTCTTATTTCACCTCGAGGGCTTTTTCTACTACATCATACTGACCAGTGCCTAATGGAGGACCAGTGAAAGAGCAGGGAGGGATGGGAGGAAGGACAGATCATTTCTAGCTGGCAGGAAGCATTGGTTCTGCCATCAAGCTATAACACACTGTCCTTGCCTAAAAACTTTCCAGAATGCCTGCTAACATAGGTCAACAAAAAAAAGAACTCTGCGGTCCTTCAAAGGGAGGGCAAGTCTTAATCTGATCTGACAGTCTCAGAGAACGGTCTCCACAGAATGCTCAGTGGCTGTGAAGGCCACCATTAAATTTCATTAATTTTTTTCCTGCTGGGCTGCCACCAGGGGTTAAATGCTTTTGATCACTCTTGCTTTCATCCCAGCCTACTAGGTGTGGAAAAATCCATATGGTAGGCCTTGCTACTTCATAGGGGGAAATAAACACCAAAAAAACTTGGTTTGACATGTGAAAAATCTGACAGAGATGAAGCAACTCAAGGACGGTTGAATACATCCACTGACACAATCAGAATCTGTAAAGGAGTAGCTATCACTCTCCAGACAGAAATGACTTATACAGACCATTCTGTGTTTCTAGAAAGGGATAGGATTTAAAAAAAAATCCAAATGAGTCATTTCTTAAACAATTCCTAATAAGGATTATTCTATGATTTTTGGAGGAAATAAATGTAGAATAGTGGGCTAGGTATCAGAATACCTAGGTCCTAATCCCTGCTTAGTTACTAACTTGTTTATTAATCTCAGGTAAGCCATGCCTGTTTTAGATAATTCATCTATAAGTGAGATAAGTGATAGCTGAGTCTGTTACCTTGTTGCCTTCAGCTGGGGACAGAATAGTTGGCAGACAGAGCTCTGTGTCTGGATCATTCCTCCCAGGAGGGCAGAATGAAAAGGAAAGCAGAAAACAATGCTGCCTCTGGTCATTTTTTGGCATGTTACAAAGCCTGTGTTCTTCCAACGTATTCTCTAGATGCCCTCTAGACCACCCCCAACTTGCTTTTGCTTCTGTTTTTTTGTTTCCATTCTTTTTCTCTCCCCTACTATTACCTCCTCAATTTTTGGTTTTGACTTTTGGATTATTTTACTGTCCTTTAATTCCTGGAACAGAATTTCTTCCTCTCCCACTGCACCACTCCAATACCAATTCGAAGGGGATCATTGACTCTCCCTTGCCTGCTAATCAGCAAGACTTCCCTATTAGTCTTCTACCCACCCCAACAAGGACAATGACATAAAGAATCAAAAATTAAGATAACACAAGGGGACAAGGGGAAAAACACACATGGTGGGTATAGGCAGGCCACAACATGTTAGCAGTAATTATTGGCATATAAGATGTGGTATAAACAACATCAACAAAGATGGTGGGAACAGAAAAGGAGGCCAGTCAATCAAGTATTGACTAGGAGACACCATAGATGGTTGACCAAGTACCACACTGTTATCTTAGGGATACTAAGGAGCTGAGTAAGGCCTCTAGCATATTGGAGGAAGGGGGGATTTTTTTTTAAAATGGAGGATTTATGAAAAGACATGGATGAGAGTTGCTTAGGATGAAGAAGCATGGATGTCTTGTCAATTGCCCTTCATGGAGAGTATTCACACAAATGAAATCATGGATCCGTCACAGCAAAGAACCCAACCATAAATTATAACATTAATTCTATGGGAGAAAATGATACTTGAATGAACTTTCAGGATTTAAGCACTCCTAAAATGAGGTCTATAGGAGGAAGATGGACAAGACTGTAAAGGAACTTGAAACTGCCATTCAGGGAATAGTTGAAGGAACTCAAGAAGAGAAAACTGGACCAAGAGTATAATGGCTGTATTCTAATATCTGAGGGACACATATTGAAGAGAGATTCACCTCATTCTACTTGGCCCCAGAGAACAGAACTAGGAACAACAGACAGAAATGGCAGAAAGACAGATTATTACTCAGTATAAGCAACTTACTAATGATTAGAGATGTCTGGAAGTAGAATGGGTAACCTTAAAAGATCAAGAGTTTCCTGTCACTAAATGAGGTTGAACATAACCTAGATGACTGGGCTCTGGGGATATTTTAGAGTGAATTCATACTTCCAGAAGGGGTTGAACTAAACAATCTTTAATTAAGGCCTCTTCCAACTCTGGGATTCTATAATTTTGTGATTATCTAGAATGGAGAGGCCACTAAGAAGAGAGGAATCTTAAATTTAACTATTAGAGCAATAAATGTAGCAGATCATTATTCATTTCATATTCTCTCAACAGAAATAGAGAAAAAAACACAACAGCAACAACTTACATTCAGTTAGTACCAATTAGAAAATGCTTTCCTTATAAGACCCATGAGTATGTCATAGCTACAGTCAAAAGTGGGATTCAAAGTCAAGACATCAGATTCCAAGGCTGATCCTCTTTCTTGTAGCTCATTCTGCCTCCTATGATCAACCCTTATCACCACTGTATCATTTTAGTAACTTCTACTCAAAGACCGGCTCAGTTATTCTACAGGCTTGGACAAGAGAAAATCCTGGAGATCTGCTTTGCATTTTGATTCTTTTGGCTGTGTAGTCATACAAATCTGTTTGAAGTTTTTTTTTCTTTCCCAGACTGACTGCTTCCTTTGATACTTTCTAATGGGTCCCTGCCTCAGTGTCCTTTCACTGTTCTTATTGATTCTGAATCATCTCCATTACTTTGTATTAGCTAGTCACAAATTGGAAAGAGGGTTGGTGGATCATGGATGTAGATGTGAGAGACACTCTAGTGGTCAATGAATCAAACTCATTTTGCAGATGAGGAAACTGAGCACAGGAGAAGAGTGGTTTGTCTAAGGTCATAGACAGTGGTAGAGATGGGGTTTGACTTCAGATTCTCTGCCTCCAAATGCAGTGCTCTGACCTGAAACAGAACTCTTAAGGGACTGCCGTATGTACATGTATTCATATATATACACATATGTGTATACAAATATCCTACACTGTGTAATTCCTGGTATTGTGTTTGCTTAACAAGCCCTAAGGGTGGAAAGAAATTAAGAGATCAGGATGAATCTCATTTGGGAAGATGCCTAGCACTTTCAACTATCCCAAGCTTCTTTTCATCATCAAAGCCCAATGTTTGAAAGACCAATACCCTCCTGGTGTTGGATTAATGTGGGAAGTAATCTGGGGAGCATCTAAATTGCAGGTGATTGAAAGCACAATGCAAACATTTATGGAGATTTCATTGTTATAACTGGAAAAAATGTATTACCAACAACAAGGAGTGCAAGGAGTGCCATAAAAGGCATCATTAAGACTATATATGACTAAAAATGACAGAATTACAGAATTAAGGAGCTGGAGAGGACCTCAGTAGCCATCTAGTTCAACCCATACATAGAATACCTACTATGACATCCATCAAGTGAACATCCAACAAACTCTGCTTGAAGACCTCCAAAGAGGAAAAGCCCACTACCACTGAGCAAACAATCCACTGTACTTTTGGAAAGTTCTAATTATGAGAGAGTTTTTACTTGTCAGTAAGCCTAAATTTGCTTCTTTGCAGCTTCTACCTGCTGTTCCCATTTATATCCTTTGGAGCCAAAAAGAACAAGTCAAACCCTTACTCCCCATGACAGATCTGCACATATTTGATGAGAGTTATCATGACTCCCCTTAATCTTCTCTTCCTCAGGCTTTGTGAATTCCTTCCTGAACTCAGTTGGCCCTCATGTGTCATAGACTCAAATTCTTTCACAATCTCAATTGCCCTTCTCTGAACACCATGACATTTATGTATGTCAAGACTGGGCTGATGAGAACTGAAAACAATGAGGTCCAGATAAAGTCTGATGAAGGCAGACAAGAGTGATACTGCCACCTCCCTGCTCCTGTCTTAATGAAAACCGGGAGAGTGAGGAGTTGACTTATGGCCCTGATGATGGAAATGGGAGCAATATGTAGAAGCTGCAAAGAGGCAAATTTAGGTTTAATGACAAGTAAAACTCCCCAACATCAGCTGTTTTGGCTGCCTCCTTTCACTGCTGACATACTGAGATTGGAGTTCACTAAAACCTCCAGATCTTTTTTAGAACAATTGCTGTCTATCCAAGCTTCTCTCATTTTATCCTTTTATTCTTGGTCATCTCCCATTCCTCCTGGGCTGACTTTCACTGAAATGGCATAGTTTAGTCCATGTGATCCTTTATATATTTTCTCCGAGTCCTTTGAAACACACTTTCCTAAGATTGAGTGTGTATATGGGACTCTGCTCTGATGTCCTTCTCCTTCTATATCATGAACTCTAGGATAGAGGTAATCCCTCTCCACTCTACCCCTCCTGGTTCCAATCCTTTCTACTCTAGCAACAGTTCCATTCCTGTTAGTGAGAATAAGATCCAGATGGAAGTGGGCTGATTGGGTAGTGAGAGTGAAGGATAACAGTCAGCTCAAGTGTTATACTGGTTTTCATGAAATGTGAAAAAAAGAAGGTCTCCAGCAAATTGGATAGATTCTCTGTGGAAGATTTATAGAAAGACATAAAGAAGAATCACACAAGGTGAAGGCATTTGGAAAAGACAATCAGAAGGGTCTTAGATCCACACCATGTGGAGATCCACTGAAGTAACTAAGGATGTTTAGCCTTGGAGAAGAGAAGACTCAGGGGGACATAGTAACAGTTTACAAAGACTTAAAAGTCTGCCATAGAGTAGTTTGACTAGACTTGCTTGGTTTGACCCCAGAGCAAAACTAGGAGCAATGGAGTAGAAGTTGTAAAGATAAGCTTGGTTTGGCATGAGGAAAAACTTCCTAACACTCAGAACTATTCAATACAGGAAGCAACGAGTGATCCCTTGAAGTACTCTCTTTCCACTCATTGGAAGTTTTCAAGCAAAGGCTGGATGACAATTTTCAAGGGAAAAATTTTTTCAAAGCATGGATTGGACTAGAAGGCTGCTGGGGTCTGTTCTGAGTCTGTGATTCTATGAAAAGACATGGATGGATTGCAATCTGCTCCAGTGAATGAAATACCCACCCATTAGGATCACAGGCCTATTGAAATACTGAAGCATTAGGCTTGCCTAAAAAAAATCAAGTCTATCTGTGACATCAAGGCACTGTCTTATTGAATATATGCTTCATTATGGCCCTGAATTTCTTGCTGAACTCGCACCTCCTGAAATTCATCCTGCCACAGTTGCTCACTTCTCCAACTTGTCACTCATTTTCACTTTTAATAATACTCTCAAAGGTGCCCGATGCTCTACCTAGGATGCTGTTGCTGCAAAATAGCATGAATATAAAGGCAATTTAATCCACAGACAACTATCAATATCTCTCTATCCCCTTTAGAACAGCACTCAGGTATTACTTTTATATATTTTGCTGGGAAATTTTTGGGTATCAATTATTATACCATTGAAAAATGTTCTCAGTGCATGGATTAATAGCTTTATGAAAAGCATTTACCTTCAGATAGTCATTTCCCCCTCTCAAATAGAATTGGATTCTTTCATTATTCCTATTTATATGCAGATCTATTTCAGTTAGACTAATCTAGATGGAGAAGCAGAGAGTCAGTGGACATCCAAAGAATGGGAATCACCTTAAATAGTCAAGTGACCATAAGAAAGTCTCCCCCCAGGCCCTCCTGCATCTCCCCACCCCCTTCCCGCCTGCCCCACAGGCAGCATGGAATGCAAGGAGAACAAACTATTGATTTAGGTTCAAATGCCAGCTATGCCCGGGCAGCTAGGTAACACAGTGGATAGAATGCAGAGTCTAGAATCAGGAGGATCTGAGTTCAAATATAACCTCAGACACTTACTAACTGTGTGACCCTGGGCAAGTCACTTAACCCTGTTTGCCTCAGTTTCCTTCTCTGCAAAATAAGCTAAAGAAGGAAATGTCAAACCACTCCAGTATCTTTGGCAAGAAAACTCCAAAGGGGATCACGAAGGGTCTGAAACGACTGAACTGCAACAACAAGGCTAGCAATGCTGTCTCCTGCCAGTGTGGTAAGTCATTCTCTTCCAGCCTCATATCCCTCACTTTGAAATGAAGAGGTTGACCTAAGAGATTGCTAAGGTTCCTTCCAGGTTTAAATTCATGATACCTCGCAGGGTTCTCTTGAGAGAAGCATTTTGTAAAGTACTACCTAAACGTAAGCTGTGATTATAATGCCATTAATCCTGCTGCTGCCTGGATTCAGGGACAATCCTTCAATGGAATTTCTTTTTAATAGCCAGTGATGTTTAGTGACCTTCTTGAGGGCTCAGCAGGATTGTGTTAACTGCTTTTAATTTCATTAGCTTTCCTAGCAGCATCCTATAACCATTCATCATGGGGTGTTTGTTCACTGGCTAGCCTGCAAGAGAACTTGGCCCATCTATGTCAGGTAAAAATCAACAACTGCATGAGCTCTGTGGCCTGGGTCTCCTGGGCTTTGTTCTGAACTGACGTCTGGCCATAAAAGAGACCTGAATATGACATACCCAGAACAACACTTTTTGAAGGACGGCGCCTGGGTGAAGCTTAACAGAGAAAGGGGAAAACATTTTGAGATGCTCTAAATTGTATCCTATAAAGTCCTAGGGGACTGACCTGGAGAGGTGACTTGGTATAATTGGAGAACTACTGGAATTAGAGACAGTGAATGGAGCATTCGTATCCATTGCTATATCTCAGGAAGATCTGAATTCAAATCCTGAATCAGACACTATGTGGCACTAAGCAAGTCAATTAACTTTTGTCTGCCTCAGTTCCCTCAAATATAAAAGTGGGTTTAATAGTAACATCTACTTCCTGGGGCTGTTGTGAGGATCAAATGAAATATTCTATGTACAGGGCTTCTCAAACCTTAAAGTGCTTTGTCAATGTGAGCTATTATAACTTGGGAAGATGCTTCCCTAAACTCCGTACCCATGCCAGATAATAATGGGAGGTTTAAAGGTGTGCTGGGTGCTTTCTACATAGAAGGTAACAGTACAGTAGAAAGAGCACTGGTTCCAGTGTCAAAGGTCTTGGGTTCCAATCCTATTTCCAACATTTAAATGTGTGACTTTGGGCAAGTCACTCAATCTCAGTGGGCCTCAGACTCTTCAGTTAGAAAAAGAGGAAGTGGGGTTAGAAGACCACAAAAATCCCTTTTAGTTTGAGACCTATGATCCTAATATAATACGAATATCTCATTACATGTAGATAGAGCACTGGGCCTAGAGTCAGGAGGACCCCAAGTTCAAATCTATCCTCAGGCATTTACCAGTTGTGTGACCCTGGGCAAGTCACTTAACGCTGCCTCAGTTCCTCATTTGTAAAAATGAGCTGGAGAAAAAATGGCAAACCACTCCAGTATCTTTGCCAAGAAAACACCAAATGGGATCATGAAGAGTCAGACAATTGAACAAAATTACAGTGGGAGTAATCCATCCCTCATCCACCTACCTGACCCCTCTTCCCCCCCCCCCATCTTATCAGCTCTGGCAAGAGAATATCTTATGGAGCAAATCTTGGAGCTGAGTCCAACTTTCCTGGAGTTGTGTTCAGTGCTGGCAGCAAGCCCTTAGTCTCTTGGAGGACGACAGCAGAGGAGCTGCCTCAGAGAATATTGGACAGTCAGTAGTTCTTAAAAAGAGTGACTGCCCTCAGGTGCTCTAGATCTTCCTATCTGGCTTCCCGGCTTCTCTCTAGAACTTGCCATCTCTACAATTCCTACAGCCCTGAATTATAGGGAGTCCAATCCAACCACAGTAGTCTCCTTCACAAAGGCTTAGGGGATCTTTCCTGAAAAATTAGGGATTTGGGGAGGAAGTATTGAGGGAGGCATGGTTAGGTCAACCGATGAGAAAACAGCATGAATGATGCCACATACACAGATTTGATCCCCAAGCACTCTGGTGCTAGAACTACTTGTTCCTCTACACCAAATTTGTATCACTCACACACACACACACACACACACACCATTCATATCTATGTCCCATGATTTCTCAAATGCACTCTAACTAGGAGTAATCAATACATATTCAGGCAGCTCCCAAAGGAGTCTGCCTTTTGTTTAAAGGAAAAGCAGGTGGTGTGCCTCCCTCACAACACTCTGAAAGTCCTACAGAATAGACAGAAGCTAGTGATCATTGGCCCTCTGACAAATAAAGAAACCGAGGCAGGGAGAGGCTAAATCATTGCCTTGAGCTTACTTGGTTCCCGGCAAAGGAGGGTCTAGCAGCTGCTTCTTCCCCTCCTCTGCTGCCACAAACAGCCTCTTAACCAAAGGGACCTCTTCACACACCTGGCTGGAGTCATGCCACTATCAGCAACTGACCAGCTATGTGGCAAATCCCTCTGCCTCTCTCGTGGCCTCCATTGCCTCCCCTGTAAAACCAGGGAGTTGGATTGGGTGAACTCCAAACTCCCTTCCAGCTCTGACATTCAGTGGCCATGAGGGGGATCAGGTGAATAACACCCCATCTCTTACCTTAAACCAAAGGAGTGATCATTTGTTCAACAGGCCTCCGCAGGAAAAATGCCACAGTAATCTGATTTAACAGGAACTTCGGTAAACACTCATTCGAATTCTACAATCCTTTAATTAATTAATCGTGTTCAAGAGAACCAGTTGCAAGGCTTTGCAATCTCCTCAGACACATGGTCTTCGAGCCTTCCTGCTTTCGCTTTACGACACCAGGCTCTGCAGATGCCCTCCCGGTTTCATATTACCTCTTTAATTAGGAGCCTGCCACGGCTGTTTTGGAGTAGCTGGTCTGAGGGCTGAACCATTTTTACATACTGCTCTGTCGACCTTTAATTCCTCAGGCAAGTCTGTGCGCCTCTCCCCTGTGTATGCGTTCTCCCTGCTGTTGACATCACTAGACATGACCTCCATGCAATGAGACAGATATCAATAGCTCCCTGCCAGGAGACTATGGTCTTGCTAAGTTTTCTACCAGCCTTTCATCTTCTCCACCTGACTTAGCACATTTCTCAGGTTGCCAACCTGCTTTGACACACTGAGAAGGGGTGGAATTTTCCACCATAGGAGACTTAGTGAGCCATCACGCTTGATTCTAGTCTCCTTATGTTTACTCATGGTAAAACTTCTATTAACTAGAAGTCAATTAACCAGAATTGGCATCAGCAAGGTCTTTGCTGGTATTTTTAATTCCACATTTCACTTGCATCAGAAAGAGAAATGACAAGGAAAAACTCAGTCTATGTGCCAGGTCCCATTAAGTCCTGTTTTCCTCTATCATCTCCATATATATATAAATATATATGACTGAACAATAATGAACAATAATATTAAATCACATGTGCACAGCATATTAAAGTTTTCAAAATTCTTTGTGCAACAATAACAATGTAGGTTAGAATACAAAGTGATGATAGCCCTTTTCCAGATAAGGAAACTGAGGCTCAGCAAAGTTAAGTGACTTGGATATTGTCTTCAAAGCCCTAGTGATTTGCAGTATCCTGTACTGGCTCCATTCTCTAAGATTCCAAGTGAAACAGGTTTTAGACTCAGAATATCAGAGATGGAACAGACCTCAGGAATCACCAAATTTAAGTCACTCATTGTAGAAATTAGACAACTAGGACCCAGGAGAGGGAGGGAGGGAGGGAGGAAGGAGAGGGAGAGGAAGAGGGATGGAGGAAAAAAGAGAGAGAGAGAGAGAGAGAGAGAGAGAGAGAGAGAGAGAGAGAGAGACAGAGACACTAGCACCCAGGTTTCCCCAACTACTGCCATGCACTTTCTGTTACCTCCCAACCCTCCCACTTCTGGTGAGAAGGTTGTTGTGATACCCAAGTGAAATCCATGATTGTGACGAGAACAATTTTCTGCATGACTTGACTGAGAAAGAAAATTCTCAAATAGGTCTCAGCCTAATGCCTAGAAAACAATCCTCATACATGTGAAACAAGGAAGGAATAGAGATGAAGGCAAACATCGGTGTGAATCCCCAAACTGGCAATTGCCCAACAGACTGAGACGTTCCAAAAATGAGATACCTAGTCTCAATTTGACTTCCCATAACCATTTTCTCACTGGTCCGTGAGAGGGCACAGTTAACTTTCTGAGATAACTTTTGGCCACTCCAATGACATGACAAGGATATTATTTTAAAATTTATCAACCACAGAACAATTTTATCTTCATATTCCTCATAGAATCACAGAATTTTAGAGTCAGAAGAGCCTTTGAGGTTATTTAGTCCAGGAGTGGGGAACCTGTGCCCTCAAAGAAACAAGTTCCCCACCAGTGATTCTGGTCCAAGTCAAAGGTAGCTTGGTGGTATGGTGGACAAAGTATTCAGCCTGGAGTCAGGAAGACTCATCTTCCTGAATTTAAATCTGGCTTCAGGCACTTACTAGCTGTGTGACCCTGGGCAAGTCACTTAACCCTGCTTGTCTCCGTTTCTTCATCAGTAAAATGAGCTGGAAAAGGCAAACCATTCCAGTATCTTTGCCAAGAAATCTCCAAATAAAATTAAAGAGTCAGACACCACTGAAAAATGACTTAACAACAACAGTCTCATCTTAACTCATTAACTCATTTTTACAACATGCTTGATAAACAGACATCCAGGCTTTGCCTAAAGACCCCCACTGAAGAGGGAAAGCAATACTTACTGAAGCAGCTCATTCTACTTTTGTAGAAGTCTGTAATGAAGTTTTTTCTTTCTCAAGTCTAATCACCCTCTCTCCTGTCTTTTACCTTTTGCTTCAAAGTCCAAGCAGAACAGGACTACTAACTCTTCCAGGTGACAATTCTTCAAATAATAAATGCTCTCCCTACCCCCTGTATCAACCCCTCCCATCTTAATGCCTTCCCTGACTTAATTATTTCCTATTTGTCTCCTACATAGTTTGTACCTGTTTGCTTGTTGTCTCCTCCATTAGATTGCAAGTTGCTTGAGGGCAGGAACTGTTTTTTGTCTTTTTTTTTTGTATCCCTGGCACTTAGTACAGTGGCTAGCACACAGTAGGCACTTAATAAATATTTACTGATTAACTGACGGACTCTTCTCTTTCTCAGTTCCTCCAATGAACATTGCATGGCATGGTATTGAGGTCCTTCAACCTTAAGGTCATTCTTCTAGGATATGACCATTTCTGTGGGCCTCAGTTTCCTCCTCTATAAAAAAAAGTTGCACCCAATGGCTTCTAAGATTCCTTCTTGCTCTAAATCTATGACCATCTGCATGCTTTTCAGATAAACATTCTTAAAATGTAGCACCTAGAAGGGAGCTCGGTATTTCAACTGTGGTCCTGAGTTGAACTGCTGAAGTGTTGAACTTTGTGACCTAACTTATGTCCATCTGAATGATGCTGACAAGGAAAGAGCAGATCCTGCCTATAAACTTGGTTATTTGGACCTGGGGACGGCCGCTCCCTCCCCAGAGCGGGACATACAGGGCTCCAAAATAAAACTCCCCTTCCGTACAGTTGGCAACCTAGCCGCAGCTCCCATTTTCTATTTGTGAAGATGACTTTTTTTAAGCCAAGAGTAAGACTTCACATGTTTCTCTATTAAATTCTGTTTTATTATATTCAGCCTAATGTTCTAGCCTCAGTCTTTTTGGATATTGACTCTTTTACAGGTTGTCCTTTGATTACTCTCCCTAATATGATGCCCTCTGTCTGCCATTGATGCTTTTATCCAAGTCATTGATAGAAATGTCAAGTAGCACAGCGTGAATGATAGATGCCAGATGAGTCCTCTTGGAGACCTCTGACCAAAATGACAGCAAACCATAAATGAATACTCTTTGGGTGCACTCATAGAGCAGGTTCAAAATCCAACCAAATGTTCCAGCAGCTACCTCACATGTCTTCATCTTGTCTAAGTAAATAGCTTGATGAAATGTAGGCAAACTGTATCTATAGCATTCCTTTAATACACTAGTCTAGTAAACCTTGTCAAAGAGAAATGAGGATGATCTAACAGGCCCTCTTTTTATGAGGCAGCTAGATGCCACAGTGGATAGAGTGCTTAGCCTGGAGTCAAATCTTGCCTAAGACATTTATGAGCTGTGCAATCCTGGCAAATCAATGAACTTTCATCTGCCTCAGTTTTTTCAACTGTGGAATGGGAATAGCACCTACCTTATAGGGTTCTTGGGAAGATAAAATGAGATAATATTTGTAAAGCACTTTGCAAACCTTAAAAGGCTATAGAACTGCTAACTCCCATTCTCAATTAAATGGTCTGGAGTGAGTTTGGGAGTGAAAATTTAATAATGGCCTCATGAGTAGGAGGCATCTCTAGCACAGGACTGGATGGGTGCTAGGACTAGATTCTGTTGTTATTCAGTCATTTTCAGTCATGACTCTTCATGACCCCATATGGGGTTTTCTTGATAAAAATACTGGAGCGATTTTGCCATTTCTTTCTCCAACTCAATTTACAGATAAGGAAACTGAGGTTAACTGGGTTAAATGATTTGCCCAGGGTCACATGTGTAGTAAGGGTCTGAGGCCAGTTTTGAACTCAGGGAGATGTTTTCCTAACTCCTGGTCTGGAGCTCTATTGATTGTGCCACCTAGCTGCTTGAGAGCTAAATTTACCAAGTAGTATTTTGCTTTATGTTTAGGATAGCTACATAGAAGGGGACACTTTAGTTCAGGCCCTTATCCCCTCTCACTTGCACCATAGTTAGAACCTCCTAATTGGTCTCCCCACTTCCACCCTCTTCTCTCTCCATAGTTGCCAAAAATCCTCATCGAAAGGCACAGGTATAATTTGATAACTCTCCCCTGCTCAAAAACCTACAGGAGCTCCCCATTGCCTTAAGGGAAAAAGACAAGCTCCATTCCCTGGCTAGCATTAAACACCTCCATCATCTGGTTGTAGTCTCTCTTTCCAGTCTTATATCATGAGCTCAACATTGCAGCCAAACTGCCCTATGAGACATTCCCCAAAGGCAATCCCTTATTCTGGGCCTCTGCACATTCCCCAAAGCCCTTCCCCAGGGCTGGCATGTTTTCTTTCCTCCTTTACTCTTAAAATCCTTGTTTTTCTTCTCTGACTCAGTTCAGGAACTTCTTACTCCTTAAAGCTTTCCCTGATCTCCCCACTTGTCAGACCTCTTTCCCCCATCAACTTTCTTTATCCTGTGCTCATATGTATACATATCATAACTTCTCCACCCTCACCCCAGGGGAAAATAAAGTTCTTGAGGGCAGGAACTTTTGTTTTTGTTTTTACATGATCAGATATAAAATGTGTTTTTAAAAGTGACTTGTACATGGTAAGTGCTTAATAAATGCCTGTTGTTGATTTGAGTGGCACAAGATATAGCAACTTCCTGAACCATCATCATAGCCATCATCAAGATGCAAAGCACTGTCTGAAGAGATCACTGGGCCTCAAGCCTGAAGGCTTAAACTGATCTGCCACTTTCCAGCTTCCCTCACAAGTAGTGACTTGGTTAAGTGTAACCTCTCCAAGAAAGTAGTCTTCCAGATTAGTCAAATCACTTACCTAGGCCCACATGGCTAATAACAGATGGAAAGAAGAATTTAATTCATTTTAACCCCCTTCAAGCTGAACCCTCTCCAGTACCTCTCCATGCCATCAAGCACTTGCCAGGCAGACTTAGTTTCCTTATCTGTGAAATACTCCGTCATTTCTGATACCTGTGATTTCATCACCATGGAGGTTCTCTCCACTAATAACAGTTGTACACCCTTCTAGAACTCTGAGAGTTGCTGTGGCCAACCTGTCAACAAACCTTTACAAGGTGGTCCACAGATGACAGAGGTATCCTATTAGTAATAGAGAGAATCAGGATTCAAACTCAGACCCTTTGATTCAGAATCCAGAGTTCATGATAACAGTAAAGAAACACAGTTCTAGAATAGGTCTTAGAAGTTATCTGGTCCAATATTCCCATTTTACAGCTATGAAAGCCAAGCCCCAAAGGTTAAGTTACCTGCAGAATAAATGTCGCTATTCATACAATACTTCAAAGTTTACAAAGCATTTTATAGATATAATATCATTTGCTCCTTATCACAACTATCATGAGGTAGGTGCTATTATACTCCATTTTACAGATGAGGCTAAGTGGCTTGCCCAGGGTCACACAGCTAGTGTGTGTTAAAGGAAGGATTTGAACTCAAGTCCTCTGACAAGGCAGCCAAGTGGCACAGTGGATAGAGCACCAGCATGGACTCAGGAAGACTCATCTTCTTGAGTTTAAATCTGGTCTCAGACAGTTACTAGCTGTGTGACCCTGGGGAAGTCACTTAACCCTGTTTACCTCAATTTTCTCATCTGTAAAGTGAACTGGAGAAAGAAATGGCAATATCTTTGTCAAGAAAACCCCAAAAGGAGTCAAGAAGAGAAAGACACGACTGAAAAACAACCTCTGACTCCAGAGATTCACTATGTCAAAATTTCTGTTGCACCAAATGGAAATAAACATAATCACAATGTGTATTTCATGAACTTGTCATTAGGCTCACATGACACTGGGCAAAAATTTGCCATCATAATGTTTCATTTAAACGGGAACTATTATTTAAGTAATTACAACTAGTTGAGTCCAAATTATCCACAGCCTGGGCCACCCCACTTGTCTGGTCCATGAAGGCAGTTCCTCAGCAGATAAAGTATATACACCTCCATAGCTGTGAGCATTTCTAACTTGGCTGTGAGAGTGGCCTTGGAGTCAGGACAGGAGTCCCAGTCTAGTATGGTATCAACCAATCTACATTTATTAAGTGTCTATTATGTGCCAGGCGCTGTACTAAGTTCTGGGGCTATAAAAAGAGGCAAAAGATAGTCCCTGCCTTCAAGGAGCTTCCAATCTAATGGGCATGGTAGATAATGTATAGAATACAGAGTCAGAAAGACATGCATTTGGATCCCTCCTCAAACATTCACTGTACAACTAGAAAGGTCGTGTGGCTTCTCACTTCTTTCATACTTGGTTTCTTATTCTGTAAAATGGGCTTTTAATGAGGGGAAAATGAATTAAAGTATGTTAGGCACTTTGCAAACCTTAAAGGACTCTAGAAATGCCAGTAATCATTACCAGCATTAGTGGTAGAAGTCACTAGCTGGGTGACAGTGGATGTTTTACTTCATAGCCATGATGATCCATGTATTATAAATAGGGGTTGCAGGTCAAAATGTGGAAGCTTTGTGATGTTTCCCTCTAAAATGTTAAATAGGAAGTCGTGGGTGTATCCTGCTCTCACGAAGGCACATACAATATGTTCTTCTGTATTATTATCATGACTATGTCTTATTTTCCTAATAAACTAATGAGAGCAGGGATCTTTTGTCTTAACTAAGCTTTCTATATTCCCCAATGACTGTGCAGTGCTATGTACATGGGGAGATACCTAATATGTATTTGTTGAATTCAACTGAACCATTCAATGAGTGAGAATTTTTGGTTAGATTGCAAATGTGCTCTATCAATCAAATTATAAGAGATGACACTGGGATTTTGTTCTGATGGAAAGATAATTAAAGCTGTTTCTGCATCTCTCATATTTACTGCTCCCACCTTAGAATACATCGGCAGCTCCTAGAAACCAGGGACTGTGTTGGTTTTTCATCTTTGCACCATCATCCTCCCTCCTTTCCTCCCCAGTGCCTAACAGAGTGCTTTGGACACTGTAGGTATTTAATAATTGATTGCTGAATCAAATTTAAGTGAGTGAATTACAGCTGTATCTGAAATATTTCATAAGATAATAGATTTAGCACTGGGAGTTTAGAGATCTTTCAGTTCAACCCCTTTATCATAGAGATGAAAGAAGATGAAAGATGTGAAGTTACCTTGTCCAAGGTCATAGAGCTAGGAAGTGGGTGAGCTGGGATTTAAACTCAAATCTTTCATTCCAAACCTAGTGCTCTTTTCAATGCATCAGAAACTTTATAATCACAAAGGCTTAATTTTCTCTAGTTTGGCCCCATGTTTTCCCAAACCCTGTTTATTCTAGGGTTGGTGTCTGCTTGTATTGACCCTCTTGTAGTTTGGGTTGTGTTGACATGCCTCTAAGTGCTTTATGACCAAATAAGCTTAGGAAATGGTATTATCAAATGCTGTTGAGTCTGAAGCTTGGAAATCCTCCTCAACAAAATGCAATGAAAATTCAAGGTACTATCCTCATGACATGCCCAGTAACACAGATCCTCTTAGAAGTCGGTGCTCTCCAATTAGGCAGAGGGCTCTGGACTAGGTTGCCCTGACTGTGATTTAATTGCTATAATTTCTAACCAATGATGCATGTGAAGAATGATCAGGGAACTGCTCATTCTAATTTAGTTCTTATTTGAAATTCTTGTCTTTGGAATATGTCTGTCCCCCTTAACCCTACCCCAACAGGAGACTTCATTTGGCAAGCTCTAGCATTGAGACTGCTATTGGATGACAACCATAGCATCACAGGCCTTAAGAGGTGGACCCAGTCAAGCCTTCTAAGGTTAATGTTCTTCCTATAGTTCCAAGCTATTGCCTAGACCTCAATATCCTAGGGACCTGATTTTAGAGGCCTACAGTTACAGAATATTAGAACAGAAAAGGACCTCAAACATTAGTTAGTCCAACCCTTTTTAGTTCTCATATTATGACACTGAGGGAAGGCAATATGCCCAAGATCACACAGCCAGTAAATGGTGGATCAAGCATTTACACCCAGGTTTTTCAACTCCAAATTCATGTACTTTTGTCTCCCCAGGACACTAAACACCAAATAGTCTGGCTTCTTATCAATCCAGTATTTGCTGGATGCCTATTATGTGCCCAGCAGAACCTGGATCTGACAAGTACTAGCTGTACACCTGTGGGCAAATCATTTTACCCAATTCTCAGTTTAAAAAAAATCTGTGAAATGGGGGCAATTATATTTACAATGCCTATTTCACAAAACAGCAGTGAAGAAGGCACATTGTAAGCCTGAAAATGCTTCAGAAATATACACTCTTATCATCTGGTCTGAAGCTGTGGGTAGACAGCTAGTTTCAGGTGCTGATTTCTTGCTAATGTTGCTGTTTTTCCCCCTTTCATCTTTTCTTCCTACCTTAATGAAAGTAGACAAGAAATAGGAGAAAAGAAGATTGAAAAATAGATTTGACTGGGATCTAGGAAAAGAAGCAGGACTGAAGATGGAGAGGCCTTGGTGGTGGGATGAATGGATCAAAAAGAAGGCAGCCTGGTAGAGTGGAAAGGGGTGGGGAATGGACCTGTGATTTCATTGGTATGGGAAACTCCTGGATGAAGAAACCTACTCTACCAACACAGATAAACATCTTCTCTGCAACTCAGAATCCCAGTGAACTGAGCACTTCAAGGTTAAATGACTTCCCCCAGGTCACAAAGTCAATATGGGCAGAGCCAGGTTGTTCTGAGTACACAGCATCCACAGATGGTTGGGGAATGATGGGGTCATTTGATACCAGGTCAGTTGGAATTTGGCATGCTGGGACTAGAGGTGGTCAGGCAGTGTACACCTGGATTTGTAATATGAGGCTCTAGATTAAAATCCCAGCTCAGCCACATACATAGCCTACCTCACCTACCTGTTTAAAGTTCAAATGAGAAAATGAATGGAGATTATGTCATAGTCACAAAACTGTTATATGAGGTTTTATTCTTTCCAGTTGAGAAGAAATAAGGTCATGAGATAAATGGGAAGCAGGGTAAGATGACCTAGGAAATCCATAAATAGACCACTTCATCCCCCTCCTTAAAACTACTACCATTTTTGCAAACCCAAGATCACCTGACTTGGCTTATGTGTGTAATCCCCCCCCCCCAACAATCCTGTAAGAATTTATCATCTTAATGTTGGAGATATTTTGCTTCAGGGAAACCTAGTAAATCATGATTGGGATAAAAAAATAATAATAAATAACCAATGAACTGAAGGGAAAAGCTCTAGGACAATTTATGATAACTTCATGCTAGGCTTAGCTACTTCTATGGCTCAGTAGAATTTTTGGGGGGTGCTACTTATTTTGCTCCCCTCTTGTGCTATCAAATGGATACTATACTCTCTGGATCCTATGCATCAGAAAAGGGGTCCCTAAGTGTATATGAGTCCAGGCTTGGAAGTTAAACAAGAAAAAAATGGAGCCTTTCTATTTTTTACTATACATGAGGGAATAAGGTAGACTTCTATATTTAGAGCTGAAAGAGACCTCAGAAGTCATCGAATCCAAAATCTTCACTTACAGATGAGTAAACTGAGGCTCAGGGTGGCTAAGAGACTCGTTGATGACCACACTGCTAGTAAGCATCATGGGATTAGAGTTTATAACCGTTGAAGTCAGAACTAGTGTTCTCTCCAGTGTAGCAACCTTTTTAAATTGGTTAAAAGACCGTTTCTGTGTTTCTTTAGTAGGCATGCAAGATTCTTTAATAGCTCAACTCTCTGTCCTGGTTCTGGTTTCCTAACAAAAAATTCTCCCCTCTTTTTCTCTGCCTGAGAAGAAACTAATTAATGTTGCTGTCCTAACAGTGGTGCGTTGGTACTGATCAATCCTTGACAACAGAGACAGCCCAGTAAGCCCTAAGTGAAGATTTGACTTTAGACAGATGTGGGAACTTAAAGATGTGGGTGTACCCTGCACTGGTATATATCTTGACATATACACAACTTTTTATCCCATATGACCTCTTACTCTGTCTCTTCTGGAATCCTTCATAAGGGAATTCCCCAATGTACTGGGGAAGGTCTTCCTTTGATTTTCCTAAGTCCTAATGACTCCCAAGGCACAGTGGGGGCTTGAAGCCATTCTGCCTCATCCTTATCACATGACTGGCTCCCCTCCTTGTCCAAGTATTCAGATCTTTGGTTGGCATCCTTTCACAGGCCTTCTTACACTCCTTAATCCTATCATTTCCTCTCAATGCTAGGTGAGTTAATGGGAGAAAATGGGCTCTTTAATGAAGAGCAATTGCAGCTGATGTTTGTATCGCACCTCATCTCATTAGCTCACTTGGCCTTCACAAACATGGTCGGGGAGGGAGGTAGAGGAAGATAGCCTAAGTCTTATTTACATTAGACAGATGGGGAAATAGAGTCAAGTACTGGTTTAATGAGTTGCCCAAGGCCACCCAAATTAAGTCAAGTCAAGTCAATACCCTTTGATTAAGTCCCTACTCTCTGCCAGGAAGTGTGCTAAGGGCTAGGGATACAAAGAAAAACAAAAGTAGTCCTTCCTCTCAAGGAGCTCCCAGTCTAATGGAAGGTTCAACATGTAAGCAATTGTGTACAAACAAACTATAGACTGGATAAAGCGAAAATAATCAACAGAAGAAGACAATAGTTTTTAGGAGGATGAGGAAAGGTTTCTTAGAGAAGGGAGAAAAGTTGGATTTTGGATGAAACTTGAAGGAAGCTCAGAAGTACAGAGGAGGAGAGGCAGACATGAGGAAAACTGGTAGACATGCTCAGAGTCCAGAGATGGGGTGTTGTGTGAGAGGAACAGCAAAGCAGCCAGTATCATTGCCCTGTACCATACTGGAAGGGAGTAAGGTCTAGGAAGACTGGACAGTACAAAGAGGCCAGATGATGAAGAGCTTGGAAAGTCCAATGAGATTTTATATTCAATCTCAGAGGTAACAAAGAGTTACTGGAGTTTACTGAATAAGAGAGCAGTGGGTGCTACAGGGTCAGTCCTTCATTTTAGGGAGATCAAGCTAACAGCGAGGGATTTAAACCCAAGTATTCTGATGCCAATGCCAGTGCTATTTTTAGCCCACCTTTTATCTGTCTCCATGGAGTGCAGAATGATCTTCCCCTATTACCAAGACCTTAAAGAAGAACAACAAAAAAATGTGCTCTTGTTATCAAGGAAGTGTTAAGGAAAATGCCGTTTCAATTATATAGAAATGTGAGCTGTTGGTATGGTTGTCTTTATATGTTACAACTGTGCTTCACATATTGCAAAGCATTTTTTCCCTCATATTTCTACATGGAATCATAGAATTTCAGGACTAGAAGAGACCTTTAAATCCATCTAGCCCAACTGTATCTGACCACGAACCATCCTAACATATCTGGCAAGGAGACATCCGAGTCTTTGTTGGAAGATCTGAAGAGAAGAAAAACCCACTTGGGCTTTCCAAGGTGATCAATCTCATTTTTAGACAGCTCTCATATTTGGGATGTTTTCTCCTACATTAAGCTTTTATACATACATACATACATACATACATACATACATACATACATACATATATACATACATACATACACATACACACACACACACACACACACACACTTCTCTCTAGGGCAGTTAGTGGAACAATAGATAAAAGACTCATCTTTCTGAGTTCCAATCTGGCCTCAAACACCTACTGGGTATGTGACCCTAAGCAAGTCACTTAACCCAGTTTGCCTTAGTTTTCTTATCTGTAAAATGAGCTGGAGAAGGAAATGACAAACCACTCTAGCATCTTCATCAATAAAACCCCAAATGGGATCATGAAGAGTCAGACATGACTGAAACAATTGAATAACAAACACTTCTCTGCAATTTCCAACCATTACTCCCAGTTGTGCCCCTGGGATCAAACATAATGAGTCAACACCCTCTTTATCATGTTTCAAATACTTGAAGGTAGCTACCATACTATTCCCAAGTCTTCTATGCTCCAGGTTAAGCTTCCCTCCCTTAGTCCCTTCAGCCAGTCCTTGTATGACATTGACCTAATTGCCCTTTGCCATCATCCTGGTTAGCCTCTCTCTCGTGCACTCTCTAGTTCATCAGTGTTTTCCCTAAAATGTTTCACCCTAAAATAAGTACATTACTTCAGATGTGTTCTAGCAGTGGCAGAACCCAGAAAGCATTTTCCCAATCTGGTGTGGTGGACCTCTCTTAAGGTCATTGACTATCACCAATAGCTTTCTTGGTAACCACACCACACTGTAGACTCACATTATGCTTGTGGTTCATTTAAATCCTCAGTTGCTTAAAATGCACTGTTCTCTAGCCATTACTCCTTCATTATATATTTATGATGTTGATTTTTTTAACCTTTGTAAGAATTTACATTGATTCCTCTCAAGTTACCTCTTAGTGGAACTGACACAACTTTCTAGCCTGTGAAAGGTCTTTCTTGATCCTTCCTATGACATCCAACATGTTAGTCAGCCCTCCCAGCTTTATGTCATCTGCAAATCTGAGAAGCATTCCAAGCAGGTTTCTCTAATTTTTTGGTAAAAATGTTAAGCAGCAGGCAGACTCCCTCCAAACTGACATTAAACCACTGTTAAGTATTCTTTGATTATGACCATTTGACTACTTCTAAATGAATTTAATACTGCAGTATTATATATCTCACATCCCTTTATCTTGTTCCTAAGAACAGAATGAGAGGCTCTGTCAAATACTTTGCTGACACCTAAGTAAACTTCATTGTTCCCAGATCTATCAGTTTAATAATCCTGTCAACAAAGGAATAGAGGTTAGTCTGGAATGACTTGTTCTTGGTGAAATCTTGCTGACTGCTAATAATCACAACTATCCTTTTAGCCTGTTTATTATCCTCTCTTTAATGTGATTTAGAATTTTGCCAGGTATTGAAGTCGTCACCTGTCTGGGGTACGAGCTGTATCCTTTTTGGAAAATTAGAGTAACATTTTCCCTTTTCTGATTCTTCAGTATTCATCCCATCTCCACAGTTTTCAGGGATCATTCATAGTGGCTCAGTAATTACATCTGCCAATTGTTCCATTATCTTGGGATATTATTTATCTGGGCCTGCAGCCTTGAACTCATCGAGGGAAGGTAGGTACCATCTTATTATCTCCTTATTTATTTTGGCTCTTAGTTCACTATCAGTCATTTTTGTTTTACCCATTCTAGTCAAATGATCACTTTACTTGGCAGAGAAAAGAAACACAAAATAAGAGATTGGATACTTTGCCTTCTCCTTGTCACCTCTTAACACCAAGCCATCCACCAAGAGCAATGGCACTATCTATTCCTGGATCTTCCCCTTCTCCCAATCAGTCAATCAAAAAGCACTTATTAAGAGCTCACTATGTGTCAGGCAAATGCTAAGTGCTGGGGATACAAAGAAAGACAAAAACATGGTCCCTGTCCTCAGGGAGCTCACATTCTGACAGGGAAGAGGAATCTTCAAACAATTATGTATATACAAGATACTCCTAAGTAAATAGGAGGCAATCTCAGAGAGAAGTTGCTAACCTCGGGGAGGGAGGAGGAGTGAGTAGGGGGCTGGAAAGGCCTTTTACAGAATGTAAAATTTGAGCTGAGGCTTGAAGTGAATCCTGGAAAATTAGGAAGTGGAGTAGAGGAGGAAGAACATTGTAAGCATAGGACACAACCAGTAAAAATATGGAGTTGGAATACAGAGGGGTCATGAGCAAGGAAAAACAGAAGGCCAGTGGTGCCTTGTGGATTACATGGAGAGGAATACAGTGAGATAAGAGGTAGCAAGGGGCCAGGTAGTGAAAGGTATGAATCAAAGGATCTTATACATCAATGTATCTGTAATTTAAAAACAAAAAACCTCAAACACTTTTTTTTCTGTTTTTAGCCTTTCTTGCAAACTCAGCTTATTCTAAGTCTTAGCACTATTTTTCGACTCATCTTTATAAGACTTACCATGCTTTCAGACCTGTGCTTGCTTCCTATGTGTGTTTCTGTGCATCTGTCTATATCTTTGTTTTTGGAGGGGAGAAGACAGGACAATTGGGGTTAAGTGACTTGCCCAAGGTCACACAGCTAGCTTTTGTGTTAAGTGTCTGAGGCCGGATTTGAACTCAGGTCCTCCTGACTCCAGGGCTAGTGCTCTATTCACTGCACTACCTAGCCACCCCTGTCTATATCTTTGTAAAAAATATGTTGGCTGTTAGGCTATTGGTGCACTTTCAATGATCTCCTTAGGCAGATCCACTGTATTGTCCTCAGTGAAGTTATTTCTGTTTGTTCCTGGAGGATTTCATTCTTGAGGACTTCCCATCTCTCATAGGCTAACTTTCCCCATAGAATTTAGGGGCACCTTCCCCCAATCCATCTTTCTCCAATGTCTCATCACATCATGACCATGAACGTGGGTTCCTAAAGATTCTGCCAATGAAGCCCACACTCTGGCAGGTCCTAGCAAGATGGAAAGGCTTCACAGATGGGGCCTGCAATGCCCAGTGGAACTGTCACCTGAGGATGAGCCTGGAAGTCAATAAGTTCAGAAGGGCTCCTTCCCAGAAGGGTACCTGTCAAGAGGCAGATTCTTTAAGCCACTGTCCACTAAGTTCTGAGGCTACTGCAATGAGTAGGATGGAGGGAGTGCCCACACCACACAGATCTTGTAAATTATTAAAGCACTGAGGTGTGGTTATTATTTTTTGGTGCTGAGACTCAATATTCATGCCTATTGATTTATTACCATTAAACTGACTTCTAGCCCCATTAAGTCCCAGCAAAGTGTCTGAAGCCAATATTTCTTTGGAATCTTTGTGACAATTCAAGATTATTATAAATGCTGTTTCGCTAGGCTTTAAAGACATTTTTATTGGATATTTGGGTTTTACAGGACTGAGAGGGAGACTAACACGAATGGTTCATTTTCACCTGTGGTGCTTTTCTCCTTATTTTCTTTTATGTCTTTTTTGAAACAGTCTATGATTTCATCAGTATACAGAGGGAAGGAATATGCATTTACATAACACCTACTATGTGCCAAGTGCTTCACAAATATTATCTCATTGGGTCTCACAACAACTCTTCAAGGTAGGTGATGTTATTATCCCCGTTTTATAGTTGAAGCTGAGACAAGCACAGGTTAAGTGACTTGTCCAGAGTCACACAGCTAGTAAGAGTCTGGGAATAGATTTGAACTCAGGTCTTCTTGGTTCTGATGCTATCCCACTGTTTCACCCAGCTGGTGAGGAGCTTCCTCTACCAACACAGACTACATCCTTCTCTGTCATATATAGTCTTAGAAAGTTGTCTAGGGGCACTGAGACATCAAGGGACAGCCAGGATGTGGCAAGGGTAGGACTTAAGCCTAGATCTTCCTGACTTCATATTCAGCATTCTAGCCACTATCACACTGTCTCTCCCTGCCTTACCTATTATTCTATCTTTAAAAAAAATAAAAAATATTTTATTTTTCCCCCAACTACATATAAAAACAATTTTTAGCATTCAATTAAACTCTTAATGGATCACGTCTCCTCTTTCCTCCCCCCTAATTCTACTTGGTCCCAGAAAGCAAAATGAGGAATTATAGGTGGAAAGGAGAGCCAGTTTGGTTCTATACTTCATAGGAGTTTAAAATTTAGAGCTTATTCAACCACTTCATTTTCCAGATGAAGAAACAGAAGCCAAGCGAAATTGAACAATTCGTTCAAAATCACATAGATAATAAGTAGCATGTGAATCCAGGTTCTGTGACTTGAACTCGGGTCTTCTTCCCCCAGCCCAAATCTAGTACATTTGCCACACTGACCCTTTGGGATTCAATGAAGAGTGCCACATTGTGGTTATTCACAATATGAAAAGAACACAGGGTCTCTTTTAAATATGAAAAACAATTCATAAAAGAAACAATAAAACCCCCCTTTCCCTGGATGCACAATTAAGGACAAATTTATTGAAGAGGAGGGGGAGGGAGAGGGAAGTTGCCTTTGCAGAAATGAACCAGCCACTCTATCTTTCCATTTTAATAATAAGTACATGAAGAAATCCTATGCATGCTTTGCTCTGGAAATGTAGGAGGGTACCTCTTATATTTAGATCCCAATCTGTACCATGAGGGAGAGGATGAGAAAGCTGACTCAAATCCCTATGCCAACGATTTGCTGTTTGCACAGCAAAAAGCTAAAAATATGTAGCTCCAGCATGATTTCACCCATCCTGGTGGTCGGTGTCCTGTCGCCATGCAACAGGCTTTTTCCATGTTTTTGCTTGAGGGTAAAATTATTCTCCTTCTCTTTGACTTTGTGTCTATAAAATATTTCTGGGATGTGATCTTGGGTGGTGTTTGTTGTTTGAGCCCCAAGAGTCAGAAATTCCTGTAATCAAACTATTATCCTGTGTATTTAAAAATAAACAAGGGCTGATTTCTTCAGAACTAGGGGGAATGGCCCCTCTCTTTTTTTATTCCCACTGGAATTTTGCTTTACATTAGAATGGGTTAGTAAAACCCAGGGAAACTTGCAGGGCCTCTGTGGTGTTCTGAAAAGAGAACAGGCTGAAAAAGTCCATCTCCAGACTCAGCAGAGGGAGATTTTTAAAAATGGGTATTCTTCTAACAGAAAGAATAATAGTATTTGGAAGCAGGAAGAAAGAAATATGCATCTGTGTCTCATAGCAAGATGGAAACAGGAGGAAGAGTGTTTCAGGTGTTAGATTCCAAGAATGTTAGGTCTAGAGGGGACCATAGAATATAGAAAGTGAGAAGTATCTTGGAAAAGAGGTTATTAGAATTCAAAATGCAGAATGTTAGAATGCCAGACATAGAATGGCAGACTTGGAAGGGATGTTGGGACATAGAATGATAAAATGCAGAACATCAGAGTTGGAAGGGCCTTTAGACCATAGGATGTTCAAATTGAAAAAAAAAATGCAAAACCTAGAACGTCAGAGCCAGGAGGGACCTAACACAGAGAATATTGAAGCTAGAATGGATGGTAAAACAAAGAATGTCAGAATTGGAAGAGACCCTGTATAAAGAGTGTCAGAACTAAAGGTAACCATAAGAGGTCATTGGGTCAGCTGGCCTTACTTTAGAAGAATTTCATTTTATTCCATCATGGTGTGGTTAATAATGATATGAAGCTGTCAATACTGAATCCATATATTGGTAAAGAATTCAAAATCAGGGACAATGAGGAATATTTCCTTTTCTTCTAGTTTGGTTCTTAATCTGAAATCTTCCCCTGCCCCCTAAAAAATAAACCCCAAACAAGAACATTACAGGGAAACCAGTCCTGAAAATCACTTTTTGCTCTCTTTAATCATAAGATCATAGAGTGGGGTGGACCATCACAGTACATCTACTCTAACCTCCCACCCTGTACAGAAACAGGCCATGCTTGAATAGCCCCAGCAAGCTCATGTAGGAGCAGGAGCCACCCGTTCATTCCGTTGTCGGATACTTCTAATTGGTGGAGAATTCGGTTTATGTTGAGCTATGTCTGCCTCCTAACTTGTAAAACAAGCACATCTGTTCTCTCTTTTCCATGATAGCTCTTTAAATCTTTGAAGACAACTATCGTATCCACCATGAGACTTTCCATCTCTAGGACAAATGTCCTTAGAAATAACGATCCTTCTTGGAGACAGCTGGATGGCATGAAGACATCCAGGTAGAGCAAGGGATAAAGCCTGGAGTCCTAAAGACTTGAATTCAAATTCATCTTCAAATACTTACTAGCTTGTGACCCTGGGCAATCACTTAGCATATGTTTGTCTTATTTTCCTAAGTAAAATTAAGGCAACGACTACCTACCAGAGTTAGTTATGGCTACCTTCTTGAGGGTAGGATCTGTTTCATCTATCTACATGAATTATAAGCTCTGCTTTGTATATCTTGGAAAGAAAGTTAGAGCTCATCAAGAGGGAGATTGCAAGATGGTAGCTATCTGTATATTGGTGTGTATGTACATATATGTGCATGTTTTTATACCTCCACTTGGCCCAGAAGAGCGCTTCTTAAACTGTGGGTCATGAAAAATTGGGCAACAGTAAAAGATTTCTGAATGTATGGTGACCAAAACTTAATGAAAAATCAAATGTGAGATGAATGGTGTTTCTGGCAGTGCTTGCCCATGTTGAATTGCACAACTTCACTGCAGCCTTGGTTCTGAACAAAAGCATCCACACTTTGCACAGTGCAGGCCCTCAGGCCACACAACCCCAACCAATGCTGCCGAAATGTGCAAAGCAGTAGCAAATGGGAAAAGCTTAAGCAGCCCTGGCCTAGAACATGTCAAGATTCAACAAATAATTGCTGACTAATTGTTAAAAAGCAGGTCAGAAGAGTGATAGGCACCAAAGACAACTTTGTCTAATTCACAGTTTTGCTGAGTGCCTGTTTTGCTTCTAATAACAAACCACAGCTCCCAGCTCATTACTGTTCACCTTACAATATAAGCCTCATACCCAAACATAATGTTCCATTTCTGGTCTGGCCTGAATAGAGCACGGTGGGAATGTCCTTTTGCATAATCTAGATACTATTTCTACTGATGAAGCCTAAGATCATAGGTTCATACATCGAAAGCTGGAACAAACCCTAAAGGCCATCAAGTTCAAACTCCTCACTTGACAGATGAGGAAACTGAGGCACAAAAAGATGAATAATTTCCCCAGGATCCCAAAGCTGCTAAGTATTTGAAGCAGGATCTGAACCAAGGTCTTAGCCAGGACATCCCCAAGTTGCTTCTCAAATAGACTTTTTGGTTAACATAAAATATAATGCTTTGCAATTATATAAAAGGTCTTGATCTTTTTTTTTTTTTTAAACACTATCTGCTAGTATCCAATAATCATCTGCAGTACTGATTGACTCCAAATATCAGGTAACATCCACTTCACTGTTCCTTTAACAAAAAGAATATTAATCTTTGAGCCAGGAGGCCTGGGTTCCTCTGAACCTCACTTCCCTCATTTCTTAGTGAGGTATACTTATCTCACTATCTCCCAGTTTTGCTTTGAGGAGAGCACTTTGTATGCCATAAAGCATTGTAGAACTATATAGTTTTATGTTTAATTGTCCTGTTATATAAGCATCTGACTTGATTAGCAATATCAAGTCCTTTTTAGGGAATGAAGTAGATTTTAGATTTTTTAGTAAATTTAATATAAAAAAATCTTTTCACAGAAAATCTCTCCTTCCTCCCATTACACACACATATTCTTGACTTGTAAAATTGATTTTTAAAAAATGATGCACTTAAAATTTATCCCTATTAAACTTTATCTCATTCATTTGGATATATTATCTCTTCTAGTCTTTTAAGATCTTTTTGGAACTTGATTGGATTATCCAATGCATCAACTAATTCTCCTGGCTCTGGGTCATCAGTAGAGGACTGCTTCTTCTGGATGCTATTGGCAAGAAAGAGACCTAGAGAAGAGTAAAAGCTCCTATTCCCTTTCAATTTCTCTGGTTCAACTCCCTACAGTTACAGTACTAACATAGGCTAGAATACCTCTTTTATTTTTACAACAGAGAAGAAGGAAAGGCAGGACAAAGGGAACTAAGACCAATGGCATTCCATTTTAAAATGAGGAGCTGTAACAACCACTGGATCACTGATATGGGTGTTCCTTGAAACAGTGTAGATTGCTGCCCATTCCTGCTTGCCCATCTTCCATGCCCTCCCATAAGCTTGCACCAGGGGCTCCACCAACATGCTGGAGGTTTCTTCTAACATGAGGATGATCATTCTCCCTCTCCAGAATTTCCCTCTCCTCTTCTAAACTTCCATATTACCACTGAGGCGATCATTATCCTTCTAGTGACCAAGGTTTGCTACTTTGTCTTCTCCCTCTTGCTGATCCCACAAATCCAATCAGTTGTCAAATCTTCTGATTTCTTTTTCCTTAGCCTCCCTTGCATATTCCCTTTCCCCATTCACATAGCCACCATCCTAGTGCAGCCTTTTCATCATCACTCATTTGGACTATTACAGTAGCCTTCCAATTGGTCTCTCTGCCTTGTCTCTTCCCACCATAATTCATCATTCACAAAGATGCCAAGTGTTTTTCCTAAAGCATAGGTCTGACCAGGTCACACCTTGCCACCCCTCAACCTTGCCTCCCACTCCTCCTAATACTTTAAGAATAGAAAGTCCTTTGTTTGACATTTAAGGCTCATTGCAACCTGAATACCTTTTCCATCTTCTTTACCTTTCATAAGATCCATCCATTTTGGCCTACTATCTATTCTTCACATGAGACAGTCCATCTCCCACCACCATAAACAGCACTGGCTGTTCCTCATTCATGGAAAGTTCTCCTTGCCAACCCTCCACTCTTGGAATCCCTGGCTTCCTAACACAGCTAAAACACCAATTCCTCCAAGGAGGCTTTTTCTGGTCCCTCCAGCTGTGAGTGTCATCTCCTGTAGGGTTATCTTACATCAATTTTGTATTTATCTCATGTGTTTTGATTTGCACATGTTATCACTCACATGAGAATATAAGCTCCTTGCACGTAGAGATTGTCTTTTATTATTTTGTGTTTTCTCTGCACCCCTTAAGTTTAATAGTGCTCGGTGTATAGTAAATAATTTATTAAGCTATATTGGTTAAGCCTTCATCCTTGCAACATGCCTACCCCATTTTCTTTTTTAACCAGACATTTCTTTGATGTCCTTTATACCACGATTCTTTCATCATTCTTTGATTGTAATGTATTGCAGCCTACTTATGCCCACCATTCACCTCTCCATTGTGCTTTGACAAATAAATGCCTCTCAAAAATGAGAAGCAGTACATTTAAAACTTCAGTGTTAGTTTTTGAGTTTCCTAGTGATAATGGATCTCTTGGACCTTTGCCCAAAGGGAAAAATCATTATTAGAACCACACAGTAAAAAGGGCTTTGAAAATGTACAAAAGCATTATACAAATGTAAGGGGTAATTATTTGGGTTCCTAACATTTAGATAGGTCCCCAAATGGAATGAGTTGTTTTAGGACATAGCAAATTCACTACTACTGGAGTTATTGAGAAAGAGACTGGATAAGTACTTGTTGAAAATCAGGATTCATGCTTCTAATGGAGGTTGAACTAGAATCCCTCTGAGGTCCCTTCCAGACTGGAGATTTTGTGATTTTATCATTAGCATCATGCACCAAAAACCTTCATAAAGGATCTACATACCTTTTAAACAGCACCTGAGCATGCCCTTGGGCAAGTCAATTAATCTTTCTGTGCCTCAGTTTCCTCATCTGTCAAATTAGGGAGTTGTCAAATGTCCCTATGGTCCCCTCCAGATCATATGAAATCTCTTACTGTAAGGAAATGAAGAGCCCCCCCCCCCTTTTTTTATTCAAGCAAGGAACTGAACTTGGTGTTTTACCAAGCAATTAAAAGCCAATTCAGTGTTGACAGAGGTAAAGGACTGAACTATGGGTTGATATGTAATTTCCAGCCACTTTGGAGAGTTGGGGCTGGTGTAGAGAATACAGAACAGACTGAATGCAGTGACACCCCAGTCAAACTTTTAAATATACAGAAGGTGGCATTTTATCAAGTTCGTGTTATAAAGGAAAGCACTTTTTCTCTGCATCATATTCTAGGTGCTGTTGTTGTTGCCTGTTAAGATTCATTGGGAAAGCCAGTCCTTCCCTCTGCAGCCTAGCTTCCTCCTGCTTCAATCATTCACTGATGCCAAAAGGTAGATTTTGCAACATTCTGATTCATCACCAGGAAAGTAATCTTGAAGTGATCCATAATGGATGAGGGCATCGTTAAAGACTTCGAGGGGAAGGAACCTAAGAAATAAGGCCAAAAGCAGCTTTTTATATACAAGAGGCTATAAAAGCAAATCTCCAGTTTTGTTTGGTGGGTTGTTGTTTTGTTGGGGGAGTGGGGTTGGTGATAGGGTAAGCAGATTATACTCTGTAATATTCAGCTAGAACTACAATTGTGCCCGACTTTATAAGCAGAGCAATCTCTCCAAACCACACTAAAATGTTTCCCTAAGATTCTGTGAATTGCAGGATTTACTTTCTTTACAGTATCTTTGGACCACCCACAGATGTGATTAACCATTCTAGTGCATGGAAAAAGCACAAGATCTATTCCAGGGCAAGGAGCACGGAGGGTGTGCTCAAATACAGTTCTTGAGACGAATTCAACTGGAATCTGTGGAAGGCAGGGGTAATGCCGTGGGCAAAGTCTTCAGACCTTGGAATGGAATGTTTCATTGGGGAAGAGACTAGGGGATACTGCTCTGTGGAAGGAAAAGCATAGATACTTCCTTAGGTTAACATTACAGGAGACTGCAATAACTGGGGATGCTAGCACTAGAGAAGGGAACAAAATGGGGGCTTGTTGCAATCAAGGCTATGAAACGTGAACCTAGAACATAGGATCTTAGGATAGGGGAAAGGAGTGAGCATAAGGTAACTTCCAATTCAATGAATTATTCTACTACCAGGGTGCTACACTTCATTGGTGAAGGAGGAAAAGTGTTGCCAGAACCCTCTGAATGTTGGCATACTGGGACCAAACCCTACTGCCCCAGTCCTAGCTATGATTAGCCAGTCATATCTTAACAGGACTCTGAGGATTGCCTTGAAGGCATCTATCACTCCCCTCAGGAATATTTGGGAGGACATATGGCAACTTGACTCTAGTATAGTGATGCCATTTTGGTCCTCTTCAAGAACAAAGGACAACAATTAGCCAAGTGGTAGGATTCCCTGGTTTAACCAAGTCAAGTTAGAGTCTTGGCGAGGAGTGACTTTGTGAAGAACCAATCAAAACCAATTCAATTAGTAGTAAAGCCTAGGACTGGCTGAATTACCTGAAACACTAATTATATTCAAGTCATAGGCCAGGACAAAACTAGCCCAAGTTAGCTCTGCAAGTAGCTCCATTCTAAATCTTACAACCATTGAGGTGGTCATCTCCAGTCATCTTGATCCTTATCTGGCCACTGGACTCAGATGGCTCTGGAGGACAGTGATGCTGGTGACTGCACAGCCCCTCACCTCCCTACTTAAATCCAATTCACTTACAAGCCATGACATCACCTTCCTGATGTCATGGTCCTCTTTGAGAACAAAGGACAAGCAATAATATAACTGTTGAAAATGGTACTTCATATATTCATACAACCTTGAAGTCAGAAGGTACTGTTGAGGTTTAATTGTATAACCTCTCACCCAATAAAGAGTGAGATCATAAGTGCAAAAGATCATGGGCGGCTAGGTGGTGCAGGGAATAGAGCACCGGCCCTGGATTCAGGAGGACCTGAGTTCAAATCTGGCCTCTGACATTTAACTCACAAAAAGAAAACTAGCGGTGTGACCTTGGGAAAGTCACTTAACTCCAATTGCCCTACCTTCCCTCCTCCAAAAAGGGGGAAAAAAAGCAAGAGCAAAAGATCTTAGAGCTGAAGGGCCCTTAGGAGGGAATCCAGTCCAATCCCTTCATTCTGCAAATGAGGAAAAGAAAACTATAAGAGGCAAAGTGACTTGTCTGTGTTTAGAGAGGTATCAAGGGATAAAGCTGGGAAGTAAATCTTGTTTTTTTTTTTACTTCAAACCTTCCTTTCATACCACAATTCCTTTATGATCTTTTCTAAAATATGATTTCTAAACAAACTCTTTTAAAACCTCAAATTTGAGCTATTATCCCAAAGTTTTCTATTCTGCCTCTTAAAACATGCAACTGCATTTGGGCATTACTGGCTGAGTTAATTATACAAAGTCTTGCACATAGTAGCAGCTCAAGAAATGACTGTAGAATGGAGTAGTATTGCAAGTAGTCGGATGCACCTTCATCTGAGAACTCTAATTATTTCTCCTAAAACCAATCTACCCCAAAATGACAATACAAATTCAATTCAATAAACATGGAAAATTCTTCCCTTCCTTCAAGGCCCAATTCAAGGTGCTTCCTCTTCCTTCAGGAATCCTTTTCTGATCTCCCCCTGCCCACTTCCAGGTAAAAGTGATCTTTCCTTCTGCAAATTGTTCGTTGTACTTTGCCTGAACATCACCGTGTGTTTATCACATTGTTCCTCCTGTTATAACCATTTATACTCATTTATCTTTATCACTCCTACCCCCAATTAGATTGCAAGCTTTTGGGAAAGAATTGTCTTTTCATGTCTACTGAGAGGGAACGTGTAGAAAAGCTTAGATTCAGGAGACATCTCATTTTAAATCTGGGCCCCAACATAACTAGAGAGGAAGGAAATAAGCATTTATTAATTATTAATTAATTTATTAAGTGTTTACTGTGTGCTAAGCATTGTGTTAAATGCTTTACAAATATCATCTCATTTGATCCTCACAACAACCCTGTAGAGGCAGGTACTGTTATTATCCCCTTTTTATAGTTGATGAAACTGAGGCAGGTAGAAGTTAAGTGACTTGCCCAAGGTCAAATCGTGTCTAGAGCTGAATTTGAACTCGAGCCTTCTCTACTCCAGGTCCAGTGCTCTATTCACTGTATCACCTGACTGTCATGGACTTATCATGCACCCACCATTTTACAGATGATGAAAATGAGGCAAAGAAAGGCTAACTGACCAGTCCATAGTCATAGCCTTAGTAGCAGAAGCAGGATTTGGGCCCATCAGAACATTCTTTAAGTTGTCCTACCCATAGGCTTTCACAGCCATGCCCTTCACTTGGAATATCTTCTACCAGCCAGATCTATACTTCTTGATCAGCCTCAAATGTCTCCTTCTCCAAAGAAACTTTCTCTCATCCCACCATCTGGCAACAATTTTGCCTTCCTTTCGACTCCTTAGGCAAGTACTGTCTGGGCCATTTTTATAGCATTTATCACATGGGTTGGAAAGAATAGGAAATTAAGTTGAAGAGAGAAAGTACTTGTAAAGTACTTTCACCAGAAGACTGACAACTGGTTTACCATGCTGTCTTCCTTTTCTTCACCCTCTTAACCCTCTGTCTTCACCACTATGTACCCTGAGGCAGCTGGGTGACTCAGTAGATAGCAATGGACTCGAAGTCCTATTTTCAGCTGAGCAGGAGATTCCTACCCTTTTTTCTGATTCAGTAGGAAGCCAATTTCCCAAAGCCTCACTGGATTCCAAGATAAAGCTTCACTTTTCACCAGCTCACCATAGCTCTTCTAATGTAGCTTGTAGGCCAGAGAAAAGTTTGTGTTCTTTTCTTCCTCCCAATGGAGGTGCCCCATGCCATGTAAAAACACACTAGGTGCCCCAGCCAAGGTTGGTAATGGGAATTTGAAGCTCTTTCCTGTGTCTTAATAGGTCTAAGGGAATTTGGAGATCTTCCCTGCCCCTTAATAGGTCCAATATAATCAAATAGAGCCTGTTGTAGGAGGAGTTTGCTGAATGGGTGGAGTAGGAAGGGGTGGAGCAGGAAATGAGTCAGAGCAGTTAGAATGGAGAGAGAGGACACAGGCAAACAGACAGCTAGGATTGTGAGTATTTTTTTATGGGAAGGCCTGAGCAGGGGAAAGGCCATTGGGATGATCTTGCCATCTGCATGGTTATTGTGTATAGATTTCTTTGTTTCTATGGTGGATTCTATTTTCTGGTGTTGGAATTTGGCTTTCTGGTATCTGAATAAATGTTTTGCTCCTGTCTTCTATATGGAGAGTCTATTATGTTTTGCAATTCAAAACTATGCTGGCATATTCATAGTCATTGTTGGTGCTGTGAATATTGCCTTGGTGATACAAAGTTTTGGTCAAGCTGAAGTTCACTGTCATGCCTTGTATTCTAGCTCAATAGCTAGGTAGTACAGTGGATAGTCAGGAAGACCTGAGTTCAAGTCCAGCCTTAGACACTTATTAGCAGTGTGGCTCTGGGCATGTAACTGCTTCAGTCTACTCAATTATAAAATGGGAATTATAATAGACTATACCTTGCAGGGTTGTTGTGAGGATTAAATGAGATAATGTTTGTAAAGCACTTAGTATCATTCTGGCACATTTACTTAATAAATCCTTCCTTCCTTGCTTCTTTCCTTCCTTTTTTTCTCTCTTTCTTTTTTCTCTTTTTTCCTTCTTCCTTTCCTTCCTCTGCCACCTTATGAACATTTCTTTCCTAGGTTTCCCTTCTAGACTCAGCCCTTTTCTATATTTCCTTTTTTCAATCTCCCCTCTATTCACTTAAAGTAAACTTTGGAAGGGATTATGTAGAGGGAAAAGAGTAAATTCACAAATCACTTAATTGGTAAAGAGAATCCACATTCCCCAGATTGTCACATTTAGAATAACTGAAGGGTTATCATAAAGATGATTAGATTTAGTCAACTTACCCTCAGAGTACAAAAATAGAACAGATTGGGGAGAGCAAGAGGGAGTCACCATGAGATGGTACAAAACAAAGAAGTGCCCTAATAATTAGGTCAACCTGAAAAATGAAATGGGCTATTTTGCCCAGTAGTAAGATCCTTGTTACTAGGGGTCTTCTAGCAAGGGCTACAGAGGCACTTGCCAGGGATGTTGCAGTTAAGATTGAGGATTGCAGTTGCAGTGGGGGTAGTCTTGATGACCTCTGGTATTTTTTGCACCTCTAATAGTCTGTGATTCTTTATACTGCCTTCCACTGTCATCATATGCACGCATTTGATTTCTTCTACACAAGAGGACTCTCCTGGAGCGAGGGCAAAGGCTCTGCCTAGTACATCCCCAAATCTCCCACAGCACACAGCAAGCTCAATGAGGATTTTGTAATGAGGCTCAAGATGCTAATAATGAACAGACTGACTGACTGAACAGATGCTGACTTGCCCAAGGCACTCCAATATCTGCTGAATGAATAAACTAGAATCAATTCATCTTTCAAACTCAACCTAATCTTTTCTTGGTTATTTCATAGCATGTTCCTCCTTCTGACAACTGAGAGAAATCAGAACTCAATGGAAAATGGGATCTGAAGATTGTTTTGTTATGTTGCTTACTCACAATGGGGTGACAGCCAAAGTCACTAATGCTCTTTGAACCTCAGTTTCTTAATCTGTAAAATGGGGATGAAGGCAGTCATAGCACAGTGGAAAGAGAGTTAACCTTTAAGTAGGAAAATCTAGGTTTCAAGATCTACCTGTGTGGCAGTAGGTCCCTGGGCAAATCACAACTTCTCCGGGCCCTTGGGGGTAATTCTCAAAAGACATTAAAATGAATAGCATTGGTCAAGGAAATATGCTCATTGGGAGTTCTATAGACCAATGAACTCATATGTTGGGTCAAAAATGTAGGGATCAGAAATAATTTGCATTACCTACCTTAAAGGTTTGTTGTGAGGAAAAGACTTTGTAAACTGTAAAATGCAATCTAAATGTAATTATTTAATTTATGCTCCATTCCTTTCCTGCCTCAGCTCCAAAGCATGACATTCAAAGAACTGCAACATGTGATCACTTGGTTATCATCGGTGTGACCTTAGGTATGTCACTTAAGCTCTTAGAGATTCAATTTCCTCCACTGTAAAGTGAGGAAGTGGGCATAAATGATTACTACTTCTTAGAGCCAGAAGAGCACTCACAGATCATCTATGCCAACTCCCTTAGTTTACAGATTAGAGATGGTTAGTTTAAAATGAAACCCCAAGAACTTAAACAATTTGCCCAAGGTTAAGAAGTGACAACAGCCACATTTGAATTCAACCTTGGGACTTGAAGACAAGTGTTCTCTCCATGGTCTCACACTATCTATAAAAGAGTTATTTACTCATTTCTCAAGTTTCTTCTACCCTGCTTCCTGTAGTTCACAAAGCCTCTGACTTTAGCTCCTCTGCCAAATCCAGTTTCCGTAAGGCTGTCCCAGACCATTGCCTTCTCCCAAGAGGGCTTCGGTCTGGAGGCTGTGGCTGTGAACACTGCAAACCAGATGCCAATTAGTCTGCCTGAGCACCAACTGCCCAACTCCTCATGCCTTCAGGGCTCAGCCTGTCTAATTAAATTGTGAGCTTATTAAGCAGGCCTCCTGCCTACCTTCAGGTTCTGAGTAGCCTCTGGTACACTATCTGTGCATAATAAATGTCTAATAATAATAATTAAGAGGTTAAATGTCTTGCCTTCAATATGTTCCAACTAAATTACTACCCAGAAACTGAAAGGCCAGGGAAACCTAATTGAAAATAATGTTCTGTTTAGAATAGAGGACACCTGATAGGGACACCTTTTGATGACCTGTCCAAAGAATACCTAAAGGACAAGAGAAAGGAAACAAGGTCTAATGGAAATATTAATTGTGGATGAAGATGAAATCACAGGTCCTGTCAAAAAAAGAGGAAAAATAAAAGCTGACATTTATAGAATATTTAAAAGTTTTCAAATTGCTTCACATATATTATCTCATTTTTACATCAAAACAACCCAATAAGTTGTGATATTATTTTTCCCATTTCTCAGATATAGACACTGATGCTAAGGTAAGTTAAATTACTTGTTCAGGGCCACATAACTAAAGACAGTGTTTTGAAATCGATTCCTCTTGACTCCAAGGCTAGTCCTATATCCAATGCAGCACAAAACTTCTCCAATTGTGCTAATGGGTTACTGTGAGTATCTTTATGTGTTTTCTACCTTTTCTATGGGGGACAAATAAATACCATCTTGGGAAAAGGACTGAATGTAGAGCCAGGGAGGGGAGGAGGTGGGGTAGGGACAGGGTAAAATTCTGGCTGTGAATGTCACCATCTCTGTGATCCTGGGCAAGTCTCTGGACCCTAGGTTTCTGGTGAGGCAGCATGGCATGCTTGAGAGAAAGGAGAAAAAGCCAAGGCGACACCCACACAAATGCAAATTGAGCCTGTAGAAGCTTGTTCAACTTTGGCACTTATAGGAGGAAGGAATTTGTTGTGCTCAGAAAAAAGTCAGCTGGGTCTGACCTGAAGCTCAGAATCATCATTGTTTGCTCCAAAACAGTAAGAACACTTTCCTAAGTGCTGTTATTATAGACTGGGCTTTCTTTTTCTTTCTCATTTCCTTCCTTCCTTCCTTCCTTCCTTCCTTCCTTCCTTCCTTCCTTCCTTCCTTCCTTCCTTCCTTCCTTCTTCCCTCTCTTTCTCTCTCTCTCTCTTTCTCTTCCACTCCTTTTCTTCCTTCCAGCCTTCCTTATTTCCTTTCCTTTTCTCTCCCTTCTCTTTTTTCCTTCCTTCCCTCCTTCCTTCCTCTCTCTCTTTCTTTCTCTTCCCCTTCTTTTCTTTCTTCCATTCTTCCTTATTTCCTTTCCTTTTATTTCCCTTCTCTTTTTTCCTTCCTTCCTTCCTTCCTTCCTTCCTTCCTTCCTTCCTTCCTTCCTTCCTTCCTTCCTTCCTTCCTCTTATAATGCACTTCCACTCTAGATCTCAGATAGAAAACAGTGATTGCCTATCAGGTGGGTGGTGAGATGGCAACAACTCATGCCTCTTTTGCTATCCAAAGGAGGCTTGGGTGGGGAGGGGGGGAGTTTCAGAGGCTAATTATTCACTTTGAGTGAGAGATGATGATGACAGATGAAATAACAGCCACAGGCACACATGTGAAATGTTGTATGGTGACTTTTGAAAGTGTTGCTGCCTTGTTTCCACAGACCAGGTTTGAGCAGTGAGTCCACTAGTGTGGGTGGGGCTGCCTCCATTTCTCCAACGCTTATTTGTCTCTGGCTCTGAATTGCTCTCTAGAGCTCCCCAGCTAGTTGAAGCAGTGAATACAGTACTGAGTCCAAAGTAAGGAAGACCCGAGTTCAAATTTGACCTTAGACACTCACTAGCTATATGACCTTGGGCAAACCCTCTGTTTGCCCCAGTGACCTCATCTGTAAAATGGTAGTAATAATACCTAATAATGGTACCTACTTACCAGGGTTGTTGTGAGGATCGAATTGCTTACCACAATGCCTGGCATATAGTAGGCACTTATAGATGCTTGTTTTCTTCCTCTTTTTTTCCTTCTAGCCTAATGTTCCTCCGCTAAGTTTTATGTAGCTTCAGGTAAAGATCTAGTCTAGAGAACAAGGATGGCTGGAATGAAAGTAAGAGGAACCCATGATTCCTGGCTCCAGTATTTTAGAGCCTATAATTAAAGGTCTGTTTTTTTAAAACACATATTCATACTTCTGTGTTCCTTTAAGTTGCTATTAAATTATATGTCCTCTTATGAAATTTGTCTAATTTTCTGAGTTTGGGGGTTTGAGACTGAGAGAGAAGCTCACCTAAAAGGGAAAAAAGTGAATTTGCATTTGTCTTCTTGTTTCATCCTCTTCAAAATGGGGATAATAATGGGTATACCTCCCAGGGTTTTTGTGAGGGTCAGCTGGGATATTTGTCAAGTGTTTTACATATCTTAAGGCGCTATGTAAATGCCAGCTATTAGTAGCAGTATGATTATGGTTATTATTACAAGATAGCCTTCTGAACTCAGAGAGAGGCTGAATAAGGAAATGAACCATAAGTGTCAAGGAAGAAGCCGCACAAACTTGCCCAAGTCTTGTCTGGTGCTAAGATAACAATCACAGTACTATTACTGATATCCAATACACCCTCAGGGTCCCCAAGTCAAATGGAGCACAACTAGGGACCTCCACATCAAGGTCTCCTATCTCTCTCACTGCTGCTCTTGAAACTCTCATAACACTGTGCTCATTTTCAGACTTACTGAGTTCTATGCTGTGTTATAGTTCTTTTTGTACACATTTTATCACCCCATCCCTACCTACAATCACTAAATGCTAAGCCCCATAAGATTTCGTTTTATATGCAATTATCTTTTTTTTTTTTATTGTACTATGTTCTGGAACTGCTTGTGTTCCAGGCACAATAGGCAGTGACTACCTCTTCTTCCTCTTTGGTCTTCTCCACCGCCACTGCTACCCCTGTTGGCTAGCATTGTACCTTATACCCAAAAGCTGTTTCATTAATGTTTGCTGAATGCAATTGAAATGAACATATGGCAGCAGTTCTTGAGTATGATGCTAGTAACGCTGACCCAAGAAGACAGGTGATATATCACATACTCATTTATGGAACAGCAATACCAAACCCTAAACTTGAGACTTGACTGAATGACTTGGCTGACAGCAACCTGTGGGGAGAGGGGGAGAACAGGGAAAGGGCAGGATCTAGCAATTCATTTAGGTCAAGGAAGATGAAAGCAAATGGTATATGGTTGTGATGGAATACTACTGTGCTATGAGAAATGATGAGCTCAATGAGTTTAGAAAAACACGGAAAGACTTGCATGAAATAATGAAGAGTGAAATGAGCAAAACCAAGAGAACACTGCATACAGTAACAACAGTATTGTTTTAAGAACAACTTTGAGTGAATAAGAAGTGATAAATAGAAGAATGTATAGAACAATTTTACATATGCACATGTATATGCATATATACCTATTTGTGCCTAATGGTAGCCATCTCTAGGGTGGGGTGGGAGGAGGTAAGAAAAAAAAAGGAAAATTATATGATAATTTTGTTGCGTGTTTTAAAGGAATAATATGTTGTACACAGTAGATTTAGTTTTGTATGCAATTATCTTTTTTATTGTACTATGTTCTGGAACTGCTTGTGTTATTCCATAAATTAAAAATATTTTTTTTTAAAAAGGAGGTCAAGGAGCCAAGATGGCAGAGTAGAAACAGCACTTCCAAGGTGCTCTGCCCCACACAACTTCCAAATAATGTAAAAAGGGATTCTGAACAACTTCTGGAGCCGCAGCACCCACAGAACTACACAGAGAAGCTAACTTCCTGCTGAGGACAGCCCAGCAGCCCTGCAGGGAGTGGCCAGCACAGTGCTCTGAGAGCAGGCAGCACAGCGTGCTGGCAACCTACAGCACAGCACTCTGGGAGCTGAGCCCAGGCACCTATGAGCCGAGGTTTTAGCCCTAGGGCGGCTGGGCCAGCAGCCAGCTGGAGGGACCCCAGAACACCAGCAGCTGTGGCGATTCCAGAATTTCAGCACAGATATGCCTAGGACAAAGTGAGAGGTTAGTGCCCTATGGACTTTGGGACCAGTATTTGGGGAACTAGTCGGCTTCCTCCCCTGGGGGCAAAAAGCTGCAGAAGAAATGCGGCATGGAAGCCATTTTGCAGCATCAGTGGTGGCTCTAGCTCCTGGTATGCAAACTGTAGGGAGATCCAGCAATCAGTCTGGGGGTTAATCACTTTTGCTTTAAACTGCCTGGATCTGGATTGTGGCCTGGCGGGGAGGTCTGGGGTGGGTATCCAATTTGCCAGAGTGGGTGGAGGCTTTACAGAGGCCACCCAACCTCTGGAAGTTGTTGAAGACCCCAGGTTTGGGACGGAAGCTCTCCTGTCTGGTGGCAGAGTCCTACTGTGGCAACAAGCCCAAAAATCAAGTAATTAAGTGGCAACAAGCCTAGGCAAAAGAAACAAAATAAACAGAAAAAATCAACATTGGACTCCTATTTTAGGGGCAAAGAGGATCAAAGCATGGAGGAGGACTGTGAGGTCAGAACTCCTGCACCAAAAGCCCCAAATGAAAATACAAGCTGGCTATAGGCCATAGAGGACCTTAAGAAGCAGATAAGAGAAGTGGGGGGAAATTGGGAAGAGAAATGATAAAGATGCAAGGAAAGTATGAAATGACAGTCAACAGCCTGACTGAGGAAAATAACACCTTAAAAAACAGACTAACTCAAATGGCAAAAGAGGCTCAGAAAGGCAATGAGGAGAAGAATGCCTTAAAAACCTGAATTTACCAGACGGAAAAAGAATCTCAAAAGCTCACTGAGATTCATTCCTTCAGAGTTAGACTGGAGCAAATGGAAGCTAGTGACTGTATGAGAAATCAAGATGCTGTTAAACAGATCCAAACAAATGAAAGAATAGAAGGCAATGTGAAATATCTCATGGGAAAAACCACTGACCTGGAAAATAGATCCAGAAGAGATAATTTAAAAATTATTGGACTACCTGAAAGCCATGATCAAAGAAAGAACCTAGAAATCATCCCTCAAGAAATTCTCAAGGAAAATTGCCCTGATGTTTTAGACCCAGAGGGCAAAATAGAGGTTGAAAGAATCCACTGATCACCTCCTGAAAAAAGATCCCAAAAAGAAAACTCCCAGGAATATTATAGCCATGTTCCAGAACTCCCAGAACAAGGAGAAAATACTCCAAGCAGCCAGGAAGAAACAATTTCAATATTGTGGAAACACAATCAGAATAGCATAGGACCTGGCAGCTTCTACACTGAGGGATCAAAGGGCATAGAATATGATATTCCAGAGGGCAAAAGAGCTCGGATTGAAGCCAAGGGTCACCTACCCAGCAAAACTGAGTATCTTGTTTCAGGGGAAAATATGGTCATTCAGTGAAATAGAGGACTTTCAAGCATTCTTGAGGAAAAAACCAGAGTTGAATAGAAAATCTGACATTCAGACACAAGAAGCAAGAGATGCCTGAGAAGGTAATCAGGGAAAAGAAATCAAAAGTTGAACTATATACATTCCTATATGGAAAAACAATAATTGTGTCTAATGAAACCTTTCTCATTATGAAAATAATTGAAGAAGGGTATATGGGCATATGAATACATATGTGAATGTGTGTATATATGTTTACAGTTATACATGGATAGAGGGCACAGGTTGAATTTGATGGGAAGGGATGATACTTAAGGAGTGAAGTTAAGAGGTGAGAAAGGAAAGTGTCAAGAGGAGATGGGGAGAGACAGGGTAGGGTAAACTATCTCATGTAGAAGAGGCAAGGGGAAGTAGTTGCAGGAGAGGGGAAGAACAGGAAGGCAAAAAGGCAAAACCATATTCTCATTGAAGTTGGCTCAAGGAGAGAATGACATACATACTAAATGGGATATCTCACCCTGAAGGAGAGTAGGGGAAAGGGGGATGAGAGGGGGGATGATGGAAGGGAGGGCATTCTAGGGGGAGAGGAGGTTGGAATTACCCACTTTCAAAGAGGGACAGGATCAAAGTAGAGAATGGACCAGGTGGGAGGTGAGATGAGTGGGAGGGAAATATAAGCAGTCTTTTACAATATATCTACTATGGTAATGTTTTGCATAGCTATACATGTACCACACATACTGAATTGCTTATCTTCTCAGAGGGAGTGGGTGACAAGAGAGGAAGGGAATGGATCTGAAAATCGAAGTTTCAAAATTAAGTGTTTCATAAGATGTCCAGGCATTGGGGCTCAGATATTCACCTTGCCCTAATGGCAAAGTCGAAAGGGGTATGGAAGAAGATATGGGAGAGAGCAGACTGATGAGGGGATATCTAGTGGGACTGCTATTCTGGGGTGGTGGGTAGGGAAAAAATGGGGGGAAAATTGTAACTCAAAATCTGGTGGAAATGAATGATGTAAACCAGAAGTTAATAAAGCATTTGTTTAAAAAAAAAGGAGGTCAAGAAGGATGAAGACTGAATAAAGCCATTGGATTTACCCATTTAAAAAAAAGTAAAGAAATCATATGAGATTAGTAAACCTAACATACAATGGATTTTATTCCAGTCCATGGATATTTGGGAACAGACTATCCATGCTGCTCTATAGGAAACGGCTAGTAAAAAGACAACTGAGCATGAATGTTATAAAGCATAGACAAAGTTAGAACTTGATTTTACATAAGGGAAGAAAAGACCTTAGATGTCATTCAATCCAAGTCAATTAATCTACAGAAGAGGAAACTGAGGCTTAGAGAAGTGAAATGACCTGATAAAGATCACACAGAAAGTAGGAGATTTCACATGAGATCTAAGGCCCTTTCAAGCAAGTTCTGGTATTCTGTGATCTAAAGGCTCTTCACTACCCCTACCATGAGAATTGGTAGAGACTTAATACTAATTCTTAAAAAAGAAAGAAAGAAAGAAAGAGAGAGAGAGAGAGAGAGAGAGAGAGAGAGAGAGAGAGAGAGAGAGAGAGAAGGAGAGAAAGAAAGAAAGAAAATCTTGCCCTTAAAATTTACAGTGGAACTACCAACAGTTATCACCATGACTCCTTTGTTCACCATATACCACTGTAATTAAGTCCTTCTCTCTGGGCTTCTGTTTCCCCTTTGATAAGAGTGTAGTTCCTGGTATGTAGTAAGCAGACACTAAATAAATGTGTTCTCCCCTCCCCTCCCCTCATCTTTTCCCCTCTCTTCTCCTCTCCTTTCCTCTCCTCTCTTCTCCTGTCTTCTCCTCTCCTCTATCTCTTTCCCCTACCCACCACCAGTCTACTTGATTGGAGTAGATGACCTCCAAGGTTCTTTCTAGTGCTTTAGTGGTTTGAGAATTACTTAGGACAAGCAGTGATTTTGATAAGGTTTCGTTTTATAACAGCAATGGTCACATGTGTGTTTGATTCTACTGACACTGGCCTTACTTAGAAATTCAAACTTGACCAAATGAAGCCAGACTAAACTAGTTACCCTTTCTTTTGACAGTATTCTATCAGTTAAATGTTAGATGTTGTGCCATACCCATGAATTTCATTGTTTTCCTTTGCTGTGTTTTTAATTCTGTTTTTAAAAGAATGAATATTACTCCAAGGAAATGTAAAAAAGGAACAGCTTGTGAAGAGTATACTTCAATGACTGTTACAGATATTGAAGCTGTTGATATAGGGAATTTAAGCATTTCAAGGTCATCCAAGTTAACAGAGAAAGAGGTTTTAGTTACCCTGAAGCACACACAAAAAATAGTTAGAAATTTAAAACAAACAAAAAAATAGTTCCAAGAACTGACAAGTTTTGATGCAAAAGAGCCCAATGAATCTTCAGAAAGCAAGCAAAGAGCTTTGTGAGGACCTGGCAGCTGTACAGGTTGTTATTGATTATTCAATGTGGTATAGATTTCTTGAAGTTCAAAGAAGCAAATGGAGACAAGGGAAAAAGATGCTATTTCTGTAAAGAAAAAATGCTTCTCATGCACAAGACAATATACAATGACTGGAGGGGTAAAGAATAGAAAAAAAACAACATTATTTTTTAGTGATGTAAGTCACTTTTTTATTTAAGGATATACCAAAATGACTGTCAGAAGTCTCAGTGAGCTTGTCAGATCTGAGTCTCTCTGACTATATAGCATCCACCCAAAAATGCTTTGGGATCTTTTCACTTACAGAGGAGTGGGCCTGGAAGTCTTTCCCCCATTCAGAGGATGTTGAACACTGATAAATACATTCATATACCAAGAAGCAGAATTGCTATAGAACCACAAAAATTACCAAATGGAGATAGAGTACTGCTATATGATGGTGCACCATGTCATACATCAGGAAAAATTGAGAAATTTATCTAAAAACTGGAGATGATCATATTTTAAAGGCTTATGAACTCACATAATTTAAGCCCTATTGAAAATCTATGGGTCAAAATCAAGGCCAGATGTGGAAAAACAGACTGTTTGTCAAAGTTATATGCTTGATAAATCATATGATAAAAGTGTGGTTTTATGATGAAGAATTTAAAAATATGGATCTAAATATTGTGAATTTAATGCTAAGTCATATAAAATAAATGATTTCAGCTAAAGGACATGTTACATATTAAATGGTTTTTTTAAGTCTTACTGTTTATGCTATATTCATCAATTTAATTGATTTTACCTTGTCCTAATGAATTTGCACAGCACTGTAACTTCTCAGTCTATTCCTCCCTGTCACCAGGCTAAGAGAACAAAGGCAACTGCCCATTACAAATCAACTCACATTCCCTCCAGGAACACAGTCCTAAGGAGGCCTGGCCACAATGTTCCTTCCCTGAATTCCTATTACATTACTGTCTATAAGAATCATTCTCGCACTTAGTCATATGTTGCTTTATAGTGGTATTTTCCTTGTTCCCAAACAGACTACAAGCCACTTGTGGGGCTTGCTGTGTGTTTATTGCCTGTATCTGGGCACCCAGGCAGCAAAACTACTAACAGGGGAAATTGGATAAAGAAATGTTCTATGTGGGAAAGAGGTCAGCTCTCACAGCTGAGCCCCATGATCTTCCCCCTCTACAGGTTTTCCTGAATCTCTACAAAGTCTGAACAGCAGATCCACTAGGATTCTAGCTCCTAAGTGCTAGCTGCTGCCACCATTCCCTCCATGGCCCTTTGGGGTATCCTGATTTCCCAAGCTTTGGTGGTCTAGTCAGTAATGACATTCTTCCTTATTTTCATCACTGGCATTACTAGTGAGGAAATGAAATACTAAGCAGGAAGGAGATGGCTCTAATATCCTTAAGAGTTTTCCATTTCCATACTTGGCTAGTGTTATAATTAACCATTAATTATAACTACCATTTATAGAGGACTTTAAGTTTTACAAAGCACTTTCCATACACTTTCTCACTTGAGTCTTACAACAATCCTGTGAGGTAGGTGCTATTATTGCCCCCCCCTCCAAATTTTACAGATAAGGAAACTGAAGCTATGAGAGGTGAAGTGATTTATGCAGGGACACACAATTAGCAAGTGTCTGAGACAGTATTTGAACTTAGGTCTTCTTTACTCCAAGTCAATTCACTCTGCCACCTAGCTGTCATGGTGATGATAATGATATCTGGTCCAGGTCTATGCTAGGAGCTCCTAGCATAGAAATTCCCTCAAGTGATGCAAACTCACCTTCATCTTATAGTCCAAGAAAATTGCTAAGGGCTGTGAGAGGATAAATGATTTGCCCATGGTCACACATCTAGCAATTGTCAAATAAGGGGATCATTGGATCACAAAGTGATAGATTTAGAATTGGAAAAGATTATCAGTCTCTGGGGCTATCAGATAGAAATCCTGTATTTTAATGCTGAAGAAATTGAGTAAATGGCAGAAGTGGGATTCCAATTCCATTCCTTCTGACCTCAATCCCTTGCCTTAGCCACCATGTAACAATGCCTCTCCCTCACTCTATTAACCTCAATCTCTCTTCAATGGAAGCTTTGGGTAAGATAGGAATTTTGAAATATTTCCTTCCTATCCGATGATGTGTTTCCTCATATTGAATAAATACTATTGATTGCCTCACACATTTTCTAAGGATCTGATTATATTCTAACTTTATTATAGTTACTTGTATGTTTTTGTCTAATCTCTTCTGCTGGACTATAAATTCCATGAAAGCAGAAACTTAGATTTTTCACTTTCTTTTTTGCTGTCTCTAAGAGCCTTGTATAGAGTCTTTTATGTATTAGATACTCAATAAATATTGGCTAAATAACTGAATCATAGAATATAGATTTAGAGCTGGAATGGACCTGAGAAGTCATTTAGTATAGCCACTTCATTTTACAGCTAAGGAAACCGAGGCATCGGGCAACAAGTCAAGTCAACAAACATTTTTTAAGCACAAACTATGTTTCAGGCATTGGGCTAAGTACTGAGGATACAAAGAAAGACAAAAGACAATTCCTGCTCTCAAGGGAGACAACATACAAACCACTATGTACAAATAAGGAATATAAACTTAAGATGATCACAGAGAGGGAAGGCACTAGAGAGGTAAAATAATTTGCCAGGGATCATACAGGCAGGACATACCACAGCAAAGATTTGAACCCATGTTCCTACAATTCCAAAAGCCACATATTCCACCCCCATCACAGCACAGTGCTAAACAAACAAATCTCTTTACCATCTTATATCAGTTATAGGATCATATTCTTATAGACAGAGACTCTCCTCTAGGTCCTTTAAAGTGACTCTGGCATAATGCTTCTGATTGATTCCCTTATCATTCTTTTATAAGGAAAGGTCCTGAAGCTGAAAGGGATGTGGCCACAAAAGACAGTCTGAGCAAAGAGGAAATAGGAACCCAGACAGGGAAAAAAGACGATGTCTGCAAAGAGTATGTTTTAACTAATGGAAATCTCCTTAGCACAAGTTAGAGTAGAAAAGATGTTAGAATAAGAACTCTAACAAGATGAGTGAGAATAAGGCGAGGGGAAAAAATCTCTTCTGGTTCTGGCTTTATATTTAAGGCCTCTCCTGTCACTGAATCTCACCGATAGAAAACATATCATAGTCAGACCTTAAATAGCACATACCAAAAGAGGCAGAGAATTTCTGACATGTATTATACAGGAGCTATGGGTGCATTTTGTATTTATTTTCTTCTCTGCACATGCTTCCAAGTGTCTTGATATTATCAAAGGCTTCAAGAATGTTACCTACAAATCATTTTTCTCCTTGAAGCAAGTCTGATATCTGAGTTCACCTTGGTTAACCTGAGTGGAAGAAGCTCACTCACTCCAACATAGTCAGGCTTATGCTGGCACTGTGGGTGGCACAAAGAGATTATGAGGATGAAGAAATGGGCAGAAGTACAGAATGAAGTAGGAGAGAAATAGGAGGGGGAGGAAGATGGGTAGATCCTGGAGACAGTGCACCTTTGGTTTTCAGAGAATAGATAGATGTCAGAGAAGGCACAGACACAATTCTAAGACCTAAAGTAGCAGTCTATAAATAAGTCCCAGGTGAAGCAGAGTAGTATACTGGAAAGAAGACTAGCACTGGATCAAATACTACCTTATTATCCATACCTGTGGTGAAGACACACTCTCTGGGCCTTGATTCCCTTCTCTATAAAGGGAAGGTTTAGGGTAGATAGCTCCTGAGGTTACGTTTAGCTCTGAATCTATAGGTAAAATTATGTGGCATCAGCAGATACTGAGAACAGCTAAAAACATCAGTAAAAGACCTATGGGAAACTCTCTTCAAAATGGTACTATATTAGCTATAGGGAATATTTAATTATAGAAAAGATTAAATTATTTAAACTTCAGTTTCCTTATATTTAAATGGAGCTAATAATTGCAATACCTACTTAACAAGGTTGTTGTATGGAAAATATTGTTAAACTTTAAAGTGCTAAAGAAATGCCAATCAATCAACAACCATTTGTTAAATGTTTTCTATGTACTGTGAAAGGGTGCTGGGGATGATAAGGCGAATATGATTTGTTATTACTATTTGTTCCTCTCAGCATCTACCACAGTGTGGTGAAAAGAGCAAAAAGGCTGGAGTCAGAGGGTCTGGGCTTGAATTCTACCTCTTCTGTATAATGAGGACTAGATGGACTCTTTTGCCCCTTCTTGCTACAATTTATAATCCTATAACATAATAGGTACCCAGAAATATTTGTTATTTGACTGCTTAATGATATCTAAAGAGTTGTCAAAGAGGTAAGACAAAAAGCTAGGTTCTTTAAAAATGGTGGGGATGGATAGCTAGGTGGTGCAGTGAATAGAGCACTGGCCCTGGAGTCAGGAGGACCTGAGTTCAAATCTGGCCTCAGACACTCAACACAAAAACTAGCCATGTGACCTTGGGCAAGTCACTTAACCCCAATTACCCTCCAAAAAGCAAGAAAGCAAGAAGGAAAGAAAGAAAGAAAGAAGGAAGGAAGGAAGGAAGGAAGGAAGGAAGGAAGGAAGGAAGGAAGGAAGGAAGGAAGGAAGGAAGGAAGGAAAGAAAGAGAGAGAGAGAGAAAGAAAGAAAGAAAGAAAGAAAGAAAGAAAGAAAGAAAGAAAGAAAGAAAGAAAGAAAGAAAGAGAAAGAAAGAAAAAGAAAATGGTGGGGCTAATTGAGAAGTCTTCTTATCAGTGATGAGCAAAGCATTAGGACTGAGAAGGGGATGACAGCCTGGGGCTTACAGTAGCCACTGAGGCACTAGTGAGGGGAGATTCTGAAGAACAGAAAGGGAGAGAATGCCAAGTAGAGGGCACTAAGAAAGTCAGTACCAAGTTAGGGGAAATGGCAGGTATGGACAGCAACTTTAAAAGAAAACAATTCAGCAACATTGTGGTCATAGAAAGAGCAGTTATTTCAAGAGGAGTTTTCCAAAGGATCTGGGTGAAGGAAGTGTGAGATATAAATGAGGAGAATGAAACATATTAGTGGACTGGGAATAAAGCTTGAAAGCCTGAATGAGAAGTGTGAGATATAAATGAGGAGAAAGAAACATATTAGTGGACTGGGAATAAAGCTTGAAAGTCTGAATGAGAAAAGGATTTCAGGAATAAGGGGAGTGAATGGAGAACTATAGAAACTGCTTGGCTTCTAGCTATGGAGAAGGAGCTTTCTGATTGACTTGTATTGTGCTGCTTCCCAGAATTTTAAAGGTAGCAGCATTTCAGGTTCATCCCCACCATTTTTCAGAACCCAGGGAGTGGTATGACTGACCTATTACACAGATAGATAATAGAGCCAGATTAGAACCCACAAAGCCTGAAAGATAGCTTTTTTTTTTAGCTTCTCTTTCCACTGGTACCTTATTCCAGATATGAAGGCTTTGTATCAATATATAAATCATAAGCATTTTATATCATTCACAAATGTTTCTTTCTTGTCCATTCTCTCACAGAATCTTAAAATCACAGAATTTAGTGCTGGAAGGAACCTCATTTATGATAGAATATAATTTATACATCAGAAGAACCCCACTGTAGCATACCTGACAAACAACTGTTCAGACTCTGCTTGTAGAGCTCCAAAGAGAAGAAACTCTCCACTTCTCAAAGCCCATACTACCTCTGGATGGCTCTCAGGGTCTTCATGTTTCTAAATTCTCTACCTCTTCAAAATGAATTTTCATTTTTCTCTCAATTTTAGGGAGCAAAAATCTACATTTCCATCAGGATTACTGCATAGTTAAATCTCATAGTTCTCTCTAATCCTTGAGGATTTTCAGTGAATATTTTTTTAAATGATTAACAGCTTATCAATTCTTCTGAAGCTTTTGTAGAACACAGGGCATACTACATTGGTAAAAATGCTGCTCTATTTTCAATCAGCCCTAAAGGCAATGTTATAATGATGGTTATCCATTCTGGCATGTCCTGCTTGGATCCATCCCAGAAGTCTTCTTTGAATTTCCAGCTGCTCCCAAATTCCAGTTTTTTGGAAGTTCAGTCCACTTTTTGTCCCTTTTCTATATTTAGCTATTTATTGAAGTGACTAATAGAGTCTTGTTTAGTGGGAAAAAATCATTAGAGTTCCATTTAGAAGATTATTTACTAGTTATGTAACCATAGGAAACCACTTCAGTTCTAAGCCATAACTAACACGTGGCCAGTGGGGCTTTTTTTGTTTTTTGTTTTTCTTTTAGGACACCATTATCCAGGGAAATACGGCTCTTCCTGCCTGAGGCAACCAACCTGCATTGTGTTTCAGCTTAACCATTGCCAGTTGTGTTCAATGACACTTGTGGTGGAACTCTCCCTTGCCTCTTTGCATCCCAGCCCTGACTCCATGTCAGACTACATTTTGCCACTAATGCCCTGATTTCCTTCTCAACTGTTTTCCCCTGGGTAAAATAATTCCTAGCAAAATAACTACCTCACTTCTCTAGATTTCATTTTCCTCATGCATAAAACAAGAGGAGGGACCATCACGAAGATCCCTTCCAGCTTCAAATCCTTCAACACGTGAAGAAACAACCCTTTCCTTCTTGTTGGTGGAAATGGTATGTGATAATCACTGCACTGTAGTTGTATGGCACATGGGGTATCATAAACCTATGAGTATTTCTCAGATGGACATTTCTCTGATGAGCCAATCAGTCAATTGTAACCGAGAAATATGTGGAACTTTGCTAATATGATAAGTTTATGGTGTTTCAAATATGCTGACCCTGCAGGATGGTGGGAAGAGCAAGAAAGAACTTCTATTTTTCATTACAAGGTGAACATAGGCTGAAGTCGGAACTAGAAAAGGACTATTGAAGTCTTTCCCTGAGTAAAAACACATTGACTAGGAGCAGGACCAGGGTCAGGGTCAGAAGGGAGGTAGAGGGCAACAGGGCTAGTTAGTCCCAGAAGCTTGCACTAATGATTTCCTGGCTAGAGTCAGGGCTGAATTCAATGCTATTCAGATTCTGTGCAACACAAGGGTTTTTTGTTTTGTTTTATTTTACTCCATTTCCTTTAAACAATACTTAAGTCTTTTCAAAAACCCTAATCTTTGTTTCAAGTAGATTGAGTGGAAGGAAAAGAGCCATTTTGGGGGTAATGGAAGTACTCTATGGAAGGACAATAGATACTAGCAGCTATACAAAGACATACATATATTTATATGTATATATACATATGCATACATGTGTATATATGTATACACACACATATATATGTCCTGGCCAAAGGTAGTGAGTAAATAAAGTACAAAAGAAAAAAAAAAGTCCAGGTGAGTCTGAATCCTGGAATCATTTAGCCAGGAAGTATTTATTAATGCTTATTATGTGCCAGACATTGTGTTAAATGCAGGAAATATGATGGTCCCTGCCCTCCTACAGCTTATATTCTACTGGGGAAAGACAATACATAAATGGAAGCTGAAAAGGAAGAAGGAAGGAATTCTAGAGGAAGTCCATAGCAGCCTTGAAAGGAATGAGGAAAAGTCTATTCCCCTTACTAATAATGGCTTTCTTTTACTCAGACCATTGTATTTTATTAATTTCTCTGCCTTGTAATTCTGTTTTTGCTTCTGTTGTTCAGTCATGTCCAACTCTTTATGACCCCATTTAGGGTTTTCATGGCAAAAATATTGGAATGGTTTGTCATTTCCTTCTCCAACTCATTTTACAGATAAGGAAACCGAGGCAAACCATACTAAATGACTTGCTCAGGGTCACACAGCTAGTAAGTGTCTGAGGCTAGATTTGAATTCAGGAAGATGAGTCCTTCTGACTCTAGGCCTGGCACTCTATCCACTGAGTCACCTGTCTGCCCTCTGTGATTCTCTAGCTTTGTTTATATAATTAAATCTAACATACTATAGAAAAACTGGATCATATATGATTACCAAAAATGGCAAAGCTGCAGTTTCCTGAAATACAAGCTACTCCACTGAGAATATATTAGACTATAAACTTGATGAGTAAAGAGGCTGAGCCTTATCTAAACTTTGTACTTCTACCACTAGAGCACAGTCTACCACACACAATAGGTGTTAAAAAATAAAACTCATTTATTGACTTGTGGGCAAGCTACTTCACAGAGTAAATACTTAATTTGCTAATTGCAACTTGTACTTTGACAACTTAAGAGGATGCCATATATACCTGAGTTTTTGCTATACTCATCTACATATTTCTTTCTAGCAAAGAACTGAAAACAAAGTAGGTCCATATTAATTAGAGAATGGCTAAAAACAAATGTAATGGAATTATTGCTGTACCATTAAAAATGAATATGGAGAATTCATAGAGGTATGACATATGGCAGAGTGAAGTAAGCTGAACCAGGGGGGAAAAAAAACCCAATATATACCAAGTCAGCAACAATGAAAATGGAAAGACTTAATAAAACAAAAATGAATACTGGATAATGATACTGACTAAGTTTAACCCCCAGGAAAAAAGGGCTGAGAAAATGTACCTGTAAATGTACCCTTTATTGTAGAGATGGGGGGAAGGAGGGATCTTAGTAAGGAATAGTGTATAAATTGCCAGACCCAGTCAATATGTTGCTTGGTTTTACTGAACTTCTTCTCTTTCCTATCACTTCCCTCTCTTTTGAAAGCTTTATTGTAAGGGAGAGAGGAAGGATCTATAAGGAAATGGATGTGATCCTACAAAAAAGGCATAAAAAATAAAATACCCAATGGTATCAATATAAATAAAATACAAAATGGACCTAGTTATTTATATATAATATATAATATACATACATATATATGAAGATGCATGTATATGATAATATATGATTTTTGTCTTCTTAGATCCTCCACCAAAGGCACCTTCTGGTAGTCATTATGATATGGTACCAACCTTGGGGACTGCAAGGGTATTGTAATCTGAGAGAAAGCTGATAGATCTTACTTGGCTGAAAAAGCTTTGATGAATAATGGCAAAAATATGGCACTCTAAGATTTTCCAAATGCTTCATATACATTATCTCAATGCATCACAACTTTCAGAACTAGGTACCATAGGTATTTTTATCCCTATTTACAGATGAGAAGGTACAAAGAGGTTAAGTGATTTGCACATGGTCAGAGGTGAGATAGGAAGCTGGATCTTCTCTAGGTCCAGCCCCCTAATCATAGGAAATGTGGAAGAGAAGCACAATAACGGCTGATGTGTTTGTCATCCAAGGACTGGCCCATCTATACACAGAGAGGCTTATTGTCAGATTGGCCCTGACTTGATCGATTTTTTGGCATAGGAACTCACAGAGCCTATCTAGTAAGGTATAGGGAGCTTGCAATTTACATCAGCATGAGAGGATTTACACTATCCAAAAGAAAGATCATTGAAATTTTTTTTTTGGAAGGCAATTGGGGTTAAGTAACTTACCCAAGGTCACATGGCTAGGTTTTTGTTTGTGTGCGTTAAGTGTCTGAGGTCAGATCTGAACTCAGGTCCTTCTGACTCCAGGGCTGATGCTCTACTCACTGCGCCACCTAGCCGCCCCTCTTGTTTTTTTTTTTTGAATTTTTTTAATATATATACATATACAAACATATATATATATATATATATATATACAGCTGCATACACATTTATACATATATGTGTAAACACATGTGTGTAAAATATGTTAATATAGATATATATGTATATACATATTTATTGTTGTTTGGTCATTTCAATTGTGTTTGACTCTTTGTGACCCCATTTGGGGTTTCCTTGGCAAAGATACTGGAGCAGTTTGCCATTTCCTTTTCCAGTTCATTTTACAAATGAGGAAACTGAGTCAAACAGGGGTAAGTGACTTGCCCAGGGTCACACAGCTAAGGGTCTGAGACTGGATTTGAACTTGTGAAGATGAGCCTGACTCCAGGCCTGGCACTCTATCCACTGTGCTATCTATCTGGTTTATATATACATGTATGTACATATATATATATATTATTACATAGATACACATACATATATACATACATAAGTTACTCTTCAAATACTGTGATAAGTTACTCTTCAAATACAACTCTTTTTAAAGCATACCAACAATCTGGGAAAGATGCATACTGGGGAAGCAAGAGTGAGGTCGTACCCTTATCTAGGCCAATCTTTTATAACTTGATTGCCATCCTACATTCCCCTATTATGTCACCTCCCTGCACCTCCCACCTTCCCCCACCTCAAGCTGCTCTAGCCACCCCATCTTACACCTACCCATGTCCCTGGGCAAAAAGTAAATCATGAAATCGTGGTCGACCTCATCTGCCTGCAGCAAATGCGCTTGCACACGCACACACACATACACACATACACACACACACGTCCCTCCCACTGATCTCCCCAAAGGTAAAGGAAAGGGTAGAAAGACATTATTCCTTTAATTTTAGTCAAGCTGCTTGATTGTAGGCAGAGGGCAGGCTCAACTTAGACTAGGAGCATGGAATAATTTGAATGGATTTTTCCTTTTTTTGCAAACAGAATAAATAAACTAGAATGACTGACAGAGGTAAAAAGTGTGACAATCCCAAATGAAACTCAACTGACTAACAATAATAATCATAGCTTATGTGCTACTTAAAGGTCTGCAAAGAATGTATGTGACATTTTCTTATTTATCCTTCATAATAAATTTGTGATAGGTGCTATCAGTATCCCCATCTTACTGATGGAGAAAGTGAGGTTAGGGGACTTTCCCAGGCTCACACAGCTGGTCTGAGGCAGCAGTAGAAATAGCAGTGGAGCAATGTGATCTAGCTGAGAGACTAGCACTGCATAGCACAGACTTTTAGATCTGGAAAGCACCCTGAGGATCATTTAATTTCTTTACTTTAGAGATGAAGAAATGGAAGCTAAGAGGTAAATTTTTGCCTGAGATCATGTAGGGATTTGTTGGCAAAGAAAAGATCAGTTCTTTGGACTCTGTTACTGCCCTTTCCTCCATCTGTATGATCCAAGACAAGGGGGCCAAACTCATTTAGAAATGGGAACCACACACATGGACAGCTAGATGGTATAACGAATAGAGCACAGGGCCTGGAGTCAGGAAGATCTCAGACACTTACTAGCTGTGTGATGCAGGGCAAGTCACTTAACCCCTATTTGCCTTGGTTCCTCATTTGTAAAATAGGGACCCACTAGAGAAGGAAATGGCAAACTACTCCAGTATCTTTGCCAAGAAAATTGAAAATAGGGTCATGAAGAGTTAGGCATGATGGAACAACTCAACAACAATCCATTCATAAGGATCTTTGCGGTCCACATGTTACTTAAATTTAAAATGTAGTTTTATCTACATTTTATTGTATTTTCATTTATTTTGTTAAATATTTTCCAATTACTTTTTATTCTGGTTCAGGCAACATTTTGAAGGCCACATATTTGACACCTCTGATCTATGATATATTTTCCATCTACCTTTCCTCGTAGCACCATCTTGATATTCCAACATTTTGCCTGAAATGATCTGCTTTTCTGCTTATCTAAGCTCTCCTCAGCCTTCAATGCCTAGTTCAAATGCCATCTCTTCCATGAAGCTTTCTGTCACTTCTAAGCTCCAGTGTCCCTTCTCTGAACTCTGTCAGACTTAGAAGATTTCAAGCATCTTTGAATCAAAGATGTCATGCAATTTAGAACTTAATTGGACCCTAATTCAACAAGGATTGATTGAGTACTTACTATATAGAAAGACAGACCTCCCAGAGCACTCCACTGGGGAAATCCTTCCAAGCTGATCTCAAACCATTAATGATTGCTCTTTGAATCAGACTATCTAGTCAGTCCCCAATTCACCTTTGTACTAGTGCACATCTCTTCCTTTTCTATGAAAACTGGAAAATTTTGGAATTTTATTCCTGGCTCCACCATTCAATAGGTATTTCACCTTTTTAGGTCTTAATTTCTTCATCCTTCAAATAAAGGAGTTGGATTAAATGACCTTTAAAGCTCCTTCTGGTCTATGATTCTATGACTGAGTAAGAAAGCAGCATCAGAAAGCAGAATGGATACTATCCCCCCTACCGCCCCCGCTTCCCCCGAATGGGTCCCAAGAACTATTAAAGAGCCAACAAATCTTATGAACCACCCACTCTACAGAAAGTATTGTACTTAGGTGACAGGTGTTTTTGAAGAACATATGGAATGAGCCTAGCCCAGGCCCTTTTGCCAAGGAAATGCTCAATAAATATTTGGTGAATTGAATTTAATTGAATGCCTTTCCCTTGGGCTTTGGGAACTAAAGCTCATACCAAATCTTTGACTTAGAATATAACAAATGAAAAAAAGATTGTGTACAAAAAAAAAATATGGAGCTTATTAGCATTGCATCACCTCCATGTATACCCTCTGCCCTTCCACACCCCCAAGCAATTTACGTCACTCTGAATGTTACTTCCTTAGGCAGTTGTAATGAGCGTAGGAAGGAGAGAGTTTTCATATCCCCTTTAGATGACAGTAATTCCATTTCAAAGGGCAAATGAATGGAAATGCATTTAAAAATCTTGTAGAATGCTTTGGAGAAAGGTCATCTAAACTTTGCTGTAGACAAAGGTTCATTTTAGAAATTGTTTCTTAAAAGAAATCTACTATATCGTCTTCTGTTTTGATTTAGTTTGTGCCTATGAGTGAAGCTCTACTCTTTGAAAGAGGTATGTTTGTCCTAAAAGAAAAAGGGGAGGGAAATTCTTAATTCCCACCAAAAACTGAAGCCATTCGTGGGCCTAAATTTGCCCTTGATACTAATCTGTGATTATGGCAGCTAATTTAGAATCTGACAAATTAGACTTGAATTAGATTGTGTTTTGTTGGCTCTCCAATGGTGTGTGTGTGTGTGTGTGTGTGTGTGTGTGTGTGTGTGTGTGTGTGTGTGTGTGTGTGTTTAAAGGCATTAAGTGTTGGGAACAATGAGAAAAGACAGAAAGATGGGACTGAATAGTGTGTGAGTGTGTGTGTGTGTGTGTGTGTGTGTGTGTGTGTAGGATATATGTATGAATGTAGGATATATGTATGAATCCAAAAGAGTTAAATTCTTACATTTAGTTTAGTTGAAACTATAGTTGAAAATTACTACTGGGGATGAGTGGCATGGTATATTAGAAAGAGCCCTGGACAGGAGATAAGGAGGCTGAGATTAGAAGATTTGAGTCTGAATCTCAGGATATTACTACTACTACTACTACTACTACTACTACTACTACTACTACTACTACTACTACTACTACTACTACTACTACTACCACCACCACCACCACCACCCACCATGCATTTTGGTACATGTTAAGGTTTATAAAGCACTTCATAAATATTATATCATTTTATCCTCACAATAGCCCTGAAAGTTAGATGCTATTATGATCCCCATTTTACATATGAGAAAATTGAAGCCAAACAAGGTTGAGTGACTTGCCCAGGGTCACACAGGCTAGATTAAAACTCAGGTATTCCTAGATCTACATCTAGTGCTCTTTCCACTGTGTCACCTAGCTGCCTAGGCAGTAGTAGTTATATTTAATAGGTATATTTAACATATGATCTTAGGTAAGTCACTCTCTCAGAGACTTAATCTCTCATACGTGAAATGGAGATCACAATATATCCACTATTATACACAGATGTCATGAAGATCACATATGATAATATTTGTGAATCACTCTGTAAATCACAAAATTCTATAGAAATGTGAGTTATTACTAGGAGGAGAAAATAAGACTGGATATGGTAGACTAGACTAAATGTAAGATTTAAACTTCAATGTTAGATTTAATATTTGGTATTTTATCCCATGAGCAAATGGTAAAAAAAAAGAATTTGGGAAGATTAACTTAATATGTGTATTTTCTAGGACAGTCTAGATGGAATTCAAGACCAGCTCAGAGTTGACTATAATAATCCAGGTAGAAAATGATAGAAGTCTGAAATTAGAACTTAGCACTGAATTTATAGACTAGCTATTACTCTAATCCTTTGGCAGGCATTCTAAATTAGGTAATGTCTGGGGAAGACAGTGTTGTATAGAGGCTAGAGGAGTGAGATGATGGTAAAGACTTGGATCTTGGTCTCTAATCTGCTTTTTCTTTGCTATATAATCTTGAACAAGTGATTCTTCTTTTCTGGGCATCAGGTAGCTATTTTTTAAAATAAAAAGTTTAGAATAGGTGGTCTCTAAGGCCTCTTCCAATTCTATCAGTCTATGAGCTCATCTAAATTATTTTGAACCCTAAAGCTCTCTAAGATCATTCATCCCTCGTCAGGATACAAATTCTTCAGGGGGAAAGGAATGTGTCTTATTTATCTTTGATAACAGGCCACAGTATGCATGTAGAAAGTAGAGTAGAAGAAACCTTTAATGACATACTTTATGACTGGAAAAGAAGGTAGACTGGCTACACAGAAAACTAGGAAAAACAGATAGGCAATTCAAGTACTATACAAGTACCCACGAAGTATTACAAGGCTCAGGGGTCTCCTGTGCATTTGTAAGACAGTCGATGGAGTTTTTAATGGGAAAAAATGGACAAGAATCCCCCAAGACAAGAAGGCTTTTGGAAGGGCTGGAATTTATGTTTGTGGAAGGAATGCCTATGCCAGTGATCTCATGAATCCATTCCAGTATTAAAGCATGTCCTCTGTCTGTGCTTGTGTCTTATCCCACTAGAGACCTGTAATCTCACCAGAGAAAGGCGACCACCCTGTGTTTTTCAATCTTGGTATGTCATCTGATGATACCTAGCATATGACCCTGTGTATATTAGGCAGGTACTCAATTAATGTCTACTGAATTTGAATTTCAAACTCTTTGCTGGAGTTTATCAACTCTTTATAATAGGGGCTTAGGCATGAATCTTCATAGGATGACTATTAGTTCCTGGAGACTTTGGGATAGATTTTGGGAAATCATCAGTTCTCTCACTTTTTTGAATGACTTTGGGCTCCTGAAGTCAGAATTTTAATGTTATTCTCTTTTTGGGAAAAACAAACAAACAAACAAATAAAAACACATTCTCTCCCCCTCCCCCAACTTCTCCCCTCTCTTATTTCTAGGATGAGAAATATGACCCTATTCTGTCATATAGCCTCTTAAATGAAGAATTTCTTAATGAGGGCACCCAATGGAAAAAAGCCTCACTTATCACAAAGAATCCTAAGATTTGGGAGTTTGTAAGGGACCTTAGGTCCAACCCTCCCAATTTACAGATGAAGAAATTGAGGACCAGAGAGAAGTAACACATAGGTAGAAAGGTTAAGATCATAAAATAAAGCATAAGCTTCTTGAATACAGGATCTATTTTGTTTTGGGTTTTGCTTTGGGGTTTTTTCTTCTCTGTCAGTATAATACCAGCTACCAGTTACATAGTGCTTTTAAGTTGGCAGCATATATTATCTCATTTGATTCTAATAACTTTGTGAGATAGGCAATGTTATTTTTTTAACTGTCAATAATAAAAGAACTTTAGATATCTTAGCCAGTGACGTAGGTGCTAGTCTCATTTTATAGATGAAGACACTGAGTCTGAGAGGGTTAAGTGACTTGAGCAGGGTTATACAGCTATGTCTTGAGTACCATTTGAATTGAAATTCTTCCTGACTATCAAGACTAGCATTCTCTCTACTATCCCATCTAGCTATATTCCTGGCACCTCGTATAGTCCCTGGTACAAAGTAGGCATGAAATAAATGCATGATGAATGAAATTGATTTAAATGCAGGTAGAAAGAGGCAGGGCCAAAATTCAAACCCAGGTCCCACATTAATGCTTTAAAACAAAATGTGTCTCTAAAGCTAGGGATATATAGATGATCAGCCTAGAAAACAAATTTACCAAACAGAAACCAAGGTTAAAAAAACAAAACCCAAAGGCAACATGAACCAATATTTGTACTCTAGTGGTTTCATAAACAAACAACAAAGGCAACTGCCAAGGGAAAAATACGAATTACATTAAAATATGCTCTATTTTCTATCCAACATCATGGCCTTCAACACTTCCAAACCTATCTCCAAAAGTACCACCTGAAATATTGCCAAAGAGAGAAGATAAAAAGTTTTTAAAACAAATATGTTTCTCTTAATTAAAGGGATACTGGTAGTTTGAAAATTGGTTCTAAAAGGTGTCCCCAAAGTTTCAGTGAAATTTTTAGCTTAAAACTTCCCTGACTTCCTAGATGCTGTAGAGATAGAAAGAGAGAGATATCTAGATAGAGAAAGAGATATATTATAAATAGATAGAGACAGATGATAGTTAAGGATGGATAGACAGATATAGAAATATGTCACCAAAAGAAGGCAAAATCCTTAGATATTGATGGTCTTTTAAGGCACTAATAGACCTGGCTTGTAGAATAATCAATCAACAAGCATTTCAACAAGTGTTGTGTTAGGTGTATGGCATTAAATGATAAACATTAAACAGCTTCTGCCTTTAAGAGGATTGTATTCTATTAGTAGGCAATGAGTGAGAATATAAGTACATAACAAAATAAATACAAGGTAATATAGGGAGAGGCATTTGTTTTTGAGGAGAATAAGGAAAGGCTGAAGGGAAAAAGTGGCAACTAAGCTGAGATTTAAAGGAAACCAGGGTGTCTACTAGGTATAGGTGAGGATGGAGGGCATAGTTTGTACAAAGAGAGATGTAAGAAAGAAAAAGAAAACTACTTTGGACAGACCAGAGAAAGTAAAGAAGTAAAGGATGGAAAAAGAGGGAACGTAGGTCATAGACAGCTTGTGAAGGGCTTTAAATGCTAAAGAAAGTTGTCTGTATTAAATCATAAAGTTAATAAAGGTCTATTGGAGTTCCACTGAACAGATAAGCAACATAGTCAGAATTGTGCTTTAGGAAAAGCACTTTGGAAGATTTGTGGAGTACGAATGAAAGAAAGGAGAGATGGAGGGTAGAGAGACCAAATGGGATGTTATTGGAAGGCTATGTGAGAGGTGATAAAGACCTCATCCAAGGAGGTAGCTGGATAAGTGGACAGGTGTCTGATGTAAGAGATATTGTGGAGGCAGAAGAAATAAAAACTAGGCATCTGGTTAGAAATGTGGTGTAACTGAAAACCAGTTAGGCACTATGCCTCTAGAGTCAATAAACTATGCAAACCCTTTGACCCACTGATATTCCTGCTGGTCTATTCCCCAAAGAGATCAAAGAAAAAAGAAAACAACCCACATGTATAAAAATATTTACAGTAGCTTTTTTTGTGATGGCAAAGAACTGGAAGTGGAAGAGGTTCCCATCAATTGGAGAATGACTAATCAAATTATGGTATGTAAATGTAATAGAATACTATAATGCTATAAGGAATGATGACAGGAACAGTTTTAGAAAAACTTGGGAAGTTTTGTATGAACTGATGAACTGATGTGTTGAATAGAGCCAGGAGAATAATTCATACAATAACGATAGCATTATAAAGACGACCAACTATACTCAAATTTATGTTACATAACTTCAACTGAGCCTTTATCAAGTCAAATAAATACAACTTTGAAAAACTTAAGAATCATAATCAATGCAATGACCAACTCCTATTTTAGAGGACTTATGAAATATGATACTCATTTCCCAAAGGTGATGGATATATGATGCAGAACAAGAACAAATATATGCAGAACATATATTTTTGGAAATGGCTAATGTGGGAATTTGATTTGCTTGACTATGCACATTTATTACAAGGGTTTGATTTTTCTTTTTTTTTTTAAAGATGAGGGAAGTAGGAAGAAGAGAAAATAAATTTCTGTTAATTGAAAAAAGAAATTTAGTTCAAGAAAAGTAAATGAGGGGCACGAGAGAGTGAAGAGTTGAGAATGATAATGGATGATTGTAACCTTAACAGAAATAGAGAGGTTTGAAAGAGAGATGAGCTTGTGGGAGAAAGTCCTGTGCTTGATATGTTGAATTTGAAAGACCTGTCTGTCAGTCTGGCTCCATTTACTCAATCCTTTAAACTTGTGTCAATGTAAGTAACAAGTCAATCCAATTAGTTTGTTTCCCCTACAAAATCACAGAATATCAGTAGTTTAGGGATTCTTAACCTTTTTATGTTATGAACCCCATTGTTAGTCTGGTGAAAAACAGACTTCTGATCAGAATTATTTTCTAAATTCAAAAAATGAAATGCATAGCATTACAAAGGAGACCAAATATATTAGAATACACTTATCACAATATTCAAAACAAAACACAATATAGATTCAGAGACCCTGGGTTTAAAAACTCGTGTAGTAGTAGATGGAATTTTGAAGATAAACCAGTTTAACCTCTTCATTTGGAGAAGAAGAAATGAAGGCCCAGAGAGTAAAAGGGATGGCTTCAAAAAGACACAATTCCTAGAAAAAAAAAAACCCAGAACCCACATCTTCTGATTCTAGGTCCAGTATCACCACATCATTTTGCCTCTTACTTCTGGTCAAAAGCAACACGTATATTTCTTTTCTCATCAATTAATTCAAACCATTCTCTTCTATTAATTCAACACCAACAATTTACTCTTCAAACCAGAAACCTAGGTCTAGAATGACTCAATTTTCTATTTGTCCATTCTAATTGAAAAAAAAAAGTTATCCCTACATAGATCAGTCATATCATAGCTGACTCTACCCTCAAATTCCCATTAACTGAGATATTCTTGTTTTGAATCTGAGGCTACCTGATAATGGAAACATACGTCCAACTTTGAATAATAATAATGATGGCTAACATTTATATACAGATACCACCATGTATCCTTCAGCACATCTAACCTTTATCCATTTACAAACCCTACTTCTAGCAACCTGGAAAATTAAATAGGTCACCATTTACAAAGTAACTGTAAAGTGACCTTTTATATTAGAATGAAAAAGGTCAGTAGCCCAAATTCAGTCCACAGTGCTCAAGAGGCTTTCTCTTCCCCACCCTGCCTCTTGAAAATCTTTTTAAACAACTCACAATCATGGATTTCCCTGAAGTGAATGGTGTGCATACATTTTGTTCTGCTTACCGAGCACTAAGATTCTCTTGATAGCCAAGGAGGCTAGAAAGTACACTGGATTCGGAATCAGAAGATGGGAATTAAGAAGTGTTTCTGTTATTTATGTGTGATCTTGGAAAAATCACTCATCCTTTCTGAGTAACAAATTCTTTTTAGGGATAAAAATTCTTAAACTACCTATTTATATGATAGGTTGGTTGTAAGGAAAGTCTTAAAGTATATAAACCTAAGTCATTATTATCCTTTTTTAATTTAATATTTTATTTTTTCCCAATTACATATAAAAACAATTTTAACATTCATTTAAAAAATATTTTGAATTCCAAATTCATTCCTGCCCTCCCTCCCCTCCCCCTTCATTGGAAAGGCAAGCCATTTGATATAGGTTATACATGTGCAGTCATGCAAAACCTCATTATTATTCTAAAATAATCTTTCTTGAGACAGAGACTCTAGAGTCTGACTCTGTTTCTGTCACTGTCTTTGACTGTATCTCTATCTCTCTTTCGCTGTGTCTCTGTCTGTCAGTCTGGCTCCATTTACTCATTCAGCTACTTATTCTGTATAAATATTCAGAAGCAGCCCGGATGAGTATGAGCCCCACGATTATGCCAGCTGGAGATCACTAGAAGGGACTGAGGAATGTTTAATCTACAGAAAAAAAGACTGAGGTATGTATGTGTGTTGGAGGTGGGGAGGGTGTGGTAAATTGCCAAATATCTGTACTTAAGTATTTGAAGGGCTGCCCCATAGAAGAGGGGTTAACAATTTGTTTCTGCAAACACAGGATCAATGGTAGTTGCAAAGAGGCAAATTCAAACGTGCTATAAAGAAAGACTTTCTAGTAATTAAAGCTATGCCAAAGTGAAATGAAAGGAGTTTCCTCTCACTGGAGGTCTTCAAGCAAAGATGGAATCACTACTTGTCAGTAGTGTTGTAAAGGGAATTTTCTTTCATCTGTGGGTTATACTAGATGGTCTCTGAGGTCTTTCCCACCCCTGAGATTGTGGGGTTCTATGATTCAGCTACCTCTATATAGTCAACATTCAGAATTTCCAAATGAAATAAAATAGGTCTTTGTGTGCATGCTTTTTCAATTATAGTTCAATATTACAATGCATAGTTGCACGATGGAAGTAAACCATTTCTCTCCCTTTGGGATTTTACACACAGTCATGAAATTTTTAGATCAGAGGAATATCACTGTATTTTCACAGATGAGGAAATTGCATTTATAAGTGAGCAAGTTCAGCTGGTTTCCCAAACTCAGGGTCTCTAGGGGACATCATAAAGCAGCTGTATGTTTCCAAACCCTAATCTCATTAGATTGTTCCCAGTTGGTTAGACATCTAAGAAAGCTGAAGAGTAGAAAGACCTCCTAGAGCCAACTCAATAGCTCACTTGAGAACTGAGTTGAAAATATAATTTGATTACTCCTTCTAGTATCTATATTTAATAATGATGATGTTGATAGCTAGTATTTATGTAGCACTTTGAGGCTGGCAAAGTGCTTTTATAAATATAGAGATAGGTGCTCCAACAGTTGCTGAGAGAATAAAATGAGATAATACTTTACATTTTACAGATGAAGAAACTGAGGAAGATAGAGATTGAATGACTTGTCCAGGGCCACATAACTAGTAAGTTGCTTGAGGGTGTATTTAAACCCATAGCCCATTCGTAACTATTCAAATGTATATTTATCTCCCAATGGAACTCTTCAGTATAATCAATCTATTATTCTCCAAATACACCACCTACCCCCTTTTCCTAGTAATTTTTGGCACCAGGATCAGCTCCTGCAATTTCTCCTTGACAGAATGACCTCATCTTTCCAATGGCAACAAGTAGTTGAAGGTTTGAACATGGGAGGGAGATTAGAACTGTTCTAGATGACAGGCTGAATCAATGGTATCAAACTCCAATACAAATGAAGGTCACTAAACTCTACTTAAGGATCCTGGAGAGAGCTGCATATTGACTTAGAAAAACACACGTGAGTATTATTTATGTCATATTGTATTTTTATTTATTTTGCGGGCTCCCATGTTTGATACCTCTGGACCAGAAGACCTCTGAGAGTCTATGTTCATATCTTACTCATGCTGCAAGGAAGACTGACCCATATCTCACAATTCTTAGTCAAAGAGTCGTTGAATGCCAGAACTAGAAGGCTGTTAGAAATCTTTTTATTTCAGCTCTTCATTTTTAAGATGAGGAAGCTGAGGTGATCACACAGGTAATAAGGAACATCTGCCCCCTTCTTCACAGGTAATGAGAAGTGAAGAACCTGCCTCCGTGTTTATAAGGGGAAACAAACAAACAACTCTTCTGGTATTGGCCTCAGGAAAAAAAGGATCTAAAGAGGGGAAAAACAAAACAAAACTAAAATACACATACACAGAGAAATAGGGAATGAACCTCTAGTTTCATCCCATAGTACACAATTAAAATTATTAGGCTGGGTGTAGGTTTTAGCCTTAAGGTAATAGGGAGCCACTGAAAGGATTTGAGAAGGGGAGTGACTTAAGTCAGATGTATGGTTTTAAAAGGTTATTTTAGCAGCTATGTAGAACTGCTTGAAAGATACAGAGACTACAAAACCACACTGTCATTACTGTTGACTATTAAGAAAAGCATTTGTTTCAATAGAGCAAAACATTATCCTAAAAATTCTCCTGCAAAACATTTATCTTCCATGTATATGTCAAAATTACACAGGATTACTTGGAAGATATAACAACAGGGATAATAGCAACCCTCTTATTACTGATATCAAGTGAGGCATAAAACAAGTATACCTATGTTTACTAAAGGTATTTGCCACTAAGAGTCTGCTTCACAAAATTAGTATTTAATTAAATCCTGTTTTATATTTGTTCATAGTCTGAATTTTAATTCCATGGCTAAAGTATGGAAACGCCTAAGGGTAGGGAAGCACTCCAAGCTCTGCCTTGAAGTAAAGGCCCAGTCCTTAAATGCCAATATCCTTCTAGTCTTGTTGAATGGCTATAAGTCATGGGACACTCAGACTCTGAAGAACTGAAATTGAGGGTCACCTAAAGGACAAGGAAGAGGTGCATGTTAAGCATGAATAGAATATAATTTCTTCATTTTTAATATTTTTCTCCAATTACATGTAAAAACAATTTTTAAGATTAATCCTTTTTTAGTTCCGTTCAGGATTGTTGTTGTTTTTTTAGTTCCAAATTCTATCCCTTCCTCTCTCCCTCTCTTTTCCTCACACCCTGAGATAGTAAGCACTCTGATATAGGTTACACATGTGCAATTGTGTAAACATTTTCATATGATTCATTTTGTGGAAGAAAAGAAGAAAGAAGGATGGAGGAAGGGAGGAAGGAAGGAAGGAAGGAAGGAAGGAAGGAAGGAAGGAAGGAAGGAAGGAAGGAAGGGAGAAAGAAGAAAATAAAGAAAGAGAAAGAGAAAGGAAGAAAGAATGCCTGCTTCAGTCTGTATTCAGACTACATCAGTTCTTTCTTTGGAGGAAGATAGCATTTTTCCTCATGAGTCCTTTGGAATTGTCTTAGATCATTATATTGCTGAGAATAGTTGTCATTCACAGTTGTTCATCATTGTACAATATTGCTATTACTATGTAAAATGCTCGCCTGGTTCTCCTCACTTTACTCCGTATCAATTCTTGTAAGTCTTTGCAGGATTTTCTGAAATCAGCCTGCTTATCATTTCTTATTGCACCATATTACATTACAATCATATACCACAACTTGTTCATCCAGTCCCCAATTGATGGACATCTCCTCAGTTTCTGATTCTTAGCCACTACAAAAAGAGCTGCTATAAATATTTTTGTACAATCTAATTTTTCCAGGATGCAACATATTACAAACAAGAAATCAGCAAGAAGTTATACTAAGAATTCCTTTAGGGAAAAGCATGAGCGAAAAAAGATGAACTGGGAATTAACATGGTGAGAGTGAGGGATAACTGAGGGCTACCCCATGGGCTTCACTGGTATTTCTGTATAGTCAAGAGAAAGACTGGAAAGCATGAAGCATGTTAGGTGTATGGTAAATAGTCAACAAGCAATTATTAAGTGCCTATTACGTGTGAAAAACAGTGCTAAAGTACTAGGGATAAAAGGAAGGGCAAAAATATGGTCTCTCAAAGAGCCCTCACAGTGTTCATATTCTAATGGAGAGACAACATTGAAGCAATTACACCGAATGTCTCTAGCTTTGTATAACAATGCAGAGAAGATGGAAAGCATAGGAGAGCAGAGAAACTGAACAGGGAAAGGCATCCTGCAGAAGGTGGGATTTGAGCTGAGTCTCAAAGGAGGTGAGGGCAGCCTAGAGGCAGATGGGAGGAAGGAAAGCATTCCAGGTATGGGGGTCAGCCACTGCAAAAGCACACAGTTAGGAGATGGAGTGGCGTGTGTTAGGAAGAGCACTAAGGCCAATGTCATTAGATTGTAGAGTATGTGAAAAGAGGATATGAACAAGAGCTATGTATGGAGGAGGGGACATGGTCAGTTATGGTCTCTTTTGTTAGAGAGAAAGCATTCATAAGTGAAATTGTCTATCCATTTAAATGAGTGGAGGATGAATTAGAGGGAAACAGAGACAGGAGACAGGGAAACAAATTGGTATACAATAGCAATACTGGAAAGAGATGATGAGTATTCCGAACTAGTGATTGATGTAGATCAGAATGTAATTAAAAAGAGCTTATGCCTGGCATATAGTAGTAATATAATAAATTATACTGTTAGCTATTGTTATGGTGGGAAGCTAGATGGCACAGTGGATGGTGCTCCAGGTCTGGAAGCAGGAAGGTCTGAATTCTAATTCAGACACTTAGTAGCTCTGTGACCCTGGGCAAATCACTTGACTCAGCATCAGTTTCCTCATCTGTAAAATGAGCTGGAGAAGGAAATGGCAAATCACTCCAGTATTTTTGCCAAGAAAACCCCAAATAGGGTCAGGCAGGTTGGACATGACTGAAAACGACTCAACAATGATAACAACAAAATTTAAATTATTGTTATATGATTAGAGGGCATAATCACAATTATTCATATTTATCAATCAAATTAATGTTTTGTAGGTATTTTTACACACATTATATCATTTGATCCTTACAAAAACCTAGGGCACTAGAAACTATGATTCCACTCATTTTATAGATGAGGTAACTGAGGGTGAGAGATGTGAAGTTGCCTGCCCAAGACCACTGAGATAGTAAAGGTCTAAGGTAAAATTTGAAAAAATTCAAGTCTTCCTGAGTCCAAGTTAAGCACTACTTCTGGGAGGTGACAGACATGAGACATATTTTGAAGGTAGTTTTTCTGCATTATACAAAGGTCATAGAAAAAAATAACACAGGAAAATTAGATAAAATCAAATTGGAATGAGTTTAGCTTTCTGCCTGCAGCTCATATCTCTACTTTTCATATTGCCATCGAACCTAAGCATGCAAGCAATTTAAAAATGTATTATCTGGTCACATTTAATAATGATTTCCTTGATTATAGAAGGTCCATTAAGGTTCTTTTAGTTAAAGATCTGTCATCATTTCCTTGGGTCAATTATTTAGTTACTAGGATTTAGCTAGATAAATCTTCAGATTGACTCTAGGCAATGTTTTCTCCATGCTTATTCAAACCCTGCCCATCACTTACAATCAAGTTTAAGTCCAACTTGCACTATGAATGAAGCCTTCCCTGACTAACATGGTTTAATCCCTGTTCTCCTACTCTTCTGAATAACTATAATATTAATAACCAATTAACTGATCAATAGTGTGACAAAATAAAAGCTGACATACATATTGCTTCTGTATTACCATATGTTCACATCTTGATGTCATAGCTAGAAGGTGTAGGCTCCCTGAAGGTAGGGACCATGTATTATAACTTTGTTTGAGAGTCAGGTGTTGTAGCAGAATGAACCACAGATTTGGATTTTGAGAATCAGGGTCTGAATCCTGGCACTCCCTGGGTGCCTGTGGAGAAGTCACTTCATCTCTATGTATGAGGCCAACATCCTCACCTCTTAAATGAAGGGAGTGACTTCTAAAGCTTATTCAAATCTAGCATACTCCAATATTATCCTAGTGTCTCCCTCCAAGTTGGGCATAACTGTAGGTACATACTTATTGTGTATTAAGCACTGAACAAGTCTGCTTGTGGTAGTGTATGGGCTATAGGTCAGAAGACTTGGGAGCAAAGCCCCACTTTCCTAGTTATGATGTTGGTTCAGCAAGGGCATGATCTGTAAAATGAGGCAACTGAATTATCACAGAAACATAGACTTAGAGGGAGAAGGAACCTTGAAGGACATCTAGTTGAACTCCCTTATTTTACCAGTGAGGGAACTTAGGTCTAGGTAGGTTGACCAGCTTGCCCAAGGTCACAGAGAGGCAGGAGGCTAACACAGGCTTACCCCTCTGACTTCAAAGTCAGTATTCTTTCTTCCAATGAGATGATCCCTAAGGTTCTTCCTACATTAAATTCTATGCTCTCAGGAGACAGATGAAAAATGACATGGTCCCTGCCCATGGACAGGGCAACAACTCCCTTCCCATCAAAAATTACAGCAGCAATGTAATACAAATTAAAATACAAGCACCTGGGAAATGACAAGCAGAATGATATGAGAGATGTTTGGAGGGACAGATCATTTCCAGATTGGGTAACTGTTGGGGGAGAGCACCATCCAGAAATTACGATTGAGGAATTAGCCTCTTAATTGAGTCTTGAAGAAAGGGATGGATTTCTACAGGCAGAGATGTGTTGGGAGGGAGATTCAGGATGGAGTTTGTGCCTAGCAGGGGAGGGAAGGGAACAGCAGACCCAAGTACATGTTTGTGGGAGAGGGTAAGATAAGTAGACCAACTAAAAAACATAGGCAATCAATACCTCTGAATGAATGATTCAGGGAAAGACAGAGGCAAAGGAAGAATGAATTCCTTTTCATGGTTCACATTCTCTCTCTCTCTCTCTCTCTCTCTCTCTTTCACACACACACACACACACACACACACACACACACACACACACACACACACACACAGAAAGTAGAACAAAACTAGGATGAATTTTCCTAGTCTTCCCTTAGGGAAGAGGATGGTCCAAGGGTTAATTTTGTTTTATAACGCGTGGATGAAATGTGTGATATCAATTCAATGTACCCTACCATTATACCGCTAATTTTAGATTCTCCTCTCTCTGAGATGCAGCACTGTCTAATCCTCCTTAGAGGCAAAATGGGAAGTCCTGGGGAGCCCCTCTGACACAGTCACTGGCTCTTTGCATAACTCCTGGTGTGCACATTCTTTCATTTGAGCACTAGTTTTTTGTCACTATATCTATATATGATATTACTTGCTTGCATGTGAATATGTCTCTTTCAATGATTGCATTTTTAGATAAAAATATCAAAGAAGGGTTAAAAGCAGTCTAAATCTATCTTTTACTATTTTACAGCAAAAATTAGAATCCTTGACCCTAAAGAAGAGATAAAAGATGCATGTCTTTGCAGAAGTAGTAGACTACAGGTATGGAATACTACAGGTATACGCTGTCAGGCTTGGTTTGTGTTGGTTAGTTTAGCTGAAATTTCTCTCTCTCTCTCTCTCTCTCTCTCTCTCTCTCTCTCTCTCTCTCTCTCTCTCTCCGCCCCCCTTCTCATTTTTATTCTTTATAAAAAGGGATGACCTACTGGGTAGGTAAGAGCAGAAGGATGTATTCAGGAAAAGAAATGATATTTAACAAAAAAGACATCAATGGTCCAGGAGTTGACAGTAGATAAATAGATACAAGAAAAATCAAGGATTTGTGAAGAAGCTTTAGAGATCATCTTGTCACCTCTTGTTTTATAGAAGAAACCCGGGTGCAGGCCTTTGCGTGCTCATGCCTGGAATATTGTAAGGGCCTGTTGGTTAGACTCTCTTCTACAAATCTCTCCTCACTCCCAATCATCCTCCACTCACTGTCAGAGCGATCTTCCTAAAGAGCAGGAATGACCACATCCCTCAAACGCATCTACACTCAATTCCAGTGGTATCCCATAACCTCCAGGATCAAATATAAAATCCTGCTCACTGTTTAAAGCCCTTCATAAGCTGGCTCCCTCTTACCTTTCCAGCCTTATATCTCATTGTCTCTCATGTACTCTATGATCCAGTGACTCTGGCCTCCTTGGGATGACTCAGACCTCCCTACTATGCTATGCCCCCAAGGCAACTCCACTTACTTTGGACTCCACAAAACAGCATGTTCCTTCACTAGTTATCATCAGCTGCCCCTCACTACCACTTTTCAGCTTCCTTTGGCGTGTTGTCTTCCCCCACTAGATTTTAAGCTCTTTGAGGGCAGAACCATCTTTCTTTTCTCATTGTATGCCCTGCACTGAACTTAATGTTTACTGAATTAAAATGGTCCTCCAAAAAAAGACACTTTATTTCCTGAATCAGGGCATTTTCAGTGGCTATCCCCCATGCCTGGAATGCTCTTCCTCTTCATTTCTGCTTCCATTATTCTCTGGCTTCTTTCAAGTCCCAGATAAAATTCTGTCTTCTATAGGAAGAATGTCCTGATCCCTCTTAATGGTAGAAGCATTAGAAGCAGTTGCTGGCTCAGTGAATAAAGCACTGGGCCTGTAGTCATGAAGACCTGAGTTCAAATCCAGTCTCAGATACTTCCTAGCTGTATGACCCCGGGGCAAGTCACTTAACCTCTGATTGCCTGACAAAATGGCTCCACTAGATCCATTGGGGAAGGAAATGTCAAACCACTCTGGTATCTTTGCCAAGAAAACCCCAAATCAAGTCACAAAGGGTCAATCAAGACTGAACAACAACAACTTAATGCTAGTTCCTTCGTTGGTTATCTTCAACTTATCCTGTATAGAATTTGTTTGTACAGATGTAATGACCATTGTTTCCCCCAGGACATTGTAAATTCTTTGAGAGATAGGAATGTCTCTTGCCTTTTTTTTTGTATCCTCAGTACTTAGCACAGTGGAACATAGTAGGCACTTATGAAATTCTTACTGAATAATCGAGAGTGAGCAATAATGTAAGAGAAAAAAAGACTTTACAAGAAATAATGAGTTTATTATTGCATGAGGATGACAGTAAATAATGGTTTTGTCAATTTTACTATGCTTCAAAAGCAAATAGAAAAACCCCTAAAAGTGAGTACTTCAGACTAGTCAAGCTTGTCAGAATATTATGACCCATGGAGCATTTGCCTAGTCAATGGAAATTCTAACCATGACCAGGATGAACAAGTCAATGGCTTATAAATTACATGAATTAATTTAAACTTCCTATTAAAATCATACAGAAATCAAAGTTTAGGGTCTAATTTCTGAGAACACTGAACTTCGGCTGACAATTCTCCCACTCTCTGTTCACGCAAATTTCCAGTGGGATTTATGCAATGATATTAAGAAAGTGCTTCTGTCTGTTTTGCCCCATTAGCTTTATAAGCTTAACAGCATCCTGGATTCTCTGGTGTCAACTGTAATGAATCAGAATGAGTTAATTAGCTCCTTTACCTTTGGCAAGTCATTTATGCTCAGGGTAGAGGACCTGAGTTGAGACATGGCTTCAATGTCTACTAGTTGTGAGGCCATGGACAAGCCATCTGAACACATGAGCTTCATTTCCCTCATCTGCAAAATGGAGATGGTAATATTTGTATTACCCAGTTCAGATTATTGTTGTCAGTATACTGTAAATCATGTAGTACTATAGAAATGCATGCTACAGGGGTGGCTAGGTGGTGCCATGAATAGAGCACTGGCCCTGAAGTCAGGAGGACCCGAGTTCAAATCTGACCTTAGACACTTAACACTTACTAGCCATGTGACCTTGGGCAAGTCACTTAACCCCAATTGCCCTGCCTTCCCCCCTCCAAAAAGCAAAAAAAGAAAAAAATGCATGCTATAACATTCTCTAGACCTTAGCTTCCTCATCTGTATGATGAGAGGCTTGAACTATGAGATCTCTAAGGTTTCTTCCAAGCCTAAAATTCTTAATCTATATACTAAATTGCTAAATTCTAAGGCATTCAAATGCATTTATTTGATAGAAGTCATAGATCATTAGGGTGAAAGGCAGATACAGAGACTACACAGTATAGTGGAAAGAGTGGCAAGTCTGGAGTGGGGAGGACCTGGATTCAAACCCTGCCTCTGCCACTTATTAACTCTGTGACCACAGATGACCCACATTACTTCTATGAGATCATTTTCTCATCTGTGAAATGAGGACAATAAGACCTGCCCCTTCAGGTTGCTGTAAGACTTCAGGAAGGTTACATATATAAAGCATTTTATAAACACTAAAATGCCTTACAGATACCTGTTATGATTATAAAAGGGACTTTTGAGTTCATCTGGTGACAGTTTAATGAGAGGAGATACTGGATCTAGAACCAAAGGAACGCTAGTTTGGAATTCTGGGATACTGGATCTGGAACCAAAGGAACACTAGTTTGGAATTCTGGTTTTCAATCTTGACTGTACTATCTGTACAACATTGGAGAAATCTTTTCATCTGTGAGGGTTTCCTTTTTTTTCACATCTGCTAAATGAAGGATTTAGACTATATGGCCCCTGTGATCCCCTCCTGTTTGAAATCCTATCACTATTCATTTTATAGCTGCAGACTGTACAAGATGATCTGGTTACCTCTCTGCTTTGATCCAATTAGCTGTGGCTTTTTTAATGCCACAGACTGATTGTCCAATAATCTGAAGGTTCTACCAGTCATGTCCTTGGAAAGTCAGTATGTCAACCATGACTGTACAAAATCAAATGGATAGTAAGTGATCATCTGGTGAACGAATCCTGCTGGACAGCAAACTCAATTCAAACCACTGAATGCTTACTGCTTTCTGCTATTTTGCTTGGATTGTGTTGAACATTCTCCTTCTTTGGACTTGGGTAGATAGAGGGAATACATCCTGAAACTTAATCACAAGTCTTTTGACCTGAATCCAGATCCCCCTTTCATAAAGTCATAGGATCTCAGAGTATAAATCGATCTTAGGAACCATCCAATCTAACTTCTTCCTAAAATATGAATCTCATACACCATCTCTCATCCTTGGTCATTCAGCCTCTACATGATCATCTCTAGAGTTGGGAAGCAATGAAATGAATACTATATTTGGAGTTAGGAAGATCTAAGTTTAAATCCTGCTTCAGAATTGATGCTATGTGACTGTGGACAATTGACTTAACTTGTCTGCCTTAGTTCCCTAATCTGTAAAATGAGAATAATAATAGCACCTACATCTCACAGTTTTTGTGAAGATAAAATAATATTGCAGAGCATTATACAGGTAAAAAAGTACTATATAAATGCTGCTGCTGCTGCTGCTGCTGCTGCTACTACTACTACTACTACTACTACTACTACTACTACTACTACTACTACTACTACTACTACTACTACCACCACCACTACTACAATGCTGACATCTACTACCTCAAAAATCAGTCAATTTCATTGGCAGACATTAATTCATAAACATTTCTTCTTGCTCAGACCTGAAATCTGCTTACCCTGATGATGGCCCTAGTTTTGCTTCCTGTGGACAATCAGAAGTCCAAACCCTCTTCACAGAATCACAGATTTAGAGCTAAAAGGGACCTTGGACATCATCTAGTCCAAAATCTTCCATTTTGTATTCATTTTATAGATAAAGAAACTCTGAGCCAGAAGAGTCAGGTGACTTGCCTGATCTCAGACAGTAAGTGACAGAGGCAAGATATGAAAGCAGGTCCTTTGATTCCAAATTGCACAGTCTTTTCACCATACCATGGCTGCCCATCAAATATTTGATCACAATGATTATCCTTGCTACAAGCCTCACTGCCCCCACCAAATCTTTTATTCTCCATGCTGAACATCCTCGTTACTTTAACTGTTTCTCACTAACATGCTTTTGAGTGTCTTCATTGACATAATGTAATGAAAGGTAAAAGACCAGATGATCTCTACTATTCCTCCCAACTTCTAATCCGACGAAACTGCAAAATATCCTGTTTTTTCCCTCCTTCATTTACTAAATAAGTTAAAGGGGATAGGGTTTGGTTTAATATTTATTGAGCAACCAAAATGTGATTCTATATAAGTGAAATGTGGATTGAAGGCCTGGGATGGGACCAGTTCCTAAGCACCTTAGGGAATCAGGCTCTGAAGGTTTCATGTGAACTATTATCTGCTATCAATGCATGTCCATTCTCCCTATTTTAAATCAGGCTGAATTTTTCATTCTTTTATTATGTGGTGCTTTGGAATATATCGAGAGTTAATTAAAGGTGAGTTCATGGATAACAGCTCTTCCTCTATTATGTGTCCAATAAAAAGTGTGGCTTGGCTATGACAGGCAACTCTTGGTAATTAAGAGAAAGAAACATATTTTACCCCAATTCATCTTGGGTATATGTTTCAAGAACAAGATTTTTATTAACTGGATGACTTGGCAGTATTTTCTACATCATCCCATTTTAGCTAATAAGGACAATTGGGCATAGGGTGACTCTCTGGTTGCAAAAGTCCCCAAATAATATTCCCAAAACATTAACCATTTCCTTAGAGAAAATAAGATATATCACTCAAATTATGAATTTAAAAGAGACCTTTTTTTAAAAAAAAAAACCTTTCAATGGGTTCTTGCTGTAATGTATGTTTGTTTTTCATAGAAAAGGTCATCAGTCAATTGGATAGTGTCTGAAGGAAGGCAACCAGGATGGTTAAGGATGGTAAATTTCAAGTCATATTAGAAGGAAATAGTGATAGAGTGGAGAAGAAAAGACAAGGCTGGGACTGCAGAGCAGAGAGGAGGGACAAGACGTGATAGGTGTCTACAAATATTTGTAGAGCTAACTGATGAAAAATAAAATAGAGGACTCATCCTACTTGGCTCCATAAGGCAGACTAAGGAGGTATGGGTAGAAGATGCAAAGGAAGGGTTAGATATAGGTTTGCTGTTGGGACCAGTTTCCTAATTAGAGCTATTCAGATGTAAAAAGAAGAGGAATGGGGGATAGGGGATAGTGGGCTTTCCCTCCCTAGAGGTCTTTAAGCAAAGGCTAAATGACAACTTGCCTGCTCTGACATAAAGGGAATTCTTTTTCAGTTATGAGTTGTGCTTAGGGGTTCTTAGCCTTTTTTACATTATGAATGGACCCCCTCCTCAAAGTAAGGTTTATAAATGCAGGAAATAAAACATGGAATTACCAAGGAAACTAATTACATTGAAATACAGTTCTCAAACTATTATTATTATTTTAATTCACAAACCTCCTTCCCCCTCCAGGTTAAGAACCCATGGGCTAGATTCCAACTCTGAAATTCTGTGAAATTCAGTTGATAATCATCTCAGCACGCTAAAATACACGTATTAATATGTTATTGTTCCCAGAGCTTACTGGATCATTCCCCGGGAGGAATAGAAAAGAAAAAGAAACAATCGCCAAATGAGGAGATTTTCAGATTTTTCTGCTTGACTACAAGCACATAAATAACACTGAATCAAAACCTAGAGATAGTCACAAATGCATAGTTTGCTCTCATGTGCTTTCTTTGGAAAATTGAGCAGAATATAAGTCAATAGCAAAGATATCCCACAGGTACTTTACAACTAAGTTTGGGGGACATTCAGAGAAGTCAACAACGTCAGAATATTCAGTTGCGTGCACTGGGCTTTTAAGCAACACTAGGGATGGGATTTTTAGTTGATAATTGTTCATTTAAAACTGAATCGATCTGCCAAGTTTTCTGTCTTAAGTCATATTACTCCATCAGAATCCTCCCCACCCCTTACACTTTCCTTTTCTTTTTCTTGTATTAGTGAGATGAATATAAACAATTTCACAGACCCATTAAGGGGCAGGTGCTTGCTAAAATTACAGTTTCCGATCATACATATCTCCAGACTGCTCCTACAATGTGCTGCTTCTTGGTAACATAGGAAAGCAAACTTATTCTGAGCTCAGAAAGAAGGGAGAAAAATCTTATAAAAACAAAACAAGACAAAAAACCACTTCAAGACAAAGGAAGCAAAGTCTTACAAGTATCATATTTGATAGTTTGCATTTTCCAAGTTTCCAGTTCAGATTCAGAGGGCTTTGATCTGGAAAGGACCTAAGAAATCATCTCCTCCAAGATCTACGGTTTACTTATGAGGCCAGAAAGATGAAACAATGCACCCAAGGTCAGACAAGTAGTACATAAGGTAGCAGAGGTGGGAGACTGCAATCCAAATCCCTGGACTCTCAAGCCAGTGCTTTTCCCACTACACCAAAACAAAATTTTTTGTTCATGATGATTCTCCTACTTCCAATGCTATCATCAGAAAAGCTGTTGATTCCAAAATCACATACCTTAAATGTTAAGTGTATAATAGAATAAATACATCCACCTGCTAACAACTTCTAATGCTACCACTCAGCTGATTTCCTGGACAAAAAGGAAGATAACACTATCGTCTAAGCCCCTTAAAAAATAAGCTTGGGGGTGGGGTGGGGGAGATGCCATCTGCAAAGGGAAAGAATAAGCGTGGTCTGAGTAAACAGTTTGGACAGACAATAACTGTAAGGTCTCAAAAAGACAACAACCCCCTTCCACATGACAAGGTAGGTGGGAACTGCACCCCTCCCCCCACATTTGGAATTTGGAGAAAAATGCATTTGATATGTATTCTTTCTGGTCCCTAGCTCTCCACATGAGACCTTGAATCATTCAACCACTGAAATCAATGAACAGGGGCTACATTTACAATTCACATTCACCAGACGCCAAAAAGGGCAAGCAGGAGAGCAGGGGAATGACTGGCGACCACAATGCCTCCACCTTCCCCTCCTAACAAGGGAACAAATAACGTAGGCTTCCCTCTACCTCCCCAAGCAAGCTCCATGATCGGCAAAGTTCCCACCTAGAACCAGGACTTCCTCCAACCTCCTGACCTCCCAGTAGGAAAGGTCAGTCTGGAGTCAGGAGTCCAAGCAAGAGGAAGAGTGAAGTGACAAAAATATCTGTAAGTTACTGTAAATATCACGGAAACTCCTTCTCCATCTGCCCATAAGGTTGGTGGCTCCTACAGATTTCTCCCCCCAGTGAGCCAAGTCTTTCTCTTTCTTTTCTTTCCCTCCCTCTCACATAGCTCACCAACAGGCATGCCAAATGCAAATCATTTCTTTTCCCCATGATGCAAACACACACAGACACACATACACATACGGAAGCCACAGGACTGATGATGCCGTTAATTCCGACAATGTCAATTATTCACAGTCCCTCAACCCCGTTCCACACAAAAGCTTTCTCTGTGAACCTCGCATCCTAGCGCTCCGGCTGCGTTGGAGTCAGCTCCCTGGCTGGTGTAGAAGTGTTTCGATTTGGAGCTTTTTCTAATGCTAGAAGGGGAAAAAAAAGGAAGAAAAAAAAAAAAGAACCCCCTCCTCCCTTTGCATGACTTCTTCCTGCCATGAAGAAAAACAATTTTGTGGCAGAAAGACTTGTTCCCAAACCTCTCTGAAGGGATAAAGCCGGACAAAACGACAGCTTGGAAACTTTAGCGAGCAATGTAGTCTTCCAGGATCAAAGTGAATAATTGATCCGGCTTTCATTTCATCTTTCCCGGGGGTTTGTCATTAAAGGCAAATCATGCAATTTGTCAAAGCCCCCAAACACCAACCCGTTTCTCTAACAGCAAGAGTCGAGTCCAAACTGTTCGGCAGATTCCCGAAGCTTATTAAATAGCAATGCTAATCTCAAAGGCGCATCACTCACCCAGCACAGAATGATTGGAACAAAAGCAGGGAGCAGCGAGCAAACAGACAACGCAGCTTCTCTGGATTAGCTAGGGCTCCACGCTCCCGTCTGCCGGCCGGTGCACGCTCGCCTTTATAACTAAGCCACCCGACAGCATTCACTTGCCGAACCTGATGAATTATAAAACAGTCCCTCCTAGACTCTCTTATTTTACATCACAGGGGGTGGTCATGCCGCATCCCCGCTGCCTGTGTACACATATTCCCGTATAACTCATCCTGATAAACACATCAGCCCTGGAAGCAATGACAGTAATTGGTGTTTGGCATGTACAAGCACAAACCAATAGGACAGTTTCCCACCCCAGCACCCCTGCCCCATCCCCACTCGGCATCTATGGCACCTTGTTAAGGTGGAACCATTAGATGTGGGTGGGGGAGTGGGGGGGAAAGGGCAAAACTTGGAAGAAAAACCTCAGATCTCACATGCAGTTGTATTGTAGCATGTCAGACACAGAAGCTTGCCATCAAAATCCAATTTGAACCAACAGAGCGAATATTTAGAGTGCCTACTATGTACAACTGTGCTCCAAAAGTACTAGGATGAATAGAATAAAAGACTGCCAAAGGAATTCAAGAGATTGTGAACTCTAAACTCCTAATCAAATTGCTATGAAAACTGAGGTTCCAAGAGGTTCCCCAAGGTAATACAGCTGGTTAATGCGGCAGGCAGGACTTGAACCTAGAGGTTCTAAGTCAAGGGACCTTCCCGTTACACCAAAGGTGGTGGCAACCCTCTGCCAAGTTCACAACCTGGTGACGAACATAAGGCGTGTACTCATATGACTATCATACAAGATAGAATATCAGTGTGTATAAGAGAAACATGAAGTCAGATGAAGAATCCAAGGGGGCAGAAATTACCTAATTCTCACAATGAGCAGCTAGGTGGCACAGTGGAAAGCATTGAACCTGGAGTCAGGAAAACAACTTCCTGCATTCAAGTCTGGTCCTAGATACTTACTATGTGACCCTGTCTGCCTCAGTTTCCTTATCTGTAAAATGAGCTGGAGAAGGAAATGGTAAACCACTCCAGTATCTTTACCAAGAAAACCCAAAATTGACTCGTGAAGGGTCAAACATGACTAAAACAATTGAACAACAACAAAAATTTTCATGATGGTCCCATAAAGAAATAGTGATGATTGCAAATGAAGAGACTGAGACAAAGGTTAGACCCTTCTGGCCTATGACAACTACAACTGAAAGGCCATTTCTGACCTCTCCTTAGGAAAGAATTTAGCAAACTCTATTATGCTAATCTAAGGGGTTCTTATTATTGATATGATCCGTACCAGTGCTACTGACAGAGTCAAGGTAGGATTTCTGGTTCCCTTAAAAATTGGATGTCATCTTTTAGATGAAATAGAAATGTTAACCTTAGGTCTTTAATATCTCCAAGGTGTGTGACCCTTGGTGCTCATGAAAGCATAGATTTGGAGCTCAAAGAGACTTTAGACATCATCATGTCTAACCCTCTCATGTTACAGATGAGGAAACCAAGGCACTTAGGTGGCAGGTACTGGACTGGAGTTGGAGTCAGAAAGATTTTTGTTCTCAAACTTCTCTGAAGGGATAAAAATGAACACAATGACAGCTTAGAAACTTAGCAAAAAAAAAAAAAATGCAGCCTTCCAGGATCAAAGTGCATAACTGATCAGGATTTTGTTTCATCTTTACAGAGGATTTCTCATTACATACAAGTCATACAATTTGTCAAAGCCTCCAAGCACCAACCAGAATTGGTGGTGGTGGTGTTCAGTTGTGTCTGACTCTGTGACCCCATTTCAGGTTTTCTTGGCATAGATGCTGGAGAGATTTGCCATTTTGTCTCCAGCTCATTTTACAGATGAGGAAACTGAGGCAAACAGGTTAAGTAATTTGCTCAGGGTCACACAGCTAGTATCTGAGGCTAGATTTGAACTCAAGAAGATGAGTCTTCCTGACTCCAGGCCCTATGCTTGCTCCAGTATCTACCGAATCACCTATCTGCCTGCATTTTAAGGCAGTTCTCCTTAAAGGGAGAGGTACCCTGGAAGAGTTGTTAATTAGTATTTTTCCCAAAGCCTATCATCCTATCAAACTGTAAGTCAACAAAGCAAAGGTGGAAGAAAGAATTGGAGATTTCCAAATGCCAGATGAGTGTTTAGGGAACTTTTCGGTCCAGTAGGAATGGAAGGCCTGAGCACAGCTTTTGTCTGATTAGCTCCATTAGGGTTTTTCATCCAGACCACTCCACTTAAGTGTTCAAGATTCACCACCAATAAAAACCACACAATCAACAAATCTTTCCTAAGCATTTCCCACGTGCAAGGTGGGGCACACAAAATACAAGCAGATCTACCCTCAAGGATCTTAGAACCTACATGCCATTGTGGCTTTTGTTGTTAGTCTTTGGTTCTCAAAGAGGACCGTTATAATAAGAACAGGGAAGACAACCATAGCTCAATTTTCTAGCTAATAATTTTTCTAGCCAATAATTCTAGCATATACTTCCTTATGGTAGTGGGGTAAGGTACAATATGCACATATTATTCTCATACCAATTTCACAGATGATGATATTGGGACTGAGAAAAGGTAAGGTACTTGCCCATAGTCACACAGCAATTAAATGTCAGTATCATATTTAAACCCTTTTCCTCTAAGACCTTGCTTGCTCCAGCAGTCACCCCTCTAATTCCAGTCTCCTCTGACTTATACACCTTTAGTCTTTTCCTCTATACTAGTCCTTTCAGTCTACCTACAAACATGCTCAGGTCTTCTCAAGACTTCTCTTGGCTCTTGTAGCCCAACTAGTCACAACTCCATCTCCTCCTCTTTCACTGTTAAACTTCTTGAAAAGGCTATTTACACCTCATACTTTTGCTTTCTTATGGTCTACCCTCTCCACAATGTCTTGCAACCAGACTTCTACCTCCCTGCCTCTCAAAACCTTTAGAGATTCGATGTTGGCCTTTGAATTAGAAATATGATGGGAATAGGGATTGGATCTATGATTTCACTGCTTTAGACAAATCCTGGGTGAGGAAACTCCCTCTAGTGGACATAGATAAGCACCTTCCTTGTAATTTAGAATTTTAGCTGTGTAGCTGTTTCTTCACATCTATCCACCTCAACCTTACCATATCAATATATCTTATCTGCCTGCCCTTCCACTATGCTCCCTGGAATGCCTGCTCCAACCAACTTCCTTTTAACATAAACCATTTTGTTTCTCATTCCTTCCATCTTCTGGTCCTTGAAGATACACAGGTTCCTCTGGACATCAGTCCTTTCCCTCAGCAATCTTTTTTTTTTTTTTTTTTTTAAGCAATTGGGGTTAAGTAACTTGCTCAAGGTTACACGGCTAGTCATTATTTGTGTGTGGGTGCTCATTTTCTGAGGCCGGATCTGATCTCGGGTCATCCAAACTCCGAGGCCGGCGCTCTTACTCACTGCGCCACCTAGCCGCCCTTTAGGGCAATTGGGGTTAAGTAACTTGCCCAAGGTTACACGGCTAGGTTTTTGTTTGTGTGGATTAAGTGTCAGAGGCCGGCTCCGAACTCAGGTCCTTCTGATTCCAGGGCCGGCGCTCTATTCACTGCGCCACCTAGCCGCCCCCCCTCAGCAATCTTTTTAGTACTGGCTATGCTTTCTCTTTCTCTAATGCTTAACTTAGGTTAGGTGAGGGCAATGGAATATTCTTTGCTCTCCTTTGCTACTCCAAAATTCTTCTACTACCTTCACTAAGTAACTCTCCTCATTTGAGGTTCACAGTATCGAAATTTATCACCCAGTCCAGATTCTGTTGGCTATTATCACCAGACACTCCCACCGCCCTGGACGTTCCCTCTCCTTCCTCACTGAGTTAAGTGCCTGGCCCACAGCTTCTCTTTTCCCTGTTTTCTGCCCTCATACTAGAGGACTTTAACCTATATAGTTATATCTCTTCAACTATCCTAGCTTCCAAGTTCTTCAATATACTCATTTCTAATGACCTACTCCCCTACTGCACCTAAACTCCACACAGAGATGATCATCCCTTGACTTCATCATCGCCCACAAATGTTCTAGTTCATTGCCCATGAACACTGAAATTCCTTTATATGATCATAATCTTTTACCATCCCATCTTTTACTGTGTTTTAGGACCCGACATGGTTCTCATGTGATGATGATCTCCATTCCATCTACCCATCAGTTCTTTCTCATGCCATCTCCTCTGTAGTGGTTACACTCTTGTTTAGCTGTCTCTTCCTTTGATCAACCAACTCAACTCTGTCTTCCCACCCTGATTTCCTTTTCTGCTTGTCTCATTACCCATCATACCATGCCAAATCCGAGTCCTGGATTATTGCCAATATATGCCTCCATTTTCTCCTATTCTGAATGTGTTGCTGGACAGAGCTGGAGGAAATAATGTAACTCTGCTGGTTAGACCTACTACACACTTATATTATCTAATCTCAGGTGGGCCCTACCAGCAGCAAAACAAACATTTTATCCCTTCCAAATTGATTTGCTATCCCCTCCACAACAGCTGATGCAAACTTTCTTGTCTCTCCTGAAACCTCCCACAGGACCTCCTCTGCCATCCTCATAATGGAGTACCTTGCCTCATACTTGGCCAAAAATATTGAGGCTATTCATTGATACTGTCCTCTTATTCTCTCCTCCTTATCTCAAATTATTTAACTGTATTCCACAACTATCTCCTCCTTCATTCTGGTCTCAGGTGAAGAGGTGACTTCTTGCCAAGGCAAACCTTTGATCCCATTCCCTCCCTGCTTCTCCAGCATATTGCCCCTTCTAACAGCTCCATTCTCTCTTTTATCTTAAATCTCTCCCTGCTATTGGGTGGTTAGGTGGCGCAGTGAGTAGAGCGTTGGCCCTGGAGTCAGAAGGACCTGAGTTCAGATCCAGCCTCAGACACTTAATCCACACAAACAAAAACCTAGCCGTGTAACCTTGGGCAAGTTACTTAACCCCAATTGCCCTCCAAAAAGAAAAAAAAACCTCTCCCTGCTATTTACAAAAAACACTTGTGTCCTTAATTCTTAAAGAAAAAAAATCTCTCACTTGATCCAACCATTCCTACAAGCTATTGACTGATATCTCTTGTCCTTCTCGGGTAAATTCCTGGAGAAAGGAATTTCCTCAAGGCCTTATCCTGGGTCCCCTTCTCTCTTCTTTTTATGCTTTCTCAATTGGTGATTTTGTGAACTCCCATAAACTCAACTGTTATTCCTAGATGATTATTCTTAGATCTATATATCTAATCCTCATTCCTCTGCTGAGCCAGAGTCAGGCATCCCAACTACCTATTAAAATCTCCCTCAATACGCCTCATGCACTCATTCCACATATCCCATATATATCTATATATGTCACTTCTACCTTTCATATATTGCTCCTTCTCTACACTCACATAGTTGTGACCTTGATGCAGCCCCTCATTGACTCATGCCTGGAATACTGAAATAGCTTACTGGTTAGTTGATCTTACCTCAACTTTCTCCCACTCCAACCTATTCTCCACCCAGTTGTTGAAGGGATTTTCCTAAAATGCAGGGCTGACCATGTCACCTCTCCTGCCTCCCTCTCTACCTCAATAAACTCCAGTGGCTTCCTGTTTCCCCTTACAATCAAATATAAAGTCCTCCAGAATTTAAAACATTTTAAAACTTGCCCTTATTTTAGGTTTCCAGTGTTCTTACATGTTATTCCCCTCTACCCATTCAATTATCCAGCTACACTGGCCTTGTTGTTGCTTGTCCTTCATTCTCTAAGAGGACCTAGACATCAGGGAGGTGATGCTATGACATGCAAGTGAACTGAATTTAAGTGAGGAAGGGCTGTGCAAAGTCACCAGCCTCACTTTCTCCTCTGGAGCCATTTGGGTCCAGTGGCCAGATTTGGATCAGGACGACTGTAGATGGCCCAGGATGCAGTGAGGACTTTGACCTTTTTAAGCTAAGGTCTTTAAAAGGCATCAGTTTCACTAATGCGATGCCCATTCAGTGATTAAGGCTAGCATTTGCCTACTTCCCCACACAAGAAATTCTATCTCCTGTCTTGGTTCCTTTGCCATGACTCTCTTTCATGCCTGGAATGCTCTCTTTCCTCATCTCCTTGCTGGCTTCCTTAAGATCAGTTCAAATCCTACGTTCTTTAGGAGACCTTTCTCTATCACCTCAACTGCTAATCCTGTCCCCTTTCAGCTTACCTTCCTAGCATATGTATATATTTATTTACATAATGTCTCACCCATGTGAATTCTATGAGGGCATGGAACCTCACTGGTTATCTCAGCTCCTGCCACATATTAAGTGTTTAATAAATGCTTGTTGGCTGACTTGAGCCTACAATGTTTTACTCAACATGATCTGAAATGTTAGATTTCCTCAGTCATCAGACTGAAAAAGTAGAATATTAATATTCTTACCTCACATTAATATAGCAAAGGATTTTTGTAGAGGGTCACTTCAATGATGAGAAGTAAATCTAAATGCTTCTTGCAAAGCTGTTAGGGACACTGTGGGGCTTCACCGTCTGCCATTAAGATCCTATTTCAATGTCTCATCATACGATGGAGGTGACCCTGGATTCTCAAAGGTTCATAAGCTGTGTCAGGGTCTGCCAAACTGGAAATTTTCCAAGAGCATTAGCCCAGTCTCTGTATGTGGTTGTTCCAGGGAAGCCTGGGGAAGCTCATTAATATATTAATATTCTGTTTTTCCAGTCTGATATCTGAAGAGACATATCTTTTCAGATCATGTTGAGTAATGCACAGTTGGCTCAAGTAAGTCAATAAAAGATGATTTTGGGGGGAAGTAGGGTGGGATGGAGAGAGAAAAGAAAAGCATCTGTTAAGGTGAGGAGGGGTTTACCATATGCCATATACAGAGGCTATGGAGGGAGCACATAAAATTGACAGAATCCAAGATGTTTGGAAGAAAGGTATTTGATCTTTCACATTCTAGCACAATCTCCGGGTTTATGGACAAACATGTTCTCCTCTCTTCTTTTGTTTGGTTTTCCCAGTTTGGCTCCAGCCTTCTTCAAGACTTATTATACATTTCTTCCCTTCATCCATTCTAGAGGGGGAGCCAACCTATCCTTATGGCTAATCTCTCACACATGGCATTCCATTACTCATCCCCATGCCATAGAACAACTAGTTTTCCGTAACTCCCTTCTTAGATAGGCCTTCCCTCCTTCCTTTTGCCTCTCTGAACAACCTAGATTCCTTCAGAGATCAACTTAAGTGCCAAATCCTACCTATGTTTGTGCCACCCCAACAAAATTACCTAATATTTGCTTTGTTTCTACTTGTATTACTGAATCAATCAATTCACTGTGTAAAGGTTCACTCTAATCAACACAGAAGGCCTAGAGTTGGTGATAGAATCAGGAAATCAATAAATCACCCCCAAACCGTTTATTATTATATGAGTAACCAATAATTATTATAACTAGCAAAATGTTCTAGACCCTGATATCTTTATCAGGTAAGAGTACATTTTTATATGAGTTATGGATTCAATCAAAGTATAAAGTAATTGAGAAAAATTCCTAGACATTGTTATGTAATCAATCAAAAAATATATATTAGGTGTAAAAACCTCATCATCAATTTGGAAGGATTGTCTGAGCCATTGGCTGACATGAGATGACACTACATAGGAGGAGAATTGGGGAAAGAATCTGGTTTACCCGTGTGTATTGGATAAAGCAGCAAGCTAGTCAGATATCTGGTATTCCAAAGGCAAATCAGTGTCGGAGTGGAATAATTCCACCCAGCTCTTGGGAATCTCTGTCCCTACCCTTTTAACTAGTAACAAGAGGTAATGTTGGGAAATTTTAACTTCCCATTAGAGCTGGTAATGGTCTCTGCCTCCCCCCCCCAAAAAAAATGACATGAAGAAAACTAGACACACTAACAAAAGCAATTTCAGGGTGTTACAAAGACAATAAGCTTTGGAGTCCAGCAAAGAGTTACACATGCTAAAGAGGAAGTCATATGTACTTCACCAAGGAAGAAGAGAAAAAGAAACCTGAAGCTCTGATTCATCCCTTTGCCATGTGTGCTCTTTTAAGTATGAAACCACTTTCCTTTGGACTCTATATATGGGAATGGTGGAGAGAAGGGAACAAAAATTGATTAAACATCTGTAATAAGTCAGGGCCTGTGCTAAGTGCTTTACAAATATTACCTAATTTGAGAATACTTGTAGGGGACTAAGTCTCAGATTTGGGGGAGGGGATACATTTTATACTTTGGTTTTTGCTATTCTTTCTCAATAAATATGATTTTGTAAACTAATTTATGTTAATTTGCTTATTGATACTGAGGCGATATCAACTGGTTAAATTATATTGGGAAGCACATAGTAGGAGTTCATGAAAAATCAACCCCTCCACCTCAGTGTTTCTCCCAGAGCCCTGAAGGGATGGGTAGTTAGCCACCCTCTGTAGATATGACCCACCAGTCTGAGTAAGTGCTAGAGAGAATGAAGCCAGAACGTGTACCGCACGTGTGTACAGGTTGTTTCTCCAGACAGAATGCTATCTCCTCAAGGGCAGGGACTACTTAAATTTTATTTTTGCATCTCAGGGACCTAGCCGATTACCTGATATATAATAGGCACTTAATAAGTGCTTGCTAATTGACGGATTAATTAATCCATCAACCGCTATCCCTAAACTGTGAAAATTATTCACTGCTCAGAAAGTACAGAGTTGGAAAGGATCTGAGAGGTCATGAAGGGCCAACTTGTTCCCAGACAAAAATTCTATATCATTTATCTAATTTCTGCTTGACTTCCAGTGATGAAACACCTCCTGAGGTCATCCATTACCCTTTTGGATAGCCCTAATCATTAAGAAGTTTTCCTTGCTTACCTGGGATCTATATTTGCCACTTTGACCTCTCTGGGGTCAAGCATAAGGACTAATCCTTCTTGAATTTGACAGCTCTTTAAAGACTCTCCTTTACTCTCTCCCCAAGTCCTCTTTTCTTCCAGCTAAATACCCCCAGTACTTTCAACTGATTCTCATATGACAAAACCTTCAATCCTCTCACCACCATAGTCCTCTTTCTGCAGATTAGCTCATGTGTCCATGTCCTTCTTAAAATGTGGCACCCAGAAGGGAATGTGATACACTCATCACAAATGGAACACCATTCACCTTCCCCTTTTCTCTTCCCTCCCTCTTCTTCCTTCCCTCCACTTCAAAATTTGTTTACAGGATCTCTCTCTTATGAAGGTGGCTAAACTGAGGTTTTCAGGTCAGATACCTGTAAGTTGGGAAGTGTTATTACACAGGCCTATGATTCTGAAAAAGTTCCTATTCCCCATATATTCCAAATGAGTGACTTTAAAAATCTATAGCAGTATGGGTTATGCAGGGAGACAATTATAAGCCACCTTCACAAAGCACACTCCAATTTACAAAACACTTTCTTCCCAACAACTCTGCCAGGTAGGAAGTGCAAATATAATTATCTTCATTTTTTGGATGTGGAAACTGAGGCTTGAGACAGGAGAAATGACGTGTTCCAGATCACACAGCAAGGGAGTATTAATACTGAGACTCAAAGCTGAACCTTTAGGCTCCTAATGCTGTTGTCCTGTGTTAATCTCTAGCAGAAGTGGATAAGCCTAACCATACTCCAACAAGGTAATTGTTTCCTAAATCAAAGGAGCTACTCCCCCTTTGAGATCAAATACTTAAGGATGTCACCATGTCTAGATAACTGGAGACAACTGGCATTTTGCTAAGGAGAAATCCCTTACAAAAGGTTTTTAATAAGAGTGTACATCAGGTCTGTTCTTGTAAGAATACATAAGTTTGGGGGCGGCTAGGTGGCGCAGTGAGTAAGAGCGCCAGCCTCGGAGTTGGGATGACCCAAGATTGAATCCGGCCTCAGAAAATGGGCACCCACACACAAATAATGACTGGCCGTGTAACCTTGAGCAAGTTACTTAACCCCAATTGCTTTAAAAAAGAAAGAAAGAAAAAAGAATGCATAAGTTTATTCTGTTTAGAGATCTAGGTGGGACCCGTGTGGGATATGGGGAGGTAAGGGGGTACGGTAGGTAGAGTGCTGGGCCTGGAGTCAGGAAGACTCATCTTCCAGAGTTCAAATCCAACCTCAGACACTTACTAGCTGTGTGACTCTGGACAAGTCACTTAACCCTATTTGCCTCAGTTTCCTCATCAGTAAAATGAGCTGGAGAAGGAAATAGCAAACCCCTCCAGTATCTCTGCCAAGAAAACCCCAAGTGGGGTCATGAAGAGTCAGATATGACTAAAACAACTGAACAACAGTGTCATGAAGAGTCAGATATGACTAAAACAACTGAACAACAGTGTAGGGCAACCCTGTTCTATACTGTAATTTTCCAGGATCTGTAGGTTGGATTGTTAGTTTTCCTAATTTGTGCCTTAGCCAAACAATATTGAAGTCCACGCATCGGGCCCTACATGGGATATTCCTTCTCATTCTCCCTCTCCCTCTCTCTCCCCGCTCCCCCTTACTTCCTCCTTGTTTTTCCAGCTTTGTGGCTGGGCTGAGATTGTGCTTCCTACTCATTTTATCACCAAACATAAGCAGACCACAATCACAACAATGATTAGCCTTCTGATGGCTGTGTGGGAAGTTGGTGGTAAACTCCATGTGATTGAAATGACAGGTCCAAATACTCTTCTCAACAGTCAGAGAATGACAACTATTGGAGTTAAACCCACAGGTAATTCTTGCTTATATGTTGGCAAACTATCAGGAATTTAATGAATGACCCTGCACCAATCACTTAAGAAGACGGTGGTGGGGGGGATCACATTTATTAAACACTTACTATGTGCCAGGCACTGTGCTAAGCTTTGAGGATACAAATAAAAATGACTTGGGCTCTTCAAGCCTCATTTTTCTTACCTATAAAATGGGGAATGATCATACTTGTACTACTAACCTCAAAGGGCAGTGCTTCCTAAACTTTAAACCTTTCCAGAAAGTTGACTTACTAGTATTACAGCCACTTAATCATACCTGTCCCTTTACCCCCACTCTGATCCACCCACACACCACCTAAATAACTCAAAATTATGTAGTACTTTATACTTAGCAGAAAGATTTTTTGGTTGATCTTGAGTTGTTTCAATTGTGTCTGACTCTTCGTGACTCCATTTAGGGTTTTCTCGGCAGAGATGCTGGAGTGGCTTGCCACTTCCTTCTCTAGCTCATTTTACAGATGAAGATGCTGAGGCAAACAGAGGTAAGTGACTTGCCCAAGGTCACAAAGCAAACAAGTGTCTGAGGTTGGATATCAACTCAGGTCCTCCAGGCTCCAGGGCAAGTGCTCTATCCATTGAGCCAACTACCTCCCCTGACATGAATTAGAGAAATGTTTTAATTATAAACTATTTAAATTGTGATCGAATTAGTCTAAGCACCTTAGTAAATAAGTGTTGCCTGAGGCTCAGTGAGGTAAAGAGACTTATCACCCTGAGAGTCTGAGAAATTAAACATTATGACCATGGTCATGTAGCTAAGAAGTGTCAAGGTGGGATCTGGACCCAGGTCTTCCTAACTCAGAGTCTAGCAATCCATCCACCAAAGCTGCTGCCTCTTTGTGGTCCTTAAGTTCATCCCAACTAACTCAACAGTACTAAAGAATTCCATATAGAGAATTATCTAGCAAAAGCACTTTAGTTATTTGGCTAAGGGTAGGAACGAGGTGAAATGGAGGCTTGGAGAGGATGGCACAATAACAGCTTCAAATTGAGGTTTCCACTATACCAAGCAAATATGCTTTTATGCAAATTTAATTATGCTACTTGATTTGTCCACTCACATATACAAACATAGCCACTCTTTTGTTACTTCTTAACATAACCAAGTTGAATAATTTTTCAGAAGGAGGAGGAGGAGGAGATGATTGATGATGATGATGATGATGATGATGATGATGATGATGATGATGATGATGATGATGATGATAGCAGCAGTTGGGAGATGAAAGGGTGCCTTCCATAAGAGCTCATGCCTCAGGGCTGTCATCATTTCCTCTCTCTTGCCCCACATAAACAATGTGGTCAAAATTTACCTTTCCTGCCTTCACAACATCTCTCCCAAATGTCCGTGTCTCTCAACTCATCTGCACACAATTCTGGTACAGGCCCTCATCACCTCTTGCCTGGCCTATTAGAACACCCTTCTAATTAGTCTTCCTGCCCCAAGACTCTCCCCACTCCAAACCACATTCCATTGAGCTGTCAAAGCAATTTTCTTAAAGTTTAGGTCGGACCATGTCACCCCCCACCCCCTATTTAATAAGCTCCAATGACTCCCTATAACCTTCAAGATGAAATAGAAAATCCTTTGTTGGGCATTTAAAGCTCTTCACAGGCTAACTCCTTCCTACTTTTCCAATCTTCTTACATCTGACTTGGTGCACTCTCTAATCCAGCTATACTGGCTTCCTTGTTGCTCCTCTCACACCATACTTCATCTCCCTGACTTGGTCCCTTTGCTTTGTCTGTACCCCATGCCAAAAATCCCCTCCCTCCTCTACCTCACCTCTGCCTCCCAGCTTTCCTGGTTTCCTTCAACTCAAATGTCACCTTCCATAGGAGGCATTCCCCATACTTGTCTCCTTGACAATTTCTTCCCAATACACTACCTCCCCAGTGCTTTCCTTTTGATATTATCTTGCATTTACTCTGTATGTATCTTATAGGTATGTAGTTATTTGCAGGCAATGTCTCCTCCATTTGAATGTGAATTCCTTGAGGGCCATCTGCCTTTCTTTATATCTCTATGCTTAGGATGGTGTCTGGGACATAGTAAGCATCTAAAAATTGCTTGCTGGCTATACCAGGAACACAGAGATAGATCTGCAGTACCAGAGGTGATCTTGGCCCTGGGAGGTTCACCATAGCCAACTTTTAAGTTTCTCTGACCTTTGAATGACTGGCTGAATCAAGGAGGGATCAGCCAGAATGAAGATTGCTGATGTAAATTCCATTAAATTCACATTTTGTAGAGTATTCAAAATACATTTATGAGGAACTTGAAATCAAAAGACTGGGGGGGGGGGACCTTTAGAAGATAATGAGTCCAACCTTCTTTATGGGTCAGGGAAAAGAAATACACAGAAGTTAAATGACTTGACTAAGGTCACAAAACTAATTAATGCCAGAGCTGAGGCTCATGACTGCTACTCTAAAATATGGGCTGCTCTTGAGAAATGTTGCAGTGTAGCATTTAAAATGTCCTCAAATGTGTGCAGAGATAACATTTGTTAATATGAATGGTTTGTATTAGAAATTTTCTTGTAAACACTTGCCTCACCTCTGGGAGCCCTGAATTAATATTGACAAATATGTACTGAATGCCTACTATAGGCAAAATTGGATAGCATTGACTTGAAGTCAGTAAGACCTGAGTGGGAATCCTGCCTCAGACATTTGTTAGCTGGGTTTCTGGGCCAGGCACTTAACTTCTCTCATGACTGGTAAAATGGAGATAATAATAATACCTGTTTCCTGGTGATTTTGCAAAGATCAAAAGAGATAACATGGGGGTGGCTAGGTGGCATAGTGAATAGAGCACCGGCCCTGGAGTCAAGAGGACCTGAGTTCAAATCCAACCTCAGACACTTAAAACAAAAACTAACCTTGTGACCTTGGGCAAGTCACTTAACCCCAACAGCCCTACCTTCCCCCCCTCCAAAAAAAAAAAGGCAAAAAAAGAGATAACATGGAAAAGCACTATGCAAATACTAGCTATTATTATTCTTGTTGTTATTATTATTATTATTATTTCCTGGGAGGAGGTGGGAAGGGAAGGAGGAGGATGATAGAAAGCTAAATCAGATGAGCTGTAACCATCCAAACACTAACAATTACTATCATAATCTGAAAATAGCATAGTCTCTTACACGTTCTCAGCATCTTCCAGCAACCTTGTTTACTAATCTATTCCATTTATGAAGGCAGGTTTTGCTAACTAAAACCAAACTTCATCCTAGTCTTTTTCCAGATCATTGCAAATTTCCAAATCAGTGAAGTCTGAATTAATGAGACTTCACTGGCATTGGGGCTTACTAAATATTTGCTGACTAGTGAATGAAAACCAACAATACCTGCTTCCTTTCAAAACTGCAACCTCCACAGGACACTGGGAAATAAGTGGAAAACTTGATGAACCATTAACCCATTACATTACAAAATGGGTTTGAACATCTTTATGAAATAACCTTCATAAATAGAGGAAAAAAATAACCCCTATTTCTTCAGCATTTTCAGATTGCCAAAGTTTTTCTTCACCACAATCTTATAATATAGATATTTCAAGTTAAGTACCTCTATTTTAAAGATGAGGCTCAGAAAGATGAGGCATGTCTTGTCCAGAGTAAGATAGTTTCTAAATGACTGTGGTGGGATTCTCATCCAGTTCTCTTGAGTTCCCATCATAGAGCTGCAGTATACTGAGGGACAACAATGAGCAGAGGCTTAAATATGAGCCTTTGGTGACTTGGGGAGTCATTGTGTGAAAGCTAGAATCTAGATCATAGGGTCAGCTGTTAATTATAATTGACTTTAGAAATCATCTAGTCTAAGCTTATTTTAAAGATGAGGAAACAAGCACCAGGATTTTAAAGGACTTGTCTGAGGTGATACAGATAGTAAAGAACTTGGCCAGGATTGAAATTCATATCCCAGGACTCCAGATTCAGCTGACTTTCCCTTGTGCCCTTTTGCCTTGAACCTACTATGACAAAGGTTAACCTTCCTTTGTAAAAGGCCACAAATCTCATTTATCTGCCACCCTGTGTTATAATACAGCTCTATAGAATTCCTCTGACCAACTCTAAGATTTAGAGCTAAAGGGGTCAATCAGTAGGTCAATCAAACTCATGTGTTGTATAGATAATGGAACAGAGAAGTGACATGAGTGTCTGGGGTCACACAGCAGAGCTGGGAGTCTAACCCAAGTCCTTGGATGTCATTACTACTGTTGATGCATCAGGATGTCCCAAAGACAAAGATTTTGAAAATGTTATGTCTGTAGAAAGAAGGGAAGTTGCTGCAATGGAGTAAAAGTACAATTCACCCATTCATGAAACCCTTCAATCCAACACCTGACATTCTTACAGGCCTATACCAAGAATTCATACTTGGTGTCAGAGTGTAAGTCTCTGGTTGAGCTGAGAATTGTGGAAAGGGCATGGGATGAACTGTTGGAAACCTTTCTGGTTAGCCTTCTGGGGTGGAAAAAACAAACTCAGGCAGACTATCCTTTTCTCCCCCCAAGAAATTTAAAACATGCACTTGTTCAACTTGAATAACAAGAAAGAACTCTCCCTACAACTGTTTGGGCTCATGGTACCTTCTGTTCTCTTTAAGGGCAGCCAAGTGAATATGAGGCAATAAATATGTAAATAAATAGGGGGGAAATATCTACATCCTAGAAAGAGCTGTGTTCTGCATCACTGAGGATAGTGTACATGGGGAAACTATATTGAGGAATGTATTCCGAGGGAAAAGAAGGCTTTTCTCCTTTAAAAGGAAGAAACCACAAAATGTGATAAGATAACAATATTGGAAAGAGCCTTAGAATACAGAATGTTAGAATGCAGGATATAGAATGTTAGCACTAGAAAGGAACTTAGGACATATAATATTAGAGTTAGAAGAGAATCTAGAACAAAGCATGTTACAACCGGAAGGGGGGCATTACAATATAGAATATTAGAACATAGGATGCTAGTGGTAGAAGGCATCTTAAAGCAGAATATTAGAACTAGAAGAAAGAATGTTACAGGGAATGGCTGAATAAGCTGCAGTCTATGAATGTAATGGAATACTATTGTGTTATAATAAATGATGAACAAGGTGGTATTCAGAAAATCCTGGAAAGACTTATATGAACTGATACTGAGTGAAGTGAGCAGAGCCAGAAGAACACTGCAGAAATGGCCAACATGTGCAATGACTGATTTTTAAAGATAACCCTTCTCAGCAATGCAAGGACCTAAAACAATTCCAAAGGACTCATGACGGTAAATGCCATCCACATCCAGAGAAAGAACTATGGAGTCAGAGTGCAGAGTGAAGCAGACTATTTTTTTGTTTTGTTTTGTTTTTTCTTTCTCATGGTCTTTCCTATTTGTTATAATTCTTCTATGCAACATGACTAATGTGAAAATGTGTTTAATAGGAATGTATGTGTAGAGTCATATTATATTGCATTGCTGTCTTAGGAAGGGAGGGGGAGAAAATTTAAAACTCATAGAAGTGAATGATGAAAACTAAAAATAAATAAATAAAAAAAAAAAAAAAAAAAGAATCTTCCAGCTGGAAGGGAACCTTAGAATACAGAATACTAGAACACAGAATGCTAGATAGAAGGGACCTTAGAATATAGAATATTAAAACACAGAACACTGACTTATAAGAAGCTGTAAGGGGGACATCTCATCCAACAGAGGATTAGAGTGAAGTAACTTAGGACCCTAAAAAGATCACAGATATAGAACTGAAAGGTATCTTGGAGCCTAACCCTTTACTTCACAGATGAGGAAACTGAGGCCCAGGAAGTTTAAGTTACTTGCTTAGGGGGCCCAGTGTCTGAGGTGGAGTTTGAGCCCAGGTCTCCCTGCCCTCAAGCTCAGCACCTAAGCCACAAACTTGTTCAATGCAACAAAGCTAGAATATTATATAGAACACCATTGCTAGGGTGAGAACTCAGAGTTCCTGACTCTTAGCCCATGGATGATTTCAGTATAACAAATGACCTCTTAGAGAAATCAGCTTGGCTTACACTCTGTTCTTCATTCTGTATTGTACTGTTTTGGTTTACAGGCGTGGGGTTTTTGGCCTTGCGGGAATTGTGCAGAGATTGTCTTGAACATCTTGGTAAGTCTTCCCACTATGTCCCCCATAGAGGCCATCACAGTCCCTTGAACATAGTGGCTAACTCAAATAAATATTTGTGGAATTGAATGTGCAGTATGAATATTGACTTTCTTAGTGAATCATAATGGAAATATTGGATTGTTAACTCTCCTGTGAATCCAAAGTCAGAATGGAAAGCTCTAAGTCATCTTTGAGAAAAACAAATAAGGGGTATTCAATTACAACTGCCTAAGATGTAATTTGGGAAGGGTAATTTACTATGCTGGACAGCAATGGAATGGGAGGTAGGATATCTGGGTTCTAATTCCAACTCCAGAACTTGCTGGGAAAACTTGGATAATCCAGTATCATAGGACATAAGATTAGAAGGCTTCTTAGAGGTCATCCAGTTCAACTCTCTCATTTTAGAGAAGAAATCTACAATAAAAAGAAGGGAATTCACTTACTCATAGTCAAATAAGTAGTAACCACGGCATCTAGGTAGTACATTGGATATAGCCTTATGCCTGGAATTAGGAAAACCCAAGTTCAAATCCCACCTCTGATACTCACTAGCTGTGTGACCCTGGGCAAGTCACTGGGCCAGAGATACTAAGCAAAAGTAAAAGTATCTTTAATCCATTGTGTGAAATACCATGCATAATTCATTTTGTAAATAAAAAATACTATATAAATGTAAGTTGTTATCATTGTTCTTGGTTCCTCAAGGTCTTTTTATCTTCTTTTTAAGCTAAAACTCCATGTTTTTTCTGCTCATATACTTGTGAACTCCATGAAGTCAGGAATGGTTTCTCATCTAAATTTTGCATCTCCACCATTTTCTAGTACAACATCCAGAAGGATCATGATGCTCAAATGATATAGTGGATAGAAAGCACCTGGCAAACCTTGAGGCACTATGTAAATGTGAGTTATCATCATCTTTATTAGTGCCCCATTGCTAGACCTCCTGGATGGTGCGGATTTCATTCCCTGAGCCCTCTCCTGGACTCTGGGTGAGCTCAAGCAATGATTATAGAACAATATAAGGGATACAGAGAAATGTTTAACAACTGGCTTGGGGGGATGAAGGGGAGGTATTCCTATACACATTCTTAAGTTTAATCAGCATTATGAATACTTTAAGTACAGGCAAGTAAAATAATCAGTGAAACCCTGTTTAGAGAGAGTGCCAATTACACTGAAAATTTAGCAGTTGGCTTAGAATTGGCTCTAGCACATGCCAGAGAGTATTCCACATCCATTAGACTTTAATAAATGTATGACTATGGGATGTGGAGTTAGGGGACCCAAGTTCTAATCCTGAATTCTCCTAATTACTACCTGTATGGCCTTGAACAAGTCAATTAACTTGTCTGGACATCAGCTTCTTCACCTATAAAATGAGGAGGTTGGGCTAGATGAGCTCTCAGGTTGTTTCAACCTTGAATCTATGATTCTATCCCCAATTATTCCAGTTGTGTGTCTTTGGTCAAGTCTTTTAGCTTCCACAGACCCCAGCTTGCTCATTTGTAAAATTAGGGGATTAAACTAGATGGTCTGTCTCTAGAGGGGTTTTCTAGGTCTGTAATCTATAAGTGTCTATGGATGTGAATTGCAATTGATGATGTATAAAAAGTTCTGGGTATTAATCATTTTATTAATTATTGCTAGAGGATAATTAATAAAAGGATGGTCATTTGGCTGCCTCTCATAAACCAAAGATTTCTCATGGAACCCACTCAATGCTTATATGTTTTTGGAGGAAATTAATATTTTAATGAGGTGTTGGCTTATTCTAATAAGGGTCTGGGGGATGTGACTCTGATTACTCAAAGAAACTTGTCTAAACATATACTACCCCATCTATGGTAAGACGAAAGAGGGAATCCACATCCACCCAGACGTGTTGACTAAAACACAAAGGCCCAGAATTCACCAATTCACCTGAAGTAGAATTTCTTTACTTTTCCATCAGATGTAAGTTTTCCATCTTATTATCATCCCTGAAGTTCAAAGTCTTCCTGAATAACCTACAGGGCCTGATTTCTGAATAAGGAAATAGAAAAGAGGAAAACCCTTAGTCTTAATTCGACAATTGGGTATCAATCAGCACAAAAGAAATAATCATTTCTTTCATTATGCTCTATTTAAATCAAATGATGCAAAGGCATCTTAAGGTTGCCTAAAAACCTAAGAAAATCCCATCACCACACATACATTTTAGCAAGAGGCAAATTAGGCTGGGTTATATTTAATGCCCAGTCTGAAAAAATATGCTCCATAGGTAAAGAAGTGTAGACACAATTCTTTCCCCTTTGGGCAACATAAAACCATAATAAATTAAGCCCTGAACTGGTATTCAGGAAGGCCATGATTTAAAATGTCTCTCCAGCTCATATTAACTATGTGACTATAGACTAGTTATTTAATAATAATATTTCATAATACCTGACTGCCAATTTAACAATAATAGCTGGCACTTATGTATCATCTTGAAATTTGCAGATCACTTTACAAATATTGTCTCATTTTATCCTCAATAACCCTGGGAGGTAGGTGCTATCCTAGCCTCCATTTTGCAAACAGGAAAACAGAGACATGAAAAGGTTAAATCATTTGCTCATCATTATAATTAACATTATACTAGCTCTAATGTTATAATTTGGTAAGTGAATGAGGCTTCATTTGAACTCAGGTCTTCCTATCTCCAAATCCAAAGCACTAATAACTTGCCACTGAGTCTCAGTCAACTATCTAAAACATGAGTAAGGAAGGGGTTGCAATTTGTCTCAGATGCGGGAGTTCCCACACCTACAATAACAGTATTGATTTGTTCTCCACTTAAGTATACTTTGAACAAATGAGAAGGAAATGTGAAAGCAGCCAGGTATTGGGACTTATAGAAAATACTCATTTTATTGCTCGGCAGTGATTTTGTGATAGGTATGTCAATGCATTTCTCAAAGTTGTTATCAAATATCTGTCCTCAGTGGTCCATCTGGAAAAAAGAGAAGGAGGCATTGTACAGGTTTATAAATGACACACTTTACCTTTCTCTACTCAGCTGAAACAATCAAACCATGCAAGGAAGCATTCAAAGGAAATCACAGAGTTAAAATATTGTGCAGGGTTAGGAAAATTATATTTGTCCCGGAGGTAGCACACACAGAAAAAGACGTTACAGAATGGACCTTTGAGTAGTAACAATGACTCCTAGATCACTGTGATAGTTCTGCCATTGACTTTGTGGCCTAAACTTAATCATAGGATCTTAGAGAAAAACATTAATTAAGCACCTTCAATGTACTGGGTACTGTGCTAAGTGCTGGAAGGAATGTTACAGATCATGTACTCCAACTTCCTCATTTTAGAGATGAAGAAACTGAGGATCAGAGATGGAATTCTACAAAAAAAAAAATAAACAAAACAAAAGAGATGGAATTCTATGAACACACAGCTGATGAACCAGGGGCCCTAGAATCCTGGACTTTGGACTCCTACTGCAGCACTCTTTCTTCTCTAACATGCTGCTTCCTGGAGTCCCAACTCTAGAAAAGTCTATGCCAAATAATACCCTGTCCACATGCCAACAAATGAAGCCATCCACTAATATAGAGAAGCTCCAGTGAGATTTAGACCAGCACTTGGTCATTCTTGCTATCAACTTTGAGGGAGCACTAGGGAAAGCTAGTACAGCTATAATGGAAGGTTGACTAGGTAGGTAGTAGGCATAACCACATGGGAGTAAAAAGAAAGGAAAGGTACTGCATCAGTGGCAAGAGCAGCACATTTTGAGTCATAGGGCCTAGGTTCAAAAGTCTCTTTACCTGTTTAGTCACCAGTTTTGTCTTATAAAATGAGGAAGGTGGCTGAGACCTCTTCAGTTTTCTGACTGTGATGCTACGTACCCCCAGAGCTTAGCACAGTGCCTGGCACACAGTAGGTGTTTAATTATTGCTTACTAACAAAAAAATTCCCTTCCAGTCTCATGTATTATAATCCTGTTATCCTATAAAGTAGGAGTTGGAAACTAGATATATACAATGCTCATGGAAATCCATGTAGGGAGGGAAACCACAAAAGATGACCCACACTACACTACCTAATGGGCTCATGCCCTTGGAGCAAGTGCCAGGGTAGAAATTCCTCAGCATCCATCATATAGTTCCAATGGTCAAAGCATTTTCTTTTGTCACTTAAGAAATCTCAGGCCCTTTACCATTTCTTTACATAAGCTGTGTTCTGTCCTTGAAATAACGTTGGTTGGTGCATTCTGAAGATTTTTTTCTTTCTTTTTCCCATGGTACAAACTTGACACAATACTTTCACAAAATCAAAGAAGTTGAGTTAGAAGGCCCATCCAGCCCAACTCATTCAGAGAAAAAAATCCTACTATAATGTATCTGAGAAGTGGCCATCTATTTTCTGCTTAACCTCTAAGAAGAGAAAACACTTGAAGCTACCCATCCCACTTCTGGATAGCTATAGTAACTAGGAAGTTTTTCCTGACATCAACCCTAAAATAGACACTTAGCACCTTCTTTCCATTTCTTCTGGTTTAGCCCTTCCAAGCCAGGAGAGTCAAAGAGTAACAAGACTTTATTCAGCAGTTTCTTATGCAATTACATCCTACTCTATCCTAACTCTACCTCCTCTGCAGTTACATCCTAATCCCCATCCTAACTCTACATCCTTAGATGAACAAGCTTGAAAACCAAATACCTATATTTTTCTTTCCTTTTTTTCCTTTTTTTCAAGGTTTCTCATTTGCTCAATAAGAATTCTACAAAATGCCTTTACAATTCACTTTGCACAAAGAATTATTCATTTCATCATTAGTAATGTGGAAACTATAACTTTAAATCACTGCATATTTCCAGAATAGCCAAAAAGTTAAATGAACAATCAGCTATCACAGTAAATATCAGCAGTATTATTACTACCTGTTTGTATCCCAAATATAACAGCTTCAAATTAAAAAATAAAAAAAAGTAAAATCCCTCCCTTGCTTGATAGTTCTTCAATACTTGGTGACATTTATATCTCCTCTGAGTCTTTTCTTTTCCAGGCTAAACATGTCCGTTTCTTTCTATTAATCCTCATATGACATAGACCTTTCACAATCTTGGTCATCCTTTTATGGGAACTTGCCAGTTGATCAATATCATTCTTAAACCATGACTCCTAGAAGTGAACTCCAGATGAGGTCTGACTTAGGCAGAGTAGAGTGGAATGCTACCCTCTTTAGCCCTAGAAACTCTGCCTCTCTTGCTGCAGTCCAAGTTTGCATTAGCTTCCTTTTGGATGCCATATCATACTACTGACTCATGCTAATCTTGGAGTACACTACATACTTTCTCTTCCCCCACGATCTGTTTCAGAATAATTGCTCTTGACCCCTGCTTTCCTTATCTTACACTTGTGTAAGTTAAATGGACCACACTTGCAGTTGGGAGCATTATGGGTTAAGTAAATTATGATTACATTTGGGAGCAAAAACCCCATAAATATTCTTGCTAGGTCAAGAGTGATGTGTGGATAGCAGCCAATTTAATTTTAGATGACCATTTATGCATCCTGCACGTTTCAACCCCTCTCCCTACTCAAGTAGTTTCAATAAAATACATCAGACTCCCATGGACAAGCCCCGCTTGCTAGTCACAAGCTCCTAACTGCGGGGATCCTATGAGAAAATCAATTTGGACTATCATTCTGGCTTTGTGTACCTCTTTCCTCTAAATCCCCACATCACTAGTGGCGCATCCACAACAACTTATAAAGTTATTTTAAGACAAGAGCCATTTCTGACTACAATGAAAGAATGATTTCTGATTCTATAAGCTTTGGTCAGTACATCCCAGTATTATGTTAATTTAAATAATTAATACCAATGTTCACTCATATTCAACCTATGGCCTTACTATAACTCATAGAATCTTTGAATTGTGAATTTTATCATTCATAATATTTTATATATTATCCAGTCCAGCTTTCATAATGATATAGGAGTCCCATTTATAATATCCCTGACAAATAGTTATCCAAGCCTCTAATTAAACTATTCCAATAAGAAGGCGCCTACTATCTCAGGATGCAGCCAAATCTATTTTTAGATGGCTCTAATTGTTAGGAAATACTTCCTTACACTGAACCAAAATCTACCTGCCTATAACTTTCACCTGCTGTTCCTAGTACTGCCTTCTGGGGCTCGGCATAAACCATATTCCTCTTTCACATGACAGGCTGTCAGATAACTGTGGACAGCTGCCCTGATTGTTTGGAGTCTTGTCTTCTTCAGAGTAAATATTCTCCTTTCTATTAACCAGTCTTTATATCACAGGGTGTCAAGATCCTCCAACATTCAGATTCATGTTCTCTGAATGTGTTCCAGCTTATCTAGGTTATTAAAATGCCATTGCCAAAAACTGCACACAATACTCTAGGTTTGATCTGACCCAACCAAAGCATAAGGGAAAAGTATCATCAACTTTGTGCATGACATCTAATGACCTAGACAGGAGTGGGGAACCTGTAGCCTTGAGGACACATGTGGCCCTCTAGATCCTCAAGTGAGGCCTGTTGACTGAATTTAAATCTCATAGAACAAATCAGTTCAGATTCAAAGGGCAGCACTTGAGAACCTAGGGGACCACATGTTCCCTTGAAGTTGCAGATGTCCCACTCCTGAACTAGGATCATTATAGATCTTCTGTCTGCCTTGCTAAAGCATTGGATATTTGCATAGTCATTGGCTGTGAAAATTGTGTAGCATATGTTATTGACATGATTGGAATAGGAAATTATTCTATGAACTCTGAAATAAAATAGGCTAGTGGGTCCTATAGAGAAGTTAAAATATAACTACAAAAATTTTTAGATATCCACAGAAGGACAAATAAGTATGGGTCTAGTAAAGTATTTTTCTATAATTTATATACTGTCCTCATTGGTCTAATACTACCCATATAACCTTCAGTAAGTCACTTAAATTCTCTGAGTCTTAAGTCTCCCTATCTGTAAAATGGGTTAGTAATATCTGCTGTGGTTTGTGGCTAGGATCAAATGAAATAATGTATGCAATTATCTCTACTTCTCACTAGAAAATCCAGGTCCATCCCTCAGATCCAGCCCTCCATAGCCCTTCCTTATCACCCCATACCATGGCATTGGGCCTCACTGTTCCTCCCCAACCCCCAACACTTTTAAAAGTACTTACTTGAGTAAATTAAATTCATCAAGAAATTAAATGATTGAATAATAAACTGAGTTAATTAAATTAAGCAGTTAATTCTCTATCTAAACTTTAGGGTACCATATGAATGTTAGTGATCACTGTGTTAGAATATGCTGCACTCATAATTTCTACAATATAAAGTCTATAGCATTCTGCCCACATTTACAAAGTAGAATACATTGGAGATAGACTTTGATTCACCTTTCTTACTGAAACATCTTTTATGATTAGGCATAACTTATAGAACAAGAAGTTAGTTCAATTATTAGCTGTGTGATCCTAGGTAGATCACACTACCTCTCTGAGGCCCAGTTTCTTCATCTGTAAAATGGGCTTAATAATAACACACAACTCATTGGATTGTTGTAAGAATCAAATGATATAATATATGTAAAATGCTTTGCAACGCGGGGCGGGTAGGTGGCATAGTAAATAGAGCACTGGCCCTGGAGTCAGGAGGGCTTCAGTTTAAATCCGACCTCAGAAACTTAACACTTACTAGCCATGTGACCTCACTTCCCCTACCCAAAAAGCAGGAAAAAAATGCTTTGCAAACCTGAGTGTCAAATGTTAGCTATTATTATTATTATTATAGCTCTTAATCATGAACAAGTTTAGGAAATGGTGATTGGACAACATAAACAATGAATGAAAAAAACTAAAATGACCATTTCAAATACTGAATTAAATTTTACATGTGAAGTGATCAGTGAAGTATCATGTTACTTCTAATATTACATGTGAAGTGTCAGTCATTAGAACTTGGTACCTCTGAGTATCAGGGGATGAGGCATTATCAATGATGTGTCTGAAAGAAATGTGAGTGGCATCCATATGCCAATGAAAATTAGACAGTGATGCATGAATGGACACTTGGGAACAATAAACAGAGAAGTTTAATAAGTAAAAGTTTTCTGTAGGCCATGTGGACATTTTTCTGGGTCTGTACTCATATCATGCCCTCTGCCTCAGCAGCAAAGGTAGAAAAACCCCAACTGGGACTTGGGAGACCACGATTTGACTACTGGCTCAGCCGTTTACTATGTGACCTTGGACAAACCATTTCCGTGGTTCAGTTATCCTGAGGGTGGTCTAGGATCTAGGGTGAGCTGGAGACAGCTCCAAGCACCTGGCTAAAAAGCCGATTGTAAAATTTTCAGAATGAGCATGTATGTCTTGGAAATTATCAAATACCACAAATCAGAGCTTGCCTTATATTTTTAATTGTCTAGATTTAAGAAGGTGATGGAAATAATGCTAATAATGCAGATCAAACTTAAAAGTGAAAAATTTGTATACAATGTTATTATTCCCCGCCTCCTCCTCCTAGAGATAGTTGTTAAATATTTACCCACCCACCACTATCTAGGTTGGTCTCTAATGTTTCTCACAATTCTAAACTGTATGAGGTGAGGATATTATGACCCTTTCCTGCTGCTATGTACTACAGATTTAATTATCTTTATTTTACAGTGATGAAACTGGGCTTCAGAGAGGAAAAGTGACATGTTCAAAGTAATACAGCTAGTAAGTATCAGAAGCAGAATTGAAACCCAGGTCTCCCCTGAATTCAAGTTTAGCACTGGTAGGTGGTACATGACAGACAGCACTGGGCCTGGAGTAAGAAGGTCCCGTGTTCAAACCCTGCCTTAGACATTTACTAGCTATGTGACCCTGGGCAAGTCACTTAGCCTCTGTCTGCCTCAGTTTCCTCAACTATAAAATGGGGATAATAATAGCATCTATCTCTTAGGGTTGTTGTAAGGATCAAATGAGAAAGTAACTTTAAAGTGCTTAGCACTATGCCTGGTACACAGTAGGTACATAATAAATGTTTGTTTCCTTCCTTTCTTCCACTACACTATACTCCCTGATGTTATGAGGGAAGATGGACAAACTTCCTAAAAAACCATTTGATTTGTTATTCCTTTTTACAAAAGGAAATTCTGAGGCAAAAATAAATAATGGTTACTTAACTGTAATAAACAGTAAGATTAGTAAAAAAAATATTTTTATGTAAACGATAATGAACAATTAAATAAAAACCAATCAGCTTCTCGTTTTGCTGGAAAGCCAACACAAACAGGGTCTTAAGAGTACCTGGCTTGCATCGATCAGGTGTCTACCAAGCTACTCAGCATATGCTGGTGATGATGCTGGGGATGCTGATGATGGTAGCAAGTATATATTGCTTTAAAGGTCTGTCATGCACTTCACAAATATAACATATTAGGTTGTTTAGTAAATATTTACTGAATGGAATCAGGTCTTTAAGAACAAAGAAAGGGGGTTGAACCTGGAAGCAGAAGCCCTAGGTTCCAGACCAGACTATGACGTAACTGACTGTGGGTAAGCTGCTAAATCTCTCTGACTCACTTTCCCCAGCTATAAAGTAGGGGTGACAAGAATGAGACTTGCCTGAATACTCTGAACGTGGGGGTGTTGGGAGATCTAAAGAGCTTTGTAAACCATTAAATATTACATGAATAGGAGCCATTATTGTTATAAGAGCCTTCCATTCACTCCCACTCATTTTTGAAGCTGTGGCTGATTCTGTTTATGAACATCCAATTTAGAAAGTTTAACTCAGGCCACCTTTGAAAAATGTCTAATTTTCAATATTTCAGCTGGAAGGACAACAGTTGGGAATTCTTTTTAATCAGAAGACAACTTTACCAGGAATTTTTTTAATCATTCCTTTTGCAATCTGACTGAAGTTTACCTAGAAAACAACTTAACAGATGTGAAACTATTCCCAAACACTTAAAAGCACTCTAGGAATCCCAGCCACTTTTCCTTAACTCTGAGGTGCTGAATAAATGATGCTGATAGCTGACAGGAGCCAGAGTCCTTTGATGGTGATGAATCTGCCTCCAATCCCACAGTATATTACAGAATGCATCCTGGGGCTTGGCATGCTAAAATTCTCCCACTGGACCTCAACTACTGTGATAGCTTCTGAATAAATCTTTCTGCCTCTATTCCCTCTTTTCCTCCTCATGCATCCTTCATAATGTTTAAGATTACCCTTGCTTTAAAGCCTTCAATAGCTCCCTACTGCTTACTTCATAAAGCATGGCATTCAAAACTTTCAATAATCTTCTGGTATCCAACTTTTTCAGCCTTAAATAATGCTACTCCCCTTCATATAGTTTATGCTACAATTAAATGGGCTTCCTTTCTGGTCCTTTATATCCTGAATTGTACCTTTGCTCATATTGTTCCATAGGCCTGGAATTCATCTTCCTTTCTCCACTGAACTATTACTTATTCTTAAGGGTCCAATTAAGATTCCCACTCGTGTATGAGGTTTCCTTTGATGCACCTTGATGGATAGTATTTGGTTTACTCCTTTTATGAATTTAAATATTATTTTGCATAAGAACAATTTCTGGGTATCCTTTCTTCTATTCCTCAAATGCATGTTTCACAAGGATAGAGATATTTGTCCCTAACAGTGCTCTGCACTGTCAGTGTTTATTAAGCACCTACTGTGTACCAGATGCTGTGCTAAGTGCCAAGGATACAAAGAAACACAAAAGCCAGTCCCTGCTCTACAGGAACTCACAGTCTAATGAGGGAAGACCACAAAAACAAATATGCACAAATAAGTTATGTGCAGGAGAAAGAAGAAATAATCAGCAGAGGGAAAGCTGTTTGTTGAAATGAATGGAATCTGGAGATTCCTTTTGGCTGCCTATTTCCTACCTCTAAGTCTGGGAAAAAAATTGAGACAGTCGGTCTTTTAAGAACTTGTATGTGATTGCACGTGTATAAACTATATTGGATTGCTTACCATCTTGGGGCCTGGGGGGTGGGAAGGAGGGAAGAAAAGAATTTGGAACTCAAAAGCTTTTAAAAAAATTTTTTAAAAATTGTTTCAACATGTAATTGGGGGAAATATTTTGTATATTTTTCATATATATATTATATATACACACATATATACATGCATATGTATATGTGCATATACATATGTGTATATATGTGGATATATGTACATGTGTATGTGTGCACACACACACATATATATGCACTTACCCACTCACTTTTATATTTGTACTCTCTGCACCAATTCTGAGCATATTCCTGGCCCATAACAGGCATTTAATAAATACCCGTTGGTCAATCAGTCATTGAACAAGCATAAATTAAGCAATAGCTATACATGTCAGGTATGGTGCTAAGTGCTGAGGATATAAAGAAAGACAAAAGCAGGCCTGGCCTTCAAAGGCTCCCATTCTAATCCACCTCTACAAGACTGGAGAGCAGATAAAAGAGAATGTGGGAGACGACGGGATCTGGGGGCACTTGGAAAGGCCCCCTGCAGTCGTGATACTGGAGCTGAGTCTTGAGGAAAACCAGGGAAATGACAACAGAGAGGTGGGGGGTGGGGGGGCGGGGTATTCTAGAGATGACGAACAGCCTGGCCAAAGGCAGGAAGTGTCTGAGGAATTCCCAGTGGAGGATCATGTTTGAGGAAGGGCAAGAAGGGCAGTGAGGCTGGATAAAGGCGTGTATAGGGAAGCAAAATCTGGGGACATTAGAAAGTTAGGAAGACGCCAGTCATGAAGAGTTTCAAATGCCAAAGGATTTTATTTTATATTTTTATGTATTTATATTTCAAAATATAATAGGCTATAAATATCAAAATATTTTAAGGTGAAAGTAATGAGGAACCATGCCACTGGAGTTTAATGAACAGAGTAGTGATATGGTTAGGTCTGCCCTTTAGGAAAATCATTTTGACAACAAGTGAGTGGGGGAGAAATGAGAACAAGTGAGGCCAGTCAGAAGGCTGCTGCAATAGTACAAGGGAAAAGTGATAAGGGTTTGAAGGAGGTGGTATCTATGTGAGTGGAGGGAAAGGGATACATAGAGATTACAAAGCAGAGATGAAAAGATACGGCAATAGACTGGATATGTGGGGTGAATGACAGTGAGAAGCCAGGGATGACACTGAGATTGTGAGCCTGAGTGACCGGGAGGATGGCAATACTTTGGGCTACACTCAGGAAGCTACAATAACAATAGCTAGCATGTTTACAGCACTTTAAGGTTTGTGAAGTGCCTTAGACATATTATCTCATTTTAGTCTCACTACATCCCTAGGAGGTATGTGCTATTGGCATCTCCATTTTACCAATGAAGAAACTGAGGCAGGCAGAGTTTAAGTGACTTGCCCAGTCCCAGCTAGTAAGTGTCTGAGATCAGAACTGAATTCTTGCCTTGCCTAGTCCAGGCTCAGAGCTGTGAACCTAACTTGGAGGAAGGAAGATTTCAGTAGAAACACTAATGATGCTGATTTTGAGATAACTACAAGACGTATAGTTCAAAATTCCAAAAAGCAGTTGGTGATATACTACCATAGTTCAGGAGAGAGAAAAATGTTGGACCTTTTGGTTTGAGAATCCTCTGCACTGAAGTGATTATTAAAACCATGGCAGCTGATGAGACTACCATAGAGGGGGAAAAAGAAGAGCCTGGGGGGAGGGGCACAAAAGAAATGAGGACCCAGCAAATGAGACTGAGGAGGAGCAGTCTGAGGAGAAGGGGGAGATCCTGAAGAAAGAGGGTATCCAGGAGGAGATGATCCAGCAGCATCAAATGCTGCAGAAGGTGAAGCATAAGGGTTGTCAGCTGGCTAGAACAATCTCTAACCTGTGGGTGGGCAAAGTCAAACAAAGCAGGCTAGAGACAGGAGAGGCAGAACTTAAACAGAAGTTTAACTTCGAAGCAAAGGAAACAGCTTACAAGCATGGACACATGTGCCAGAGGACTTGCTTTAATGTGGGGAGACCTTCATACTTATACCAATAGCTGCACAGTGAGCTGTGGCCCTGACAGTGAGGGGCAACAGCAATAGTGAGACAAGTTTGATTCATAGCAGGGTTTCATGACCAGAGCATGGATTCAGCAGGTACTTGTCCAAGCTCAAAGAATGCCTAATACCAATCAAAGCAATATCGTAAGTATGATTTTGCCAGAGGGTCAGATCATTCAGAGGATGAGTGTAAAGGATTGTTGTTATGCCAAGCTCAGAGCACAGCCTGCTTGTTGGGCCTTAGCCCTGGAAAACAGGGTGTCTACTAATATCACCACAGGATTTCAAAAAGGCAATCAGAACTGGCAATTAAGACATCATTAGTAACTCTAGAGAGGATAGTTTTAGTTAAGTGATGAGGTCTAAAGTCAGACTGCAAGTAAGGGGGTCACAGGGATGGGGAACCTGTGGTATTCTAGGTCCTTTGGTGCAGTGTTTTGACTGAGTTCAAGTTTTATAGAACAAATCCTTTTATTAAGGGGATTTATTCTGTGAAGTTTGGGTTTAGTGAAGTTTGAGGACCTAGAGGGTCACATGTAGCCTTGAGGCCACAGGTTCCCTACCCCTGGAGAAGCAAGGAGAGAAGAGTAAGTGGAAGCACCTATTGTAATTTACTTTATGAAGAGTTTTGCCACACAGATAGAGAATGTTACTTATAGGAGACGGTCAGATGAAAGGAGAGGTGTGTGTATGTGTGTGTGTGTAATATGGCACATTTTTAGATAACAGGGAAAGAGGTGTTTCATGAGGAGAGACTAAAGACAATGGAGGCAGAAGGGAGGATAGGAGGGGTAATCTTTTAAAGTTGACAAGATTAAATTGGATTAAGAGAACAAGTTTATGGGTTAGCCTTGGCAAGGAAAAGGTCCACTTCTTCATGTAAATGCAAAAGGAAATAAATATCAGGGAAAGGTCTCTGAGTGATATTAGAATTTCTGGCAAACATAAGATCATAAAGTTAAATCTGGACAAAAATTTAAAGGCAATCTCATCTAATTTTCTCATTTGACAAAGAACTTTAGCCAGACAGGTTCAGTGACTCATCTAAAGCAACATAGGTAGTGAATAGCACGGGTAGGGGTTGAAGTAAGGTTCCTTTTCTCTAAATCCAATGCTTTTTCCACTGCTCTGTAATGCCCTTCAATTTCAGCTTTCCTACAAATACCTTAATTTTGCTTCTGAGTCTATTATTACTATTCCTACCTTAGCAGCACTCTTGATAAGTCCAGGGAAGTTGCTGAACTCTGTCCCGTGGGGAGAGAAGCACAAGATTGGGCAGAATCCTCAAATCTCCAGACACTTAATGTCTCTATTCTAGGTTGAGACCAGACCAGTGCACAAACCAGCAGTGATTCGTAGTGTACCTCAGGGCCAAGTATGCCAATCCTGGCAACAGAAAACTGTGGGGAAAAGAATGGGCCAGGGGAAGCCAAGGAAATGTCACCTGGGTTAGTTCTGTTTCTAAAAAAAGCTTCAGAGTGAATTAATTGGAAATGCCACCATGGAATGAGAACAATAAAAATAAAAAATGGTTAGGCAATGGGCTTTCTATAAAGTCAAGAAATTAATAATGCCTGTTCTTTGCTTCATCTGTATTGAGAAAAAGAAAGACATAATAACCAAAACATAAAACAATATAGTAAATTACAATGAATCACAAATGTTCTAATGATGTAGTCAAAATAATACAACTGTCTAGTACAGCTTGTTTTACTTAAAAGTTGGTGCAGAAGGGCTGACAAAATGAAGGTTGGTCTACTTTCAATCCCTTTAGGACCATTGGAAGAGGGGTATGGGACTTGGAATACTCACTGGGAAAACACATAGCAATGGGATGTCCTCCAGCCCTATGAGGTAGCCTTTTACACACATGCACACACACACGCACGCACGCACGCATGCGCACACACACTATTTCCAGCTTCACTGGCCATTATTCTATCTTCTATACTCTGCAATCCAGACAAACTGGTTCCTCACTCACAATACTCCATCTCTTATCTGTGTACCTTTGTACTGGCCAAGCTCCCTACTTGGAATGTACTCTCTCCTTCCTTATCTCCTTCTCCCAGAAGCCTTGTCTTCATTTAAGATGTAGCTCAGACATCATCTGTATATCAGAAGTCTTTCCTGATGCTCTCCTATGCCCCCAAATATTAGTGCCTTCCCTCCCAAACTACCTTGTACTTAACTAGTTTGTGTGCATGTATATATAAAAATATATGTTTGTGTGTGTATTATTAAGTTTATCTTCATGCTATATATGGACTTGCTGTCTCCCCCATTAGCCCTTAAGTTCCAATGGAGTAGGGATCATTTTATTTTTGTATCTGTATCCTAGTGCTTGCTCATTTATATTTAGAGTCTAAGAGCATGTTAGAGCTCATCTAGACCAACCTTCCCATTCTACAGATGAAGAAACAGAGGAGAAGGGAGAAGGAAGAAGGAAGAGGAAGAAAGAAGGAGGAGAAGAAACTGAGGCCATATAGGTTAAGAGACTGGTCCAAGGTCATAATGATAGAATAAAAGTGTGAACCTAGGTCCTCCAACTGAAATTTTGCTACACAGGCCATAGGTCTGACATTATGCACTGGCATTCTTGTATAATAAGGAAGAAGTTCCCTCCTCCCTTTTGTCTAATGACTCTCTTTAATTACAGTGGAGAGCCAGTCTGAGGTGCTGGGCTATGTCCTCAGGGTTCTCCCTATTACTGTGGGGAAGGATAATTTTATATTTCACTTGCCAGCCCTATGTGGGCCTTGATGAAAGGCTATCCTGCCTGATCTTGCCTGGAGGTTGCTTCTTCCTTCAAAGCTAGATTTGGGCCTGGGAAAAGATTCCTTTTCTGCATGTGTTTATAGAAGCTCATTTCCAAAGATCTTTTATTTTAGACTAAATGCATTCAGGGGCAAAATAAACTATTTTATTTGTTCAATTCCAGTAGTTTTTCTTATAAAAGAATGTTTAAAAGAAAGCAAATATATTCTATTGGTAAAGAGCTATAAGACTTTCCCCATTGGGAAGGGGAAAGAGGAGGGAAGGAACAAGTCCTCCTTAGCCCTACTATGTACGAGACATTGTGTTAAGCACTTCATAAACATTATCTTATTTGTTCCTCAAAACAATCCTGGGAGGCAGGTGCCATTATTATCTCCCTATTAATGGTTGAGAAAACTGAGGCAGACAGAATTTAAGCCCAATGTCACACAGTCAACTGGTTATCTGAGTTTAGATTTGAATATAAGTCTTCTTGACTGTAGACCCAACATTGCTTTGATTGTAGCTCCTTGTCACTCCAAGAAAATGAAGAAAAGTTTTCCTGTTGTTTACAATATGATACCCTATCCCACTCTCCAAAGTGGAAAAATAAGTTATTCTCTCTATAAAATGTGTCTTCACCATTCTGAGTCATTTCTCTTACTTTTAAAATTGCTTTTGTTCATTTGATATGGACTTATGATATCTTAGAGTTAGGGAACTCGGTAGGAAAAGTCTTTCCACAAGCAGCACCTTCCTAATTCCCAGATAGGATGTTCCTGTAAGTCACAAGATGCTTTTGTACACAGAGAGTTGGGAAATGCTTCTTTATTATGGCATCACGTCCAATCTCTGACCCTAAAAAGAGGTCGAACGAAATGCAACCAATTAAGGGGTAGATAACAGGGCTAGAGGGAAAGAATCTTCCAGTAGAAAAGGGGATGGTCCAAGTTACTCAGAGAGTTATCTTGAGGAAAATCAATTCAGATTCAAGTCAACTGTCAATATACTTTGACAATTACTAAATAATCTTCCCCCCTCAAAATGTAAGCTCCATAAGGGCAAGAACTATTGTGTTTTTGAATCCCCGGCATCTAGAGAGGTAGTATTTGAGAAAATCAGCCTCAGATCTGAGGAGTTCCAGGAAGACCTCTGACACACATAGGCTGTGTGACCAACGGCAAGTCACTTAACCCTTCAATACCACTGGTAACTCTCTAAGACTATGAATTGTAGGGTACTTGCCAATATAATTGGTAGAGGGTGTTTCCTCCCCACTGTGTGTTTCCTACATCAGTGAAATCACAGGTCTAGACAACAATGACTAGTATGATACCTTGCACATGGTAATTTAATAAATGTTATAGCCTCAGTCCTTGAAAAGTATATGATTTATGGCAGTAGGCCAGGGATAATACATTAGGAAGGGATTAGTGTGAATGGGCTAGATAAGCTATGTACAGAGAGTCAAAAGGCCTGGGTTCAAAGCCTGGATCTAGTTCTTAGTACCTTAAGAAAGTCATTTAACCTGCTTGGGTCTCAGTTTCCTTATCTATAAAATTAGGGAGTTGGAACAGATGACCTCTGAAGGTCCTCGAGTTCTAAATCTATACTCTGAATCTACAAACTTCTCTCTCACTTGCATTAGAACTCTCTTAAGCTTCACAGCCATTGCCCAGGAACAACTCTCATAGAGTTACCTGATCCTGAACAAGTCTAAGAGTGTCCTAAGAGTTTTTTCTACCTTTTCCTTAATGCTGCCAGAATAAGCTCTTTGATATGCAAACTTCTCTCTTCAGTTCAAAAATTGTCAATGACTCCTTCATCTAGGAGCTCCTCAATTTCACATCAAGGATCTTTCAAAGATTACTTTACTTTTGTCCTTTCCATATTCTCTACCTTCCAATGAAACTGGAGCTAAATAGATTTTATATACAGAATACCAGTACTACTCACTCAATCAATAAACATTTATTGCTGTTGTTGTTCAGTCATGCTCATGACCCCATTTGGGGTTTTCTTGGTAAAGATACTGGAATGGTTTGCCATTTCTTTCTTCAGCTCATTTTACAGATGAGGAAACTGAGGCAGAGTTAAGTGACTTGCCCAGGGTCACACAGTTAGTAAGTGCACCTGAGGCTAGATTTGAACTCAAGTCTTTCTGACTACAGGCCCATTGCTCTATCCATTGTGCCACCTAGCTGCCTCTATACATTTTTTAGGCATCTATTAAATGCTAGGCACTGTGCTAAGCACTGGAGCAACAAAAGAGGCAAAAGATAGTCCCTGCCCTCAAGGATCTTACAATCTAATAGAACCTAAACACATGAAGCTTCTCTACTTCCACATCTTTCTTCATTGTGTTCTCCTTAAGGGGTATTCTTCTTCTTTTCCTACCTGTTACCTTCCAACCACACTCAAACATTAGACTTCTTAGACCTTCCCCCTCCTTCCTCACAAAGGACTTTGTTTGGGATTTATGTAATCCCTCTATCCTGTAACTTATCAATATTTGTGTCAGAACCTCTCAAGGCAAAGCCCAAGTCTTACTTAAACTTTATATATTCCCCAGAGCCTCTTAAAGGTGCTCTAACAGTACAGATACTTAAAAGTAGAGAAAGAAAGAAAGAAAGAAAGAAAGAAAGAAAGAAAGAAAGAAAGAAAGAAAGAAAGAAAGAAAGAAAGAAAGAAAGAAAGAAAGAGAGAAAGAAAGAAAGAGAGAGAGAGAGAAAGAAAGAGAAAGGAAGGGAGGAAGGGAGGACAGATGAGACAGAGCCCAATGGCTCCCCATTTCCTTTAGGGCTGAATCTGAATTCTTCCATTTGATATTTAAACCCTTTTCACAATCTGGCTCCAACCTACCTTTTCAGACTTTATACACATTACTCCCTTTCATTAACTCTTTGTTCTATGTATTCTATTTAGCTACAATTTTATTATGCCTTCTGATTTCATTTACAGCAGGAATGTTAAGGCAATCATCATCTCCTGCCTAAAGTATTGCAATGGCCTCCTGTTTGGTGTCCCTTCCTCAAGTTTCTCCACTCCAGTCTGCCCTTTACTCAGTCTTTAAAATGATCTTTCTAAGCTCAAGTCAGACCAAATCACTCCCCTCTCCCATTCAATAATCTCCAGAGGCTCTCTATTACCTCAAATATTAAACATTAAATCTCCTGTTTGGCTTTTAAAGCCCTTTATAATCTGGTCAACTTCAACTTTTCCAAGTTTCTTTACACCTTATTCCTTGTTATGTATTCTGGAATACAGAAACCCTGGACTCCCTGCTATTCTGCACACAAGACACTCCACCTCCAGACCCTAGACACTTTCACTGGCTCTCTCCCATTCCTGGAATGCTCTTCCTCCTTATTCCCTCTCTTGAATTCCTTGGCTACCTTCAAGCCCCAGCTAAAAATCTAACCTTCTCCAGGAAGCCTTTCCTGATTCTCCCTGGTGGATTATTTCCAGTTTATCCTATAAATACTGTGTGTGTGTGTGTGTGTGTGTGTGTGTGTGTGTGTGTGTGTGTGTGTGTGTGTGTGTATACATTGTTTTTTGTTTGCTGCTTCCCCCAATACACTGCTAACTCCTTGAGAGGAGTTTTGTCTGTATTTCCAGCATTTAGCACAGTGCCTGGCAGACAATAGGAATCTAATAAGTGCTTGTTGACTTACACAGGCAGTTTAGGTGGTGCAGTGGAAAGAATGCTGGGCCTAGAATCAGGGAGCCCTGAGTTCAAATGCAGTTTCACATATTTTCTAGCTGTGTGACCCTGGGCAAGTCACTTAACCTTTGTTTCCTCAACTGTAAAATAAGGATAATAATAGTACCCAGCTCACAGCATTGTTGTGAGGATCAATTGAGATAATCTTTTTAGAGTGCTTAGCACAGTGCCTGGTATGCAGTAGGGTGCTTTATAAATGGTAGCTATTGTTATTGTCGTTACATCATCATCATCAGTTCCTCCAAGATAGCATATTATCTGACTGTTGGTTACTGGGCAATTTACCTATTAACTAAGAGTTAAATTATTGGCAAATAGGTGGCACAATAGGTAGAGCCTGGAGTCAAGAAGACCCGAGTTCAAATCTAGCATCAGACACCTACAAGCTGTGTGACACTGGACAAGTCACTAACTTTTTTGCCTTAGTTTTCTCATCTGTAAAATGAGCTAGAGAAGAAAAATGATAAACCACCCTAATATCTTTGTCGAGAAAGCCCAGACGGGCTCCTGAAGAGCTGGACATAGCAGACAAGACTCAACAACAACAAAAAAGAGTTAATAGACTAGATGACTGTGTGATTTTTAGTACCATACCATATTTCCCCTTTCCCACTGCTCTACTGTTTCTTCATGATCAGATTAGTTCACATTTCATGTTACTCAGGTAAAGAGGAAAGAATTTTGAATGAGGAATCAAGAGGATCTGGCCCAGCTCTGCCACTCACCACTTAGTAGTAGTAAGCCCAGTGTCCTGATGTATAAAATGAGGGTTTTGAATGAGGAAAACCCGAAATTCCTTCCAGCTCTAAACTTATGACCCTGTGACATTGCCCCTTTCCCACATTTTGTCCTGGTTAGGAAACTGTTGCAGCCTATTTGTATCACACAGGCCCCTTGTGGCTGCCCTTGGAGTAATCTTGATTCTTTGAGATTATGGTAACAATAACATATGAGAATATGGTAACAATAAGTATTTACTGACTGTCTGCTATATTCCAGGTACTATGCTAGACCTTGGGGGCATAAAGAGAAGGACAAACATGTCTTGCCTCAAGGAGCTCACAGTCTAATGGTGGAATCAGCTTGCAAACAACTGTATACCAACAAGATAAGTGGTCCTGAATAAATAAATGCTCCCTGATTTGTGATTGATATCCATACCCTTTCCTGACTCTATGGAATTGTTCTTGTTCGGGGTGGTTAACAATACAGATTTCCCTCTCATAGGGGCAGCCTAGTTGGTACAGTGGACAGAGCACTAGGCCTGGAGTCAGGAGATTCATCTTCTGTTCATCTCTATCAGCTGTGTGACCCTGGTCAAGTCACTTAATCCTGTTTGCCTTAGTTTCCTTATCTGTAAAGTAAGCTGGAGAAGGAAATGGTGAACCACTCTAGTAAATTTACCAAGAAAATCCCAAATAGGGTCATGAGGACTCAGATACAATTGAACAACAAAATCCTCTCTTGTCCATAAACATCATAGTTAAAATGATTTTTTAAATTCTTTAAGAAAATAAAAGACATTATAAAAAAGACACATTATACATTAGAGTTTGTACATAAGAAGAGACAAATAAAAGATGTCATCAGAGAAATACAGGACTAGAAAAAGAATGGGTCATTTTAATTCCTCATAAAAAAAAATTCCCTGGAGGAAAGTCTCTGGTATTTTTTGAGGTCATGTATTTAACCTGAGATTACTTTCTTTAAGTGACTGTGACAGAGAAAGTGTTTTTATTTACCAGTTTATGGTCAATTTAAAAGAAATAATTCTATGTTTACTGGGTTCCAGAGGCATTCTGCATCAATATTTTAAATAGTTTAAATACTTTATTTTCTTTAGCTCCTGGATGAATTTTTAATGTGATCATCAAAGTATTGTTTGAATATGGGTATAAAAGAAGACAGGCCAGTCACATAGAGAGAGAGAAAGGAAGAAGATAAATCAATTAGTAGTTCCAGGCTTCACTGATACCCTTGCAGTGTCAAGGGAGCTTGGGGAGGCTCTAAGCACAATGGGAGAAGCCCTGAGGCAGATATACTAGAGGACACAGACTATCACATAGAACAGGAAGGCATGGATAAGCTGTAATCTCATCACTAGAGGGGGTGACAAAAGTAAGGATCAAAGGAAAAAGCAAAAGTTTGCTGCTACTGAGTGATTAGCAAAGCATCTTGAATCAGACAATTTAGCAACCAGAATGTTTAAAGGATCAAACACAATTTACTAAAAATGTTCACAAATTGTTAAAAAAAAATATTCTGGGGGTGGCTAGGTGGCGCAGTGAGTAGAGCACTGGCCCTGGAGTCAGAAGGACCTGAGTTCGGATCCGGCCTCAGACACTTATCACACACACAAACAAAAACCTAGCAGTGTGACCTTGGGCAAGTTACTTAACCCCAATTGCCTTCCAAAAGGAAAAAAAAAATATTCTGGACTTTATTCCACAGTTTTCAAATACACATTGTTTCTAGTCTAAGTTATCTGGAAACCCTTTAGATGTAAAAAGATAGCTCCCAAACACCACAGTCATATCTAACATATTGGGCTGGTGAAAATCTCTCCCAGACTTAAATAAATTTGCTTCACTAAGTTTAATTTCTAATACTATCTCTTAATGCTCATCTCCTCCCCAGTACTCAGAAGGTGAGTGATGTCCTAATGCAGTGGTCTACAAAGTGGAGATTGTGAACTTTGGTAGACTATGATATTATGGCCTGACCCCAAATGGGCAGGGGATCAATCACTTGAATGGTGGTCTCATCTACCTACTCCCCAATGTTCTCTCATTCTATCTTGCCCTCCACTGTGTAATCTCCTAACCTCCCCTGATTATGAGCTGGGTGCTAGCATCTCAGGACAGTTTTCATCTACATGATACCCATGCCCTGGGTAGCACGGGTAATTGGAAAAAAACCTTGTCATCATCCTATTCAGCTCCTGTTTCCCAAATCACCTTGTAGCTTTAGCAAGGCTCATAAAAAGCAGCATCTGTACTGAGGGACCATGGCCAATGAATAAGAGCCCTTCTGCCACCTTTTTTATTTTGGGTGGGGCACAGTCAGTTTCACAGAAAAAGAGCTGTGATGCACTTCACAGATTTCATTATATTATCTTTTCCCTTATATTCATCCCTCTTCTAAATTTCCCTAATATTAGGTCAGTGGATGCAGATGACGCCTGGAGAGAAAGTGAGGCTGGGACCTTGCATGGCTTTCTCTCATTCAAATCAAAGTCAACTTCAAGTCATGTCATCATTTCCCTGATGCCATGGTCCTCTTCAAGAACAAAGGACAAACATAACCTGTGAATAAACCAAGCTGCCTGAATGGGGACCCAGCTAGTTGGGTAACTCAGCTCATCTTCTCCCTCTCCCCCTTCTCCTCTCCAAAGGAAGGTGAATTTGGATAGCCAGAAGCTACCCACTTAACTTGAGGTTAACTGGCCAGATTCCTTGATTCCTTCCGTCCTTAATTCCTTCAACCCAGTTCATTCTGAACTCATACATTGAACCACAATAGGTCCCTACCCAAGCTCCATTTAATGACTGTATTTTGGGCTCTCCAAGCTTAGAGTGAATGTCCATGGCAACTGTTTCTCTTTGGAACAGCAACCTGGAGGGTCTCCCCCTCCCATTTTGATTTTTTTTTCTACTTCTAATTAAAGAGGCCATCCCTTGACTCACTTCTTAAAGAGGCCTATTCACTGAATGGGCATTACCTCACTCTCAGTGAGAACCTGCAAAGGCCATCACCTAAAAGGGCCAGGGTCTTCCTGATGCCATGGTGCATTTCAAAAATGAAGGAGAGGGGTGGCTAGGTGGTGCGGTGAGTAAGAGCGCCAGCCCTGGAGTCAGGAGGACCCTGGATCAGTTCTGGCCTCAGAAAATTAGCACCCACACATAAATAAATAACTAGCAGCGTAACCTTGAGCAAGTTACTTAACCCCAATTGCTTTTAAAAAAAAAAGAAAGAAAATGAAGGACAAACACAACAACAATAGCTGAATTAGGACAATAATCAATCAACCAACCAACATGTGCTAAGTACCCATTCCTTCCTGTCACCCAGATTCACATCTGTGGTGTCATCTTCAATTCCTCACTCTCCCTCACTTCACCTATTGCATCACCTCCTAAATCTGTTTTTTCAATCTCCCCAGCATCTCTTGTATCTATCCTTCCCCTTCTCTCTACTTAATACAAACACTATCCTTGTTTAAGCAGTCTTCACTAGAGATTAAGGCACTCCCTGCCTCACTTCTTGCCCCCTCGATCTCCCTGCTTCAAGTTACTCCCCTCTCCACTCCATCTTCTGCAGGACTGCCAAAGTGATTTTGAAGGACAAGTCTTATCTCTCTATGTCTCTTCTGCACTCAGTAAACTCAAGTGAGTACAAATAGCATTTGTTTCCGTTCTGACCTGAAACTCTGAGGGTCTTCCCCTCCTAGACTGATTCTTTTGTGAAGGCAAACTAGGCCATCTTTTGCCTCAATTCTTACCTAGCCTAAATCACTGAATGGGTGTTGCCTCAAACAGACTGTGACCTTGGAGAGACCTTAGCTTTAAAAGGCCAAGGTCTCCCACTGCATCAGGGGTTATCCCCAGTTGTCTTGAACTATATCTTGCTATAGGACTGTGATGACTCTGGAGGTGAGAGTGAGGGTGGTGGCTTTTCACAGCGATGCCTCACTTAAATTCACTTTTAACTCAAGATATCAACCTGCTGATATGATTTTGAAAAAAGGATAAACAACAACAAACTCCAATGGCTCCCTATTGACTCTAGAATTACGTATTATTTCATCTTGATCTCATCTGTTTAAGTGCCTATTTTTGTGCAAGCTTTATAATGTATAAAATTAATAGTACAGCAATGCAAGTATATAATTTGTAAATAGGTGAAAATATATATGGAATGTGGGCTCAAAATTATTTTTACCTAAACTGGTACATACTGCTTTAATATAACAGGCAATTATGAAAAAAGGATTAATTTGCATTTTACCACTCACAGCAGAAAACTAGATTTTTGTAGAGCATACTATACTTAGAATACAACAAAGGTAAAAAGAGTAATTCATTAAATTTTATATGTGCATATGCAAATGTACATATATAAATACATACATATATATAAAAGGTATAACTCCTTTTAACAACATGGAAAAGAGCATGTACAGCTTTAAAAAAAAGCTTCTGATTTTCTCACCAGATGTACAAGCATTGAATGAGTAATCCAAAAGGCTAAAACAAATAAGCACACTAGGAAAGGAGTATATTGCTAAAATTGTATAATTTTGGAGCTGGCATGGAACTTAGGGTTCACCTGGTCAATTCTATCATTTTAAAGATGAGGGTAACTCATGGTTGACTACTGCTTTTGGAGCAAAGGAAAAACACTTGCTGATGGAGGATTTTTGGAATTTGGAATCTCTATGTCTTTTCTGCCTTATAGTATACTTTTTAATCTCCACAAAGTCATGGAGGCTTGAGGGGACATGGAGTTCACCAAAGCTAGGCTAGAGGAATACAGGCTCCAGAAATTCTACAGAACTGAAAAGTCTTCGAGAACAGCCCCAACATCAGCCTAAACCTGCTTTCCAGAGAGCAAACAAGCTAAGTACAGAGAGATTCATCAGCAAGGGGTCAGTCATTTAATCATAATTCTTTGTCCATGGAAACCTATGAAACAAAGAAAATACAAAACAGCCTTTAGTCCCATATATGCTTCTTCCATTTTTCCAGAGATGGTGTCAGAAAGGCAGGAAAAGAGTGGGGGTGAGAAGGAGGGGACAGAGAGCTAAGAATCATAATTTTTAGATGATCTTAACTTTTTGTTCTCTAAATATGAGGTCCTTGTCCAGGGACCAACAAGTGGACAAGCAACTTAAGGAAGTGAATCCTATTAATTTTGACATTCTCAATATAAATGGATCCAGAAGAAATAAGGGAAGCTGCAGCTAAATGAGAAGGTGGCTCAGTTTCCCTGAAGAGGAAAATTAAAGACTTGGTAGAGTTTGTATCATGCCTGGCACATAGTAGCACTTAATAAATGCTTGTTTATTACTTTGATTAGGGGTTGGTTCTTAAATGCTCTAAAAGACAATAAGACATTATTTCATGTGACATTTGGTCATCACTTATTTATCATGATAAATTTTTTTATAAAAAGACTATAATGAATATAATTGAAGATTAATTAGCAACATCTGTTCCAGAGGATTAAAAAAAGAAATTTTACCAAAAAATAATCCAAAAAAACCTCACAAAACTTCATAAGCCCATTCAATAGAGACTTCTGGTACCAAGATGGTTGAATGAGGAAGGAACCCTCTGAAATACTTCCAAATTCCCCACTAAACAACTAGAAAATTGCCTCAGAATTGATCTAGGAACAAGGAAGCCTCTAACTAGCTTAGCAGGAAAGGTCTGTCTCAATGGGGTAGGAGGGAATCAAGGGTCTAAGAGCAAGAGCAGCAGCAGCCAGCCTCACAGCAGAGGGTCTGCTGCAAGGCTCATGACTGGGGCAATCTACTAGCAAGGCCCTGCCCTCCTGCAAGCCAGCCCCCTAGGCAAGTGCACAGTCTGTCCACCACAGCAAGGCCTCACCCCAGTGACCCCACCCCCAATACAAGCCACCAGCAAGGCCTTGACCCCTATGCTGACCAGTAGTGGAGCCTCATATCAGGGTTGACCAATAGTGAGACTCCACCCCTCAGGTTTACCAGTAGAGACCCTGTTTCCATAGCAATTCAGCAGCAAAGGCCTACCTCTAGGGCAGACTAGCAACAAGAGCAGTCTTTAAAGAAAATGACAATAATGAGATAACATACTAAAATTCATGGAATGTAGCCAAAGTGGTTCTTAGGGGAAATTTTATATCTCTAATTGCTTACATAAATAAAATAGATAAAAAGCAGATCAATGAATTAAGTATGCAAGTGAAAAAAAAAGTAAAAGAACAAATTAAAAATTCCCAATTAAATACTAAATTGGAAATCCTTAAAATCAAAGAAGATATTATTAAAATTGAAAATAAGAAAGCCATTGATATAATAAAACTAGAAGCTGGTTTTATGGGGGGAAAATCCAATGAAATAAACCACTGGTTAATTAGATTTTTAAAAAAAAGAAAGAAGAAAACCAAATTACTAGTACCAAAAATGAAAGGGGTGAATTCACCACCAATGAAGAGAAAATGAAGACAATTATTAGGAGCTATTTTACACAATTATGTGCCAAAAAATTTGACAATCTAAATGAAATGGATAAATAGTTACAAAAATGCCAATTACCCAAATTAACAGAATAACTAAAATACTTAAATAAGCTGATATTAGGGAAGAAAACTGTATAAGCTATCAATGAACTTCCTAAGATAAAAATTCCCAGGACCCGAAGGATTCACTAGTGAATACTAACAAACATATAAGGAAAAATTAATCCCAATACTATATAAACTATTTGGAAAAATATGTGAAGAAGGATTCCTACCAAATTCCTTGTATGACACAACTATGGTGCTGATACCCAAACCAGGAAGAGTCAAAATGGATAAAGAAAATTATAGACAAATTTCCCAAATGAATATTGATGAAAAATTTATTAAATAAAGTACTAGCAAAGAGATTATGGCAATATATAACAGGATCATACACTATGACCGGGTAGGATTTATACCAGGAATGCAGGTTTCAATATTAGGTACAATATTAGGAAAACTATCAGCATAACTGACCATATCAAAAACAAAATCAACAGAAATTATATGATTATCTCAATAGATGCAAAAAAAAGCCTTTGTCAAGATACAGCACCCATTCCTACTATCAAAAACACTACAGAGCCTAGGAATAAATGAAGTTTACCTTAAAATGAGAAGTAATATTTGTCTAAAACTATCAGCAAGCTTTATCTGTAATGAGGAGAAGCTAGAAGACTTCCCAGTACAATTACGGGTGAAGAAGGGTTTCCATTGCCACCTCTATTATTTAATATTGTACTAGAAATGTTAACTATAGCAATAAAAGAAAAATAAATCAAAGGAATTAGAATAGGAAATGAGGAAATAACACTATCACTTTTTGCCGATGATATGATGCTATACTTAGAAAACCTAGAGAATCAGCTAAAAAAACTACTTGAAATTACCAACAACTTTAGAAAACCTGCAGGATACAAAATAAGCCCACACAAGTCATCAGCATTTCTATATATTACCAATAAAGTCCAGTGGAAGAATTATAAAAATAAATTCCATTTAAAATAACTGGAGACAGTACAAAATACTTGGGAATCTACCTGTCAAGACAAACCTAGGAATTCTATGAACAAAACTATAAAACACTTTTCACACAAATAAGGTCACATCTAAAGAATTAGAAAAATACCAATTGCTCATGAGTAGGCTGAGTCAATATTAAAAAAAAGTGACAATTCTGCATAAATTAATGTATTTATTCACTGCTATACCAATCAAACTATCAAAAATTATTTCATAGAGCTAGAAAAAGTAATAACAAAATTCATCTGAGAGAACAAAAGTGTAAAGATATCAAGGGAATCAATGAAAAAAAAAAGTGGGAAAGAAGGTAGGCTAGCTGTGCCAGATCTCAAACTGTATTATGAAGTGGTAATTATCAAAACAATCTGTTATTGGCTAAGAAACAGAGTGGCAGATCAGTGGAACAGATTAGGTACAAATTACATTATAGTAAATGACCACAGTAATCTAATATATGATAAACCCATAAACCTAAACTTTAGGAACAAAAACTCATTATTTAACAATAATTGCTTAGAAAACAGTATGGCAAAAACTATGTATAGGCCAACATCTCACAACATATATCAAAATGGGTACATGATTTACACATAAAGGGTGATGCCATAAGCAAATTAAGAGAGTGTAAAATAGTTTATCTGTCAGACTTATGGATAAGGGAAGACTTGAGGACCAAAGAAGATATAATGAGCATTACAAAACATAAAACAGATAATTTTATTATATAAAATTTAAAAGTTTTTTCACAAACAAAACCAATGCAACCAAAATTATAAGGAAAGCAGAAAATTGGGGAAAATTTTTGCAACAAGTACCTTTGACAAAGATCTCATTTCTCACATATATAAAGAACTGGGTTAAATTTATAAAACTACAAGTTATTCCCCAATAGATAAGTATTCAAAGGATATGAACAAGATCAAAGGTATCTATAGTCATATAAAAATGCTCTAAATCACTTCAGAAATTCAAATTAAAACAACTCTAAAGTACCACTTTATATCTATAAGAGTGACTAATGTGACAAAAAAGGAAAATGTTGGATATTGGAGGGGATGTAGGAAAACTAGGACATTAATGGGTTGTTGGTGGAGTCATAAACTGATACAACCATAATGGAGAACAGTTTGAAACTATTCACAAAGGTCTATAAAACTGCACATACCCTTTGATCCAGCAGTATCACTGGTAGGTCTATATCCCATAGATATAATAAAAAAGCGGGAGGGGAATGGACCTATTGCTACGAAAATATCTATAGCAGTTTTTTGGTTTTTTTTGTGGTGGCTAAGATTTGGAAATCAAAAGGATGCCCATCAATTGGGGAATGGCTAAACATGCTATGGTATATGACTGTAATGGAATATTACTGTGCTATAAGAAATGACAAGCAGGATGATTTCAGAAAAAACCTGCAAAGACTTACATGAACTGATGATGCATAATGAAGTGAACAGAACCAGGAGAATGCTGTACACAGTAATAGCAATGTTGTTTGATATTGTGAACTGTGAATGCTTTAGCTATTCTCAGCAACACACTGATCTAAGACAGTTCCAAAGGACTCATCTGACTCCAGAACACAGACTGAAGCATGCTATTTTTCACTTTCTTTCTTTCATTTTTTTCTTTGATTTAAATATTCTTGTATAAAATTACTAACATGGAAATGCCTTATATAATTGCTTATGTATAACCTATATTTGATTGCTTACTGTCTAAGGAAAGAGGGAGGGAAGTAAGGTACAGAATTTGGAACTCAAAACTTTAAATAAAAACATTTTTAAAAAATTAAAAGACTTCAATAATCAATACATACTTTGGTAATTGGCAACTTTAACGTAAAAGTGGGGAATATATAAGGAGAGCAAGAAATATACTGAATGCTACTCAGCGCAGCAGCAGCCTTTCTCTCTCCACAGTGGTCAGTTACGACCCTCGACACCCCAGCAACCATGTCAAAGGGACCCGCAGTTGGCATTGATCTTGGCACCACTTACTCATGTGTGGGAGTCTTCCAACATGGGAAAGTGGAGATCATTGCTAATGACCAAGGAAACAGGACCACCCCAAGCTATGTCGCCTTCACCGACACAGAACGTTTAATCGGTGATGCTGCAAAGAATCAAGTTGCAATGAACCCCACCAACACGGTTTTTGATGCCAAACGTCTGATTGGTCGCAGATTTGATGATGCAGTTGTACAATCAGATATGAAGCATTGGCCTTTTACGGTGGTGAATGACGCAGGCAGGCCTAAGGTCCAAGTGGAGTACAAAGGGGAGACCAAAAGTTTCTATCCAGAAGAAGTATCTTCTATGGTCTTGACTAAGATGAAAGAAATTGCTGAAGCTTACCTTGGGAAGACTGTCATAAATGCTGTGGTCACAGTACCAGCCTATTTCAACGATTCCCAACGTCAGGCCACCAAAGATGCTGGAACCATAGCTGGTCTCAATGTGCTCCGAATCATCAATGAGCCAACTGCTGCTGCTATTGCTTACGGCTTGGATAAAAAGGTTGGTGCCGAGAGAAATGTGTTGATCTTTGATCTTGGAGGTGGTACTTTCGATGTCTACATTCTCACCATTGAAGATGGCATCTTTGAGGTCAAGTCCACAGCTGGGGACACCCACTTGGGTGGGGAGGACTTTGACAACCGAATGGTCAACCATTTCATCGCCGAGTTCAAGCGAAAGCACAAGAAAGACATCAGTGAGAACAAAAGGGCTGTTTGCCGTCTCCGCACTGCTTGTGAACGTGCAAAGCGTACCCTCTCTTCCAGTACCCAGGCCAGTACTGAGATTGACTCCCTCTATGAAGGCATCGACTTCTATACATCAATCACCAGGGCCCGTTTCGAAGAGCTGAATGCTGATCTCTTCCGTGGCACCCTGGACCCTGTGGAGAAGGCCTTAAGAGATGCCAAGCTAGATAAGTCTCGGATTCATGACATCGTCCTGGTGGGTGGTTCTACTCGAATTCCCAAAATCCAAAAGCTTCTGCAAGACTTCTTCAATGGCAAGGAGCTCAACAAGAGTATCAACCCTGATGAGGCTGTTGCTTATGGTGCAGCTGTCCAGGCTGCCATTTTGTCTGGAGATAAATCTGAGAATGTGCAGGACTTGCTGTTGTTGGATGTCACTCCTCTTTCCCTTGGAATTGAATCTGCTGGTGGAGTTATGACCGTTTTGATCAAACGTAATACCACCATCCCCACCAAGCAGACACAGACCTTTACCACCTATTCAGACAACCAGCCTGGTGTGCTTATTCAGGTTTATGAAGGAGAGAGAGCAATGACAAAGGATAACAACCTGCTTGGCAAATTTGAGCTCACAGGCATTCCTCCAGCACCCAGGGGTGTTCCTCAGATCGAAGTAACATTTGACATTGATGCAAATGGTATCCTCAATGTTTCTGCTGTGGATAAGAGCACAGGCAAGGAGAACAAGATCACCATCACCAATGACAAAGGACGTCTCAGCAAAGAAGACATTGAGCGCATGGTCCAGGAGGCTGAGAAATACAAGGCTGAGGATGAAAAGCAGAGAGACAAGGTGTCTTCTAAGAATTCTCTTGAATCCTATGCTTTCAACATGAAAGCAACTGTGGAGGATGAAAAACTGCAAGGCAAAATTGGTGATGAAGACAAACAGAAGATCCTTGACAAATGTAATGAGATAATCAACTGGCTGGATAAGAACCAGACTGCTGAGAAGGAAGAATTTGAGCACCAGCAGAAAGAATTGGAGAAGGTCTGCAATCCCATTATTACTAAGCTGTACCAGAGTGCAGGGGGCATGCCAGGAGGTATGCCTGGTGGGTTCCCAGGGGGTGGAGCAGCCCCATCTGGAGGTGCTTCTTCTGGACCCACCATTGAAGAGGTCGACTAAACACACCAGAAGAAAGAGCATTCCACACAGCTTCCCAAAAATTGAAGGACTCAAATTTGTAGCCAAGTCAGTAGCAGTTTAAAAGTTAACATTTAAGCTACTGTGTAAATCTGGGCATTCTGAATACTTGAATGTGTGCAGAGGGAGAGAAGTGAACAACATTGCACTTTATCAGTACTGTAAACAAGTGGAAATGCAATTGTCTTGGAGAATAAAATCTATTTAAAATTGGCAAAAAAAAAAAAAAAAGAAATATGCTGAATAATATGGACCAGAAAAAAAGAAACACTGAAACCAAACACTCAAAAACTATACAAAAGCCTCCTGCTTACTTATCATGTATACTTTCTTCAAGAAAAATTTTGTAAGGTGTTAGATGTTATGAGCAAGGAATAACATCATAAAAATTATCCTGATTATATTTTAATGGCTGGCGAAAAATTTGTTGCCAATAAGGGAGTCATTCCCCAGCAGGTGTCTATACTTAATCATATTTATTAAAGCACATATGATAGTACAAAGTAAAAAAAAGAATAAAGGATAAAAGGAAATTAAGGTGATTAAAAATAAAACATCAATAATTTTAAAAATAAAAATGAATAAATTTAAAAAGATATATTACACAATTAAACTCCAATCTGATCTATTCAAATGTTATTGATGAAAAATGGGATATAAATGGAATATAGACTTACTGGCTAAGTAGAAAGATATGGCAGCCAAAGGCAACAGATGTTTAGAAAATAAGCTTGTTTGTAACTTACAAAGAATGATAAAAGATTATTAGCAATACTGTCTCACAAGACAGCCAAAAGCAATAGAGGAGGAAACAGTTTAAAGAAAATGTGATTAGAGAACCAACTAATCAGTCATCCTGTGACATTTAGAGATTAAAATGGAAAGAGGAGTGCAAACAAAAAAACAAAAAAAGAGGAAAAGATCTACATTTTCTCTTCTCAACACTAAAGATAAAAGACATGGTATTTAGACTAACATCACATATCCAAGTGCACTCATGTGGGAGATAAAATGATACATAACACAACAAAGAACGAGCAACTGAATTAAACCAAGTGTATGTAGAGGAGGTCTATACAACTTCGAAGACAATGAACAATTGATACCTAAGATATCTGAAGAAGGGAAATATACTAAAATCATGGGGAAATGTTTTAAACCTTATTAATACTGACAAAGGACAAGAGTATATCAACTACTTACCTATATCTACTTTCATATTACTATATCTCTATTTACTCATCAGTATAAATTTGACTGAGAATAATCTAATATATCTCTATTTACTCATCAATATAAATTTGAGAATAATCTACACACACACATCCAGGGTACCCTCAGTGAAAGGACAAATAGGCAGGCATGTGTGAACAATATTCCACAACAGACTACATAATTACTATGATGGAAAACATAGAGTAGGAGACATTATTATGCTAATATTTGCTGACTCTAAAAGAACATCTGAATCGGGAGAGTAAAATATAGTTTAAAGGGTCTCCTTTTTTTGGGGGGGGGGGAAGGCAAGGCAACTGGAGTTAAGTGACTTGCCCAAGGTCACATGGCTAGTAAGTGTTAAGTGTCTGAGGTCATATTTGAACTCAGGTCCTCCTGACTTCAGGGCTGGTGCTCTATTCACTGTGCCACCTAGCTGCCCCTAACGGGTCTTTTCTAACAAAAGGGTCTATCAGGATCAGTCAAAATTCTTTGAAAGATATAAAAACTAACATGACCTTGTCCAACATCCCTCCCACCACTAGCATTAGGAGGGGCATAAAACAGTGTGATGTGTGCTTGCCACAGTAATGGAGGAGTTACAGCAGCATAAGTAATGAAGAGATCACAGAATTTAAATCTGGAAGCTACATTGAACAATGAAGCTAAGCTTAGAGACAAAGGAGATGGATTTGTGTAGACAGCATGTTCATTGAAGTGATTAATTCATTATTAATCCTAGAGTTAGCAGTCCTCATCAGTAAAGACAGATGGTAAGATCACAGACATGTGATCCCTAGAAGGGACCTCAGAGATCATCTAGTTCAAGCACTACATCTTACAGATAAGTAAACTGAGGCTCAAGGACTATGTGACATGCTGAACATCACAAAGTTAAGTGCCAAGTCAGAGATTCTAACCCAGGTCCCCTGACTAAAGAGTCAGTCTCTTCTAGTTCTACATCTTTTCTAACCCTTTACCTACTGTAAACTCTGCCAAGAGTGTAGTTGAATAGTTCCAGTGGTACAGAATTCACTAACTCAGATGGCAGTCCACTTGATTTTTTATTATCTCTAATCATAGGGTGTTTCCTTATATGGAAGGCAGCTAGCTGGTGCAGTAGATAAAGTGCCAGGCTTGGAGTCAGGACGACTCATCTTCTTGAGTTCAAATCCAGTCTCAGACTCTTACTAGCTGTGTGACCCTGAACAAGTCACCTAACCCTGTTGGCCTCAGTATCCTCATCTGTAAAATGAGCTGGAGAAGAAAATGGCAAATCACTCCATTATCTTTGCCTAAAAAACCCCAAATGGGGTCACTAAGAGTTGAACACAACTGAAGACTACTGAAAAATAACAACAAAACATCATATGAAGTAAAAATCTGCCCTTCTGTCATAGCTCTGTCCTCAGAAGCCATTTTCTTGACCATGCTGCCCTTTATTAACTGACTTGACTGGGTGAGAGACAAAAGAAATATTCCCAGGAACAACAGGTGACCATGCCCTAAGGCTGCAAATAAAAGGATAAATAAACAAACGGGTGTGCCAATCAAGTGACAGACAGTAGCGTATAGTTCAGCACAAGCTGACTGTACTCTGGCTGTCCTGCTGACTAGGAAGCCTTTGGAATCACGTGGGCTAGAAGAGGGCATGCAGTGTCTCTCTCGACTTGTTGCCATCATCAACCACCCTGGTATTGCTAAGATTCTTTACCTTGTTGAAGATGTTCTGTGGCTGAACTGCAAATGGCGGTTTTAATTTAGCTTTTGAGCAGCTGCAGGTTTTGTCTTTGACAGAGAAATTGACATTTATGTAGCTGTCTTAAGTTTCTGGGACAACTTCAGCCCCAATAGGTAAGCCTATCTCTCTAAATCAGTTCCTCAAGAATCCCTCTTCTCCCCATGAAGGTGTGCCGATAAATAAAGTACTACTGAGTCTCTATTTCTGCACTTAAATTCCTTCATGAAAGACATTGACATAGAGAATGAATGCAAATCAGTTCCATCCCTGGAAGCCACCATCTTACAGAGTTTGCTAGAGTGCTGAAAGGTTGGGAGATCTGTCGAGGGTCACACAGCCAATAGATATCAGAGGCAGGATTTGAACACATACCTTCCTTCCTGGCTCTAAGACCAACTTTCTATCCACTATGCCACATTGCTTCTCAGAAAGAAATGGGATAAATAAGAATAACTCACATTTCTACAGTATTTTAACATTTACAAAGCCCTTTCCTCACAAGAAATCAGAGCTATACAGGTTCTAGGATTCAGAACCAGGAGGGACCTTAGAAGTTATCTAGTTAAATTTCATTTAAGAAATAAGCAAACTGAGGCCAGGTCTAGAGAGGGCTTATATGCCTTGCCCACTGGGGTGTAAATGAAAGGGCAGAGACTTGGGATCCAGGCTGTCTGGCACCAAAGTCAATATTCTTTCCACTGTCTGTGAGGTAGTACAGGTATTATAATCCCCATGCTACAGATGAAAGAAAACTACTTAATATTTTAGGGAAGGGGAACAAGAGGAAGGAATAAGCAATTCCATAGAATCTACTATGTTAGACACTCACTGTCCTAAGCACCTGACAAATATTCTCTTATCTGATTTCAGGATTAGATTTTAAGATTATAGATCTAGACTTGGAAGGAATTTTAGAGGTCATCTAAGCCAGCTCCTTCATTTCTTGGTAGAGAAACCTGATACTTAGGAAGAAGGTTAAAGGTCACACAGAAACTGAGTGGCAGTACCAGGATTTGAACATTCCCTCTTTCATTTCACTACACCAAGGAGTTTAGAGAGCCTTGAAGACTTGCTCAGAGCCATGCATCTGCTAAGTGTCAGAACTCTGATCAAGATCTAGAAGCCTAACTAAAGCAGCAGTGCTCAAAGGCCATGCCACTCAAAACCTCTTGACACTTCCCCAAGCCCAGCTGCAGCTTGCTGCCTGCTCTTCTTGGTTTGGCATTGGGAAGGTCACAAGGATAGTTCTATCTACAAGGGTTTAAACTAACTCCTTTGCTGCAAATTCTAGGGAAGTAAAGAAAGAAGAGAGTGATGGGTGGCTATGGCAAAGAAGAAGCTAAGGGGAATAAAACATAAAGCCTGGGTAATTGGTCTGGAAGCTCACCTGTCTGGGGATGCTCCTTTGTTGCCAACTGCAGTGCTCAGGGGTAGCTAATGGGACAGTGATAGAGTACCAGGCCTGGAATCAGGAAGACCTGAATTCAAATATGGCTTCAGATAGTAACTAACTATGTGACCCAGGGCAAATCACTTGACCCTGTTTGCCTCAGTTTCCTCATCTGTAAAATGAGCTGAAGAAGGAAATGGCAAACCACTCTAGTATCCTTGCCAAGAAAACCCTAAATGGGATCATGACTGAGATAAGTGAAGACAACAAATGCCATAGTTCTTCATAGCCCAAAACACTGTGCCTTGAGCAATATATATAATATATATAACATATGTAAAATACATAAAATATATGGAGAGAGAGAGAGAGAGAGAAAGAGAGAGAGGGGAAGGAGAGAGAGGGGAAGGAGAGAGAGGGAGGGAGGGAGAGAGGGAGAAGGAAGGAAAGGGAGAGGGGGAAAGAGGGAGAGAAAGTGTTTGAGAACCACTAAATCAAAGGATAACAGGCAAAATGGCCTAGGAGATAGAACACTGTCATGGAGTCAGAAAGACCAGGTCTCTCTTCTACCTCAGACAATACTAGTTATATGATCCCAGGCAAGTCACTCAAAACTTCTCTGTAGCTCAGTTTTCTCACTTATAAAACAAGTGGGTAGGACTCGTTGACCTCAAAGGTTTCTTCAAACTCCAAATATATGATCTCATGCCTCAAAAGCAATAAAGGAAGAAATGGCAATATCACTGATTTTCAGCAAAGGATTTGCAAAAGCTTCTCATGCTATCACTGTGGATAAGATGGAAAAACAGTCTAAATGATAAAAAGATTAGTGATCTTTGAAATGGATAAGGAAGTAAATCCAAATAGTGGGGAATTGATTTGCCTTTTGTGGAATGCCACAGTGTTTTGTCACAAAATCTGCTCCAATCAACCTTTTTATCAATGTATTGGATGAAGGCATCATTGGGTAAGCTGCTAAAAACTTCAGATTACAGAAATCTGGAGCAGATATCTGATATATTGGTCAGTATAATTATGATCTAAAAATAACTTAAAAGCTTACAACCTAGGAGAGACACCTGTGTCACTGCAATATAGCTAAGTTAAAGCTGGATAATAGTCTGTATGGGGGGAGAGAAAGAAAGAAAACTGAGTCTTTTAGGGGTATGCAATTTCTACATGGAAAGAGATTTAGGAAAGCTGGTTGTTAAAATTTTTAGCATAAGCATTCACAAGCTCTGAAATCTGCAAATGATACAACTTAGGGCTAGATATAGTTGTTTGATTGTCTCTAGACTTAAAAAAGTGATGGAGAAAATATTAGTAACATAGATTAAACTGAAAAGAGTGTCTTGCATATATTTGTTTTTTGGAGAGCTGATTGTTAAACATTCACTAGAATATCACTGCAAGTAAATTAACAAAAAGACCTGGCATCCAAAACAACTGCTGAAATTCTCCCACATTGATGGTAGGAGCATGTTATGGAGCATGAAAGATATAATATATTGATCAATAGAATTATGATCTAAAAATAACTTAAATAATGATGTGCTGATGGTTGCAATCCATGATGATGTGCTGTGGACAAACCATACCTAGAGGGTTCAGCTCTAGGCACCACATTTTAGGAAGCACATTAACAAATTTGAGTATTTCTAGAGAAAGGCAACCCTAGTGGACCATTTCCCATGAAGGAAGCTATATCCCTCTGAGACTACACATGACTTATCATGTATCTATCGTGTTTCTACATAGTTGTTTGCATATCATCTTCCCCATCAGCCTATGAGCAGGTCCTTTTCTTTTTTCCACTTTGTATCTCCAGTGCATAGCCCAGTGCTCAGAACATAGTAGGTGCTTAATAAAGAATACTTGACTGACTGATTTGATTAAAGAAACTGAGGACAAAAAAAAGAGAGAGAGAGAGAGAAGGCATTTTGGAGACGTGATAGTTGCCTTTTAGTATCTGAAGGCCCATTAATCATGTAGAAGAGATTTTATTTGTTCGGCTCAGACCCAGAAGGCAAAACTTGAAAGACTGGATAGAAACTGCAGAAGCAAATTGCAGTTCCATATTAGGAGAAACTTTCTAACCATCAGAGCTATCCAAAAGTAGAATGGGGATGCTTGATGGGATGTTTTCCTTCCATAGGCATATACAGATCAAGACTAGAGAATGTCTTAGAGGGTATGCACATTCAGATCCTGGTTGGACTTGATACCCACTGAGATCCTTCTAACCTTCTAAACTGAGCTGATATCCTACACATAGAGGAAAGAAGAACCAGGTAACCTGACCCTCAGACCTTATGGGTCTTCTTTTTGATTGGATGATTTGATTGGATTTGATTCCAGAACCCCATTTAAGGAGGGTGCCCAGGTGAGGCATCTCTTTTTTTCTCAACAGGTTGCAATCCAGACTCCTCTACCATACCTCCATTTTAAGACCAAGTACCTCCCCTCCTCCTCTTTCTTCCTTTTTGGCTTCCTTTTATGTTTTATCTTTCCTCATTAGAATATAAGCTACTTGAGAAAAGAGCCAATCTTTCTCTAGATGGGTTTGTACTTGAATCCGTAGTAGCACAATGCCTGACACATAGTCTGGAGAGGGAAATGGCAAAGCATTCTAGTATTTTTGCCAAGAAAACCTCAAACACGGTCATGAAGAGTCGGACACACCTGAAAAACTACTAAAGGCCAGTTGACACACAGTTAACACTTATCAATGCTAGCTGATTAACCTTTGTTCCACAACAAATCACCTGTTCCTTCATCTGTGAGACTTAGTGACTTCTGGGATCCCTGTGGTTCTAAGATTCAAAGTCTCAAAGTCAAATTTGCTTTGTCTTGCCCCTCCCCATTCCCAAGCTTTATCTCTGAATGTTACACATTTTGTAATCTATCAAGTGCATTTTGCAGTACGACCATTATAAGCTGGCCCTTTGACAAGGACAATAGACAAGGGCAGTACCAGAAGGAGAGAAAGATGTGAATCTGGGAGTAGAGGAGAACTCCAGAATAAATGAGGAGCTGCCTGGGTAGTAGAAAGAGCTTCTGAATGGGAGTCTTTGCACCCATATGACCTTGAGCAAGTATCCCTGGGCCACAATCTCCTCTCTACAAAAAGAGAGGGCAGGACTACATGGTCTTCCATCCCATCTCTAAAACCTTTGCCTGAACCATTTTAGCTGTGGGGAACAGCAAAAAATGAAAGGGGCAATTCTAAGTGACCCCATTCTAGAGCTGTGTCTAAGAAGAGAACCCAGAGAATAATTTGGAACCCCATTTTTAATATGAGTCAGAACTAGGGTATATCCACATCCATCTCAGACCCTATGTTCAATCCCTACCTACTTAGGAAAGAAGGAAGGAAGGAAGGAAGGAAGGAAGGAAGGAAGGAAGGAAGGAAGGAAGGAAGGAAGGAAGGAAAAAAGAAGGAAAGAAGGAAGGAAAAAAGAAGGAAGGGAAGAAGGGAGGGAATTAGAGAGGGAGGAAGTGAAGGAGGAAGGAAGGGAAAAAAAGAAAACCAACATTTATATAGTACCCACTATGTGCCAGGCACTGTGCTAAGGGCTTTTTATAAATATTATCTCATTAAATCCTCATAACAACCTGGGAGGTTGGTACTATTATTAATTCCATTTTTCAGTAAAAGAAACTAAGGCAAACAGAGGTTAAGTAACTTGCCAAGGGTCAAAAATCTAGTAATTATCTTGAGATCTGATTCAGGTCTTCTTGACTCCAGTCCCAGAGCTCTAGCCACCACACCACCTAGCTGCAGTAGCAAAAGGGTGGGCTCCTTGGATTGGTGAGTCCTGGTCTTCTTAACCGATCACCTTGCCTTCAGTTTCTCCCCTTTCCAGTCTAGCCATCACACCACCACCAAAATCATCTTCCTAACACAGAGGTCTTAGAATGCCACTCCTTTGCTCAAAAACCTTTAGTGAGACCCCTCTGCCTACTAGAGAAGATAGAAACTCCTTCACCTGGCATTTGAGGGCTTCCAAAATGAGTCTCCAATCTACCTTTCCAATCTTTTTTTGCATTTCTCTTCTTCACATATACTATGGCTTAAATCCCCAGCTTTAAGGAACAGCTAGTCTCATTTGCCCTTCTTTAAAACACTGCTCCATCAGGGTACTCTATAATTATTTCTTTTCCCTGCCTGAAGGTGAAGGATCTTGCGCCAGGGAAAAAGGTTGTATAAAGAAAAGTGGGAAGGACAGAAGAACAACTCATAAAGTTACAAATTAAGAGTTAGAAGAGACATTAGAAATTATTTTATTCATCCCCCGCCATTTTATAGATATAAAAACTGAGGCCCAGAAAGGAAAAAAATTACTTTCCTAAGGTTTCATAGGTAATCATTAGTAAAGTTAATATCCACAATCTTTGACTAAATAGAACACTATTCCTACTATATTAAGTTGACCCCAGGCACCTCACCCTGAAATGGGTACAGTAGAGAGAATGATGGACCTGGAGTTAGGAAGATCCATGTTCAAATCCTGCCATAGACAATCACAAGCTGTGTGACACTGGGTAAGTCAATTAACCTCTTTCAGTCTCTGTTTCCTTATCTGTAAAAAGGGGATAATAAAAGACCTACCTCACAGGTTTGCTGATAAGTTATATACATGTATGTAGCACTTTGCAAACCTTAAAGCACTATAAAAACATAAGCTATTATTGTTAATATCATTATTTTCTAATAAGGAAAAGCCCCACCCCCACCCCCACCCCCTACCCCAGGGTGGCAATCCCTTCAGTCTTCACTGCTACCAGACTATTCTTGTCCTTCTGAGGCACATGGGCTTGTCCTAGCTCTCCTAGCTTAAGTGAGATAAGAAAACTCCTTTGGCTTTTAACTCTGCTACCCTGGCAGAGGGCCTCACTGGGTCCTATTGCTATAACTTTCCCAGGCCAGCAACCTGTGGCCCCTTGGGATAAGAACAAGTCAAGTCAAGTGAAGGAGTGTCTGTCTACACCTCCCACTGCACTCTGCACTGAACAGCTGCTGCTGCTTTGCTTCAGATAAGGAATTAAAATATGGACTCCCCAGAGGGAGAACAGAGACAACTCGCCAAAGAAAAAATGACACTAAAGAGAAATGACAAGTGCCAGATATTGCAGACGGTGGGGGGGGGGGGGGGATATGGTAATCAGGGGTTCTGCATTGTCGAATGATTACTTATAATAATTACCTCTGAGTTTCATATTTTCTCCCTCATTTGTCCCCTTCCACATCATCAACTGCAAAATGAGACCTTTCTGGCCCACTGAATGACGTCCATCTTGGGTTTGACGTCAAATGAGTCATTAGCTGTCCCCTAGTTGCAGGTACCACCCACAGGCATTTTTTCAAGCTGTGAGGGCCCCCTGAATGTTCCTTGCTTCCTTCCAAAGGCACCTGAAACAATTCCATTTGACATTGCTGGGTGAATAATAAAAGTAACCTGTGAAGATGAGAACCCAGCTTTCTTGCTCCCTTGTGGGAAAAGCACAGGTTACAGATGAATATCAGGGACTGCAGTGAAATCTATAGGGTCAAGAGTGAGTGTGTTGGAATGGAAAGGGTACAGAATTGATTATCAGGGGACATGAGTTGGAATCTTGGCTCTGTCACTTCCTAACTTACTATCTAAGAGACCTTAGGCAAACCACTTCTTATCTTGGTGACTCAGTTTTCTCCTCTATAAAATGGGTGTGTTGGAATAGACAATCTCTAAGTTACCTTCCAGTGCTATACCCTATGACTAAGAGCCATGCTTGGCCCATTTCTGTTTTGTATACAAGCTCCTTCCAACTCTCTGATTTTATAAATTCTTGTCCCTCTTTCCTTCAACTCCAGCCAGAAAGCCACTCGAGTCCCTTTAGTTGTTAACTATCTTTCCCCTCCAGATCTCTCTAAGTACCTTGTTTTATACTTTTCTAAGGCTATATAACATGATGTATCATAAGGGCCAGCTTTGGAGTCAGGGTAATTCTGGTTTAAGACTTGTCTTTGAAAAAACTACTAGCTGAGAGATCACAGGAAAATTACTTAACTAACCTCTGGTCTTGTCTGCTCGAGGGAACCCTAAAACTATAATTTAAAATGAAGTTGCTGATCTGCATCAATGAAGTAAGTTTCTACAATGGGAGTTCTTGACATCAATGAGATTATAGTTCCTGTCCTTTGAATTTTTTCTTCCTACCAGACTGAAAACTTCTTGGGGGAAAGATCATTTCTTACGTAAGCTTTATATCTTGTTAGAACCTAGCATAGAGTTCTGCAATACGTATATCCCTTGATAGGTATCTTTATATTGTCTTTTTTGCTGTTGAATGGTAAAGATGCAGAAACAGAAAATCAAGGCCATGTTTGAGGCACAGTAAGATCGGCTAGGTGGTGTGGTAGATAGAGTACTGGGCCTGAAGTAAGAAAGCTCTGAGTTCAAATTTGACCTCAGATACTTACCAGCTTTATGACCCTAGGAAAGTCACTTAACCTTGTTTGCCTTAGTACCTCATCTGTAAAATGAACTAGAGAAGGAAATGGCAAACCACTACAGTATCTTTGCTGAGAAAGGCCCAAATGGGGTCACAAAGAGTCACACATGACTGAAAAAATAACTGAACAACAAAACAAAAGACCAGATTAGATTGAATAGAGGGTACTTAGACAGTAATAAGAAAGCAGATGGGAGAAGTAGGTGGCACAGTGGATAGAGGGCCAGACCTAGAGTTAGGAAGACTTCTTTCTGTAAATTCAAATCTGGTCTCAGACACTCACCAGCTGTGTGACCCTGGGTAAGTCACTTAATCTTCTTTGCCTCGGTTTCCTCATCTGTAAAATGAGCTGGAGAAAGAAATGGCAAACCACTCCAGTATTTTTCCAAGAAAACCCCAATTGGGATCACAAAGAGCTAGACACAATTTTAATCAACCAAAAACCAATAAAAAAAATCATACATCTAGTTAGTTATTCTAGGTTAGGTCTAGTTTACAAAGGATCTTCAAGCTAAGGAGTTTGGCCTTAATCTTACAGGTATTAAGAGACCACTAGAGATTTCAGAACTGTGAAGTACTATGACCAAAACTATCCTTTAGGAAATTGATCATTTCCTGTCCAATTTAGCTAAACAAAATTGTATTATAGATTTAAATCTGAAGTGGCAAAAACATTTCATACACATGCACACAGATAGATTTATTTATGTTTTAGATGCAGTTTATATTCTGGTCTAGTCCATAAACCTATCTGGTCTGCAGATCAAACTCTAGAAAAGTATATCTCAGCACCCCTTCAATGGCTATGGTAAATATCCTTGCCTGTAATTCTATACTAGCTTAGCCAACATGACTGCTGGCTTTATACTCCAGGATCTGACTTCATCATCATTTTTTGACCAAAGTATATGGTATTTTTCAAGGCAACTGACAATGAGTTAGGCTGAAAAGACTTATCCAGAAACATGGATGTCTTTTCAAAGGACATCCTGATGGACATTTCATCAATATGGTACCAAAACAAATATGAAGGAAATAAATCTGTTTAATGGTGTACAAAATAGGAACACTTTGTACTATAAAAATGATGGTGGATGTCTGTGTCCTGATGAGGAGAACATTTTTCAATCTGAGGACTGACATAAAGAAAACAAAACAAAATTAAGATCAATTAAGAACCACATAAAAAAGCAGGTTATTCCAATGTTCTCTTTTTGAAGGAACATGAAATGTGCAACTCATAGAAAGTAGAGTTAGAAGGTGTCTCAGGGGCTATCTAGCTCAATCCCTACTCCAAAGACAATCTCAAAGGTACCTGCCTTTTAAATGAAAATGTATGTGAAGTTGTAATTTTCTCAATATTTCAATGACTCTCCCTCCAATGATGCAGATTACAGGTCATCCATGCCTATCTACTTTGGCTAACTGAATCCATACCCTTCCATAAGCTCACCTCCAGAGGCTCACCCATCTGTTCTGGGGGACCTTCCTTGTTTTTTTAATGACACCACAAGGACTTCAATGGAACACATGGGCTATCCCCCTACCAACCCCTGACACTGGACAGGTCTATTTCCTCTTACTATGGCACAGTGCCTAGGATACAGTTGCTTAATAAATGTTTACTATCATACATTTCCTTATGATATTCTTTATTACTCCTTTGTCTCCAAAGTTACTTATTGGTTATATCTTACAGAGCATTAAAATGCCCTAAGGAACAAATACACTAAAAAATTTAAAGATATTTATTTCCACATGTATTTTACTCTGATGTTAGGGAGATCTCTGTGTAGAAACTCCTTCCCAAAAGCAGATTTTCAATTCACAGGCTATTTATAGTTTGAGAGCTGGTATGGGGATGCTGAGAGGTTGAGAGACTTGTCTGTGGTCATGTGGTTAGTATTTGTCAGTCAGGATTTAGAGAAGCATAGATTTTAGAGCTAGGAGGGATCTTAGAACACATCAAAGGCAACTCCCAGCCCCAGTCCCACTTTACAAATGAGGAAAGTGAGGTTTAGAGAAGTGTGTTAGAGGGGAAAGAGTGGTGACACTGGAAGCTGGGGACCTTTGGTTTCAAGCCTGCCTCTGATGCTAACTCCCAGTGGGACTATAGACAAGTCATTTAACTGGGCCTCAGTTTCCTCCTCTGTAAAATGATGAGGATGGTCTCTGAGGTTCTTTCTAGCAATAAATCTATATATGACCTTATGAAATGACTTGCCCAGGATCGCACTGCTAGTAAATGTCAGAGGTGGAACTGAAACCGAAATACTCCTGACTCCAGCTTCCTCAGGCTATTATGCCTCTCATAGGAGAGTCAATAAACAAAGATTTATTAATTTGAGGTGGTATAGTAGAAAGATCACAAGCCTGGAGTAAGGAAAAATTGAGTTCAAATTCAGTCTCAAACTCTTATTAGTTGTGTGACCCTGGGCAAATCATTTGGTCTCTGTTTGCCTCAGTTTCCCCATCTTTAAAATAGGGATAATAATAGCACCTATTTTGTAAGGTTGTTGAGAGGATCAAATGAGATAATAATTATAAAGCACTTAGCACAGTACTTGACACATAGTAAATGCTCTGTAAATCCTAGCTATTACTACTACTACTACTACTACCACCATCACCAAAACCACTACTACTACTACTACTACTACTACTACTACTACTACTACTACTACTACATTCTTACTGTGTGTCAGGTGCCATGGCTAGGGACACAAAAACAAAAATCAAATCTATTGTCTTCAAGGAGCTTACTCGAGGGAAGCAAGGAGAAAAAAAGAGAATGGAAGGATAAAAGAAAGAGAAGTAAGTTGGGTAATGAGAGAAAAAAAAGAAAAAGTCAAAGTCTTTTGTACAGAGAGAAGGAATGACTAGAGAAGGGCAGTAAGGGAAGGTGACAAGAGTTCCTACAAGAGATGAGTGCCATCTCCTTCCTCTCTGTCCTTCCTACCGAAGGATTCTCTAGACTGAAGCCTGCAACTCATTCTACCACTGCCTTTCCAGAGCAGAGAGTATGGTCTGGATGGGGTGCTGGGGGTTAACCGTTCAGATCTGGACCTCCTGCCCAAGTGACTCCTCTGGTTAAATCATCCCATGGTCCATTACACTAACCTCTCCCACCAAACTTTATATTCTACTTTAGCCATCTCCTCTAGCTAATCCCACCCCAAGCACCATCTCTTTCCCTGCTCTAGGAAAAGGAATCAAGTCAATCCTGCCATTGTTCAGTGAACTCCAGTTGCTCCTCATTGCTTCCAAGGATTCCACTCTCAATCCCTAGGATTTTGGAGAGAAAGCAAAACATAAATCTTCTCTGGGCAAACCACTTCTCCTCTGTTTGAATACAAGCACCTTAAGGGCCCTGTCTTACTTTTGAGTCTTCATCCCATGTAGCTTAGCATAATACTCAATTTTTTCCCATTCATTTACTCTTTGAGCAGTCTTTTCTGTTCCTAGGACAATGAATTTCAGAAGGAAAATACTTATTCCACCACTACTCTGACATTTTAATTAGCTACTATTAAAAGTTCCAAGGCTGTGTGGTAAAGGAGAGCACAGGGTTTAGAATTAGGAAGACTCATGTTCCTGAGTTCAAATCTGGCCTCAGACACTTACTAGCTGTGTAACCCTGTTTGCCTCAGTTTCCTCGCATGTAAAATGAGCTGGAGAAAGAAATGGAAAACTACTCCAGTATCTTTGCAAAACAACAACAAAAAAAACCCCACAATCAAAACAAACAAGCAACAACAGCAAAAACCCAAATGTGGTCAGAAAGAGTAGGGCATAACTGAAATGAATGAACAACAATCAACTATTCCAATGCCTAAAGTTTATAAGGCTCCAACAATGAATAAGACCTTAGCAAACTGCTTTAGTACTTATTTTCTGGACTAAAGGGGTTTTATTTTTTACAGTTGGAAGGGACTTTAAAAGTACTCAAGTCTAAACCCCTTATCAATGTGAAGCAAAGAGCCAAGAATTACCCCCAGTCAAGGCAAGTAAATAAACATATTAAGTACCTACTGTGTGCCAGGAGCTATACTAATCACTGGGGATACAAAGAAATGGGGGAAATGCAAATAATTGTTCGAACAAGATATATGCAAGATGACTTGGAGATAACTGAACAAGGAAATCAGGAACATTAAAGGGGATAGGAAGCAATTCTTTTAGAAGATGATATTTTAGTTGGGACTTCAAAGAAGCCAGGGCAACAGAGGCAAAGAAAAGGAGATTAAGAGAGATCTAGGTGTAGGGGAGAGCTAGTCTTGTTTGAGGAAGAGCAAGGAAGTCATAGCACCGGATTTTAGAGTATGTGGAGGGGAGTAGATTGTAAGAAGACTGGAATGTTAGGAGGGGCCAAGTTATAAAGGGCTTTAAAAGCCAGAGGATTTCATATTTGATTTTGGAAGTAACAGGCAGCTACTGGAGTTTACTGAATTGGGCAGAGGATGATGTAGCCCCTCCTTTCAACCCAAATCTAGTTCTCATCTATTTCATGGCATAGTCTTGGTCACTTGCTCATTCATTCATTCTTTCATTTTAATCTATTAAACATTTATTAGTTATCTGTTATATATAATATATACCACATTATATATTATATATACCCAGTGATTGATACTTTGGTAGCTGTGGAAAAAAAAGAAAAAAAAAGAAAAAAAAATCAGTTCCTAATCTCAAGGAGTTTACAATCCAGTGGGGGATGGGAAGAAGGGTGAATGTTAGGCACAGATAAACATGGCACAAATAGTAATTCAAGCAAATTAATAGACATACAAATGTTTAATGACTAAGAATGGGAAAGATCTGTGCCAGAAGAGGATTCTGAGTGTGTAGAGAATGATAAGGGAATAATAACAAGAAAAACTACTAACATTTACAAAAGAATTGAAAGATGATCATCACCTTTTGCCATATAAAAGAAAGGAGATTCTTCTAATCTCAGGCTTAGAAGGAAACTCTGTCCAACCTTACTAATATAGCAATCATTTCTATAATCAGTCAGTCAATAAACAACAGGAAAAATAAGTGGTCACACAGCTTAGGGACCTCCAGGGAGGAGGAGCCCCCTGCTCTCCCAGGGAAGGTCATCCCATTTTAGGCAGCTCTCTAACCCATAGAAAGTTTTTCCCATGTCAAGCCTAAATATGCCTCTTTGCAACTTGTATTTATTGCTTCTATCCAAGTAGAACAAGTGAAATCTATCTTCCAGGTAATAGCTCATCAGACGCTTGAAGGCAGGTGTCCAGTTCCCTTAAAAGCCTTTTCTTCCCTAGAGGGCACATGCTTAGTTCTCTTAGTTGGTTCTCCTCAGGCATGGATGTAGGTTTCAGAGTCAGAATAAAAGTACAGCTCTCCTGATTCCAAATCTAGTGCTGTCTGATAAATCTCTAGGACAGAGGAAATGAGGTAGCACCTGGGCCAGACTTTGAAGGAAGGGGGTAAGATGTAAAAAACTACAAATTTTGGAAACACAAAATCACACAAATATCAAACCCAGGACTTGATATGGCTCCTGGGCTGGCAGTTCCTGCCCCTAGTATACTCACAGGCAATGTGGTAGAGTGGAAAAAGCCCTGAATCACAAGAACTTGTGTTCAGATAGATCTCTGCTAAAACAGGGCCCTGGGTGAGTCATGTCGTCTCTGAACTTCAGTTTCCTCATCTGGAAAGTGGGCACAGTCATAGGTGCAGTGCTAATAAGATCACTTCTGATCTAACTTACCTATGCATTCTAGGGCAAGTCATCTAAACCTCACTGTGTCTCAATTTCCTCTGAGAGGCAAAATGAGAAGGAATGGTCCAGATGCCCTCTGAGACCCCTTCCAGCTCTAAATCATGACTTTATGTCTTGTCCTTTATCTCTAGAGTCCCTGTCTGGCCTAGGATATCACCACTCTTTTGACAAAACTAACAGAAACCATTCCTCCTTTTCCCCCCAAATTAATCTACTCAATTTTGGAACCCCACCCTGGGACTGAGCCATCCTGGTTAATTAGTGACTACAAATTCACTTAACTCATTTCTTCCAGCTGTTTCCTTTCATGCTATCCATCCCTAATATCTTGCTAGCTGCTATGTTGCTAAGGTATAGTTATCAAATCAACATTACCACTTCATCTGGAAAGGGAATAACAATCAACTGTTCTAATGTTCCATGTACCATCCTTGTAATTCAAAGGTTCCCTTTCCTGGAGACCAGTGATGGTGCACCGGCCTAGAGCCCTGGACCTAGGGTCAGGAAGACCTAGTTCAAATCTGGTCCCAGATGCTAACTGTGTGACCCTGGGCAATTCACTTTATCCTATTTACCTCAATTTCCTCATCTGTAAAATGAGCTGGAGAAGGAAATGACAAACCACTCCAGTATCTCTGCCAAGAAAACACCAAATGAGATCACAAAAAGTCAGACATGACTGAAACGACTGAACAGCAACAGCATTTCTAGAAAACACTACCCAATGTGTATTGTCTCCCCCATTAGTGTGTAAATCATTCTTCTATTTGTATTCCCCATTGCCTAGAACTGTGCCTTGCTGCACAATAGGTGCCTGATAAATGCCTCTTCGTGCATCCACCCTAAGAACCCACTCCCTCCTTTGCAGGACTACTGTAGGAGAAAGGACTTTGTAAAATTTCAAAGCACTATAGAAATGTGAATTTTCTGGCAGAATGAATCTTTAGCCAAAGCTTCATGGAAGTTAAGTGATAAATACTCATTTTCACACATATTCCTACTGCCCCAGAATGCCATATAATCAATAAATCTATAGCTCAGTCCTGCGGGAGAGTAGCACAAAGTGCCTGGAAGAGAAAGGAATCATTAAAACTGAGGCCTGAAAAGAGCGCTGTACTTCTGCACAGCAAGTCACCCAGAGCCTGGGGCCACATCACTTAACCTTCCCATGTCCCAGTGTGCCTAGCTATATAGTGGGGGAGAGTGCTGATTGCTGAGTTTTAAATTTCTACAGTATGAACTCCAATGCCCCTCCTGGAAATTTTATAAGCAAGCAAGGGATAAAAATAAATTGTTGGTTAAGTACTTGCTGCAGTGCATTTTTCAGCTTGTAGCCAGGATACCTTTGTGCCCTGTGAGGAGCATAAAATGCTTAATTAACACAATTAAACTCATTTCAAATTATGTACCATGCAGAAAGGTCCTGTGTTAGACTGTGAGCACACAAGAACAAAATAGCCTGACCCTCAAGGAGCTTCCATTTGTCAGAGTTTTGAGAACTGACTAGGTCATCAAAGCTCAGAGGGCCAAGGATTCCCTCCTAGCCCTAGAGAAATTTGAACTATCATGCTCTTGGAATCAAAAGGAACACTTGGGTCACATCTGGGCATGTTGAAATAAGAATATGTAGTCTTCTATGGGGAAAAAAAAAGTAAAAAGAAACCGGCACTGCAGCTCTCAGTTCCATCTGAGCCAACTCTGTAAGAGCCCTAATGTTCCTCAGTGGAAGGTGATAAAATATAGTTCTGCCTCTCTGGTTTTCTCTCTTTTTTTTTTTTCTAATTTTGGTTCTTTTGGAGAGGGTAGGCAGGGAAATTGGGGTTGTGACACTTCCAAGGTCACATAGCTAGTAAGTATAAGGTGTCTGAGGCTACATTTGAACTCAGGTCCTCCTGACTCACCTCCTGACTCAAGGGTGAAGCTCTCTTCACTGAGCCACCTAGCTGCCCCTCTGGTTTTCTCTTTGTAATATTCTTGGCTCTGGCTAGCTTGGCCTCTTTCCCTGATCTTGTTAATTATTCAAGTAGAATGGTCTTAGATTGTCTAGAGGTTTCAAACCTTGACTCTGTACCTTCTTGTATAATATCTGCACTCTACACATGAGAGGGACTCTAGGTTTAGATGAATGTCTTGAGTCTTCCCACAACATCCCCTGGGTGGCTTTGTGCTCATGTTACATGCTGCACAGAGCTCAACCAAATTTCTAAAAGGTAACATATATGCCAAAATGGAATGTCTTTCTTTCAAAACTCCCAGGTTGGATTCAATAAAGACTGTGATTGTCCAATCTCTAGGAAAGAACTCTGGGCCTTCTGAATTACAAATCTTAGAATGTCAATAAATTCTCAAATCCCTATTACACATTTTATTTGATTGGGGGGTGGGGTGGGGAAAGTAATAATATGTAAATAGATAAGTGGAGGACCAAACTCCTCCCAATGCCTCCCTTTATCAAAGGCAGGAAATGGACTTTGTCTTATTCAACCCTGCATCTACTTCCCTCCTAGGCTCAGATACCCTGGCACTGGGTATCCCCTGGTCCCCCCTTTTCCTGCCTTAGATTGTGAGCTCCTTGTGAGCAGGAACTGTCTTTCTTTTCATTAATTGTATCCCCAGTACTTAGCACAGTACCTTCCATATAGTAGGTACCAAATAAATGTTTATTAGATTGGATTGAAAATAAATTAAAAGTATGTACAAAATAATTTCAGACACAAGAGATAAGCTGATAATGGGAAGGGCCAAGAAAGAACTCATGTAGGGGTAGTACCTGAGCCATGCTTCCAATGAATCTAGCAGTTTTAAGAGGTCAAGGTGAATCATTAGGATGTTAAAGGCAAGAAGGACAGCCTGGGCAAATCCGTGGAGGTGGGTTGGCAGTGTCATCTATGGGCAATAGCTAGCAGGCCAATTTGACTACAATAAAGAATTCATGAAAAGAAGTATTCTGAAATGAGATTGGAAGTGCAGGTAGAAGCTATTTTGAGGAGGACTTTAAATTCTAGGCAGGGCTAAGTACAATTTAACACAGATTACTGACTGCATTTCCATTTTTCAGAAGGTAGAACTGAAAAACCGGGAAGTCTGATGACTCACTTTTGGTCACATTAAATGGGACTTGCTGGTGGGTATACTTGGGCCAGCCAATTGTTAAGTTTTCAGAGTGAGCATTTATTCCTCCAAAATCAGCAAACATTACAAACCATGGGTTGATGGCTTTCTTTGTTTGGTTGATTGTTAGAATTAAGAAAATGATAGAGAAAACATTAATGTGTGTCCTGTGTATGTCTTTTTCCCTCCTCTGGAGAAATAGTTGTTAAACATTTGCCAGCACATCCCTGGATATAACTGTCTAGAATGTCCAACCATGTACTACTCAACTTGCCTATATAATTGTCATATATGCTCCATCAACTAGATTTTAGCTTCTGAGGTCACATCTCAATGCTAAACTCATCCCTGTGGCTTCACAGAGATCATGACAGTCATTCATATATAAAAGGCACTAAATAAATATTTGCAATTCCCACGTGGTTTCAAAGCACTGAACTTAAGAGTCAGGTGGCCTGGGTTGAAATCCTATCCCTTACCACTTACTGTGTGATTGTGAATAAGTTACTTATCCTTTCTGGGCCTTAGTTTCCTTTCTGTAAAATGACTTCTAGTCTTATTTTTCTCATTTGTGAAATGAGGGAATTGGACTAGATATATCCTAAAGACCCTACCACATGTAAGTTAATGATCCTTTAAAAATCCCTGCACTGTGATTCTGTTGTCTACACATAAATTCCATCCCTCCACTTTAGAGAAAATGTCAGTTGTTCCAAATTATCTTTTCAATGGTCTCTTGGGAAGACAGTGGGATAGAGACTGGTTCTGGAGTCTAAGGAAGCCCTTAGTTCAAAGATGGCTTTTGATACTCATCTGTGAGGTTCAAATCCAGCCTCAGACACTTACTACCTGTGTTGACTCCAGGCAAGTCACTTAAATGTGTTTGCCTTAGTTCCTCATCTGCAACATGAGATGGAGAAATAAATGACAAACCACTCCAGTGTCTCTGCCAAGAAAACCCTAAATGGGGTCCCAGAAATTCAGATGTGACTGAAAAACAACTTTCCAACAATTCTGATGCTTACCTCTGTGACCTTGGCTAAGTTACTTAGCCTTCTTAAAGATGGAGGGTTGCAAAAAAATCACCAAATACATAGTTTTTGACCCAAGAATATCATTATTAGGCATGCACCTCAAGGAGGTCAAGGACAGTGGGAAAAGACCATATGCACAGAGATATTTATAGCAGTACATTTTGTTATAGCAAAGAACTGGAAACGAACAGGTGCCCATCAATGATAAATGTCTGAATAAAGCATGGTAGGTGAATGTAATGGAATTTATAGCACCATAAGAAAAAACCACTCTGAAAGTCAGGGAATATGGGAGAAACAGAACAAAACAAACTCGTACGAGCTGATGTCAAGTGAAATGAGGAGAATGATTTATATAACGACCATAACAATAATGTGAGGGAAAACAACTCTGGAAGATCTCAGAACTCTAAGCAGAGCAGTAACTAGACCAATGATGACTATAAAAGGCTGAGGACGGAAGGAACCTCCCACCTCTTTCCTAAGAAGTGATGGACAAGAGGTGGGGAAGCAGATGTTCTTCCTCAGATGTGGCCAATGGGTTCATTTGTTTTGCTTGACTTTATTTTGTTACAAAGGAAGGCTTCTACTTGGGATGGAAGAGGAGGCAGGTTAGTGGGGGACAGGTGCTAGTAAATGTTTTAATAATCTAAGGGATCTCCTAAAAAAATAGGATACATAATGCATTTTTAAGTTTAATCTCTTTCCAAAGTCTAGACAATCAACAAAACAATAGATCAAGCCCTGATAGGCAGGTTTCCCAGGAGTAGATGCTCACCTTGAAAATTTAGCAATTGGCTGGTCCAAGCTGCCTATAATACACACTCGCCCTTGTGAAAATTGTGTGCAGCTAAAACACCCACTATTCTTTTTGTTCCCCAAACCCAACACACACACACAGCTACACACAATTATCCAGCTAAGGCTTCCCTGTCTTGCATTTGTACAGCCCTGCAGGTAAGTACATTTTTAAATGCAGAGCTATTTTCTTTTACCTTGTACACACACACACACACACACACACACACACACACACACACACACACACCCCCTTTTGGAAAATTATGTAACCAAATTTCCCAATTTTTTTATACAACCTTCTCTGTTGTACTTTGTAACTTGAAATGTTTGTGTTTACAGGTGATTAAGTTCACAATTTTTTAAAAGTTACAAGGAAAATACAAAGTAAATAAAAACTTCTAAGACCCCTACCCCTCTGGATCTCTGTTTGGTTAATCCTATGAACTCTGGTGTCTTTTCCAAATCTAAGCTATGCCCCAAGCTTTAGTTTAATCAACCTACCCACCTTTGTTCCTAATATTTCTCTGATTTGGAATGCTCTATGGGCTCCTCCCTGCCTAGACTTCCTTCAAGGGGCAATTAAAACTATTCTCCATGAAGCCTTAATATCCTAAAACTTCCCCTTACAAAAATAACAAGATCGCAGAATTTCAGAGCTAGAAGGGACTTCAGAAGTGCTGCGGACACTATGGTCCAGAGAGGTGATGGGGCTTACCCATGGTCACAGAAGGAGCATCTGAGCCCGGATTCAAAGCTGGGGCTGCTGACTCCAGTGTTCAGGGCTCTTTCTGCAATACTCCACTCCTTCTTTCTCTCTTTCCCTGCTCCTCAAGTCCTAGAGCCCGTAAAGCCTGTATTACGTGATTTGCCACTTGCTGCTGTACTTCCTAGTCTTGTTTTTCAAATGTTTCCATGCTTGTCATTCTCATCTCTCCAATTAGCTACAAACTCCTTAGGGGCAGGGACCTTGGCAGATACGTGTACAATTAACCAGTCTTTAAACTCCCTTTTCAATCTGAGTTGCTAAGATTGGGGATTTGGGGTCAGAATGGAAAGAGCAATTGACTGGTTACCAGGAGAGAATCGAGTTCAAATGTTGCCTCTGACATCATTTGTGTGATTGTGGGCAAATCATTTCATTTCCTGAGTGTAAGTTTCCTTATTTATAAAATGAGGACAATAATAAACTACTTGTAGTACTCCCACCTGCAGCCCCAAAAGGTTGTTGCAGAAATTAAATGAGATGAAGTATATAAAGCTCTTTATAAATATTAACATCTGTCTGGTATTAGTACTAAATCTTTTTTTTTCCTCTTGTTTATCCCCCCAGAGAGCCTAGTACAGTGCTGGGTACCCAAGAGTAGCTTAATAAATACTGATTTATATTTCAGGTATGAAAGAACAACAGAAAAGGACCATATGTGCACAGAGATATTTATAGCAGTACATTTTGTTGCAGCAAGGAACTGGAAACAAACAGGTGCCCATCAGTGATATATGGCTGAACAAACCACAGTGGGTGAATGTAATGGAATTTTATAGTACCATAAGAAAAAGGCGGCTCAATGGATAGAGCACTGGTTCTGGAGTTAGAAAGATCTGAGTTCAAATTTGACCTCAGACTCTTACTAGCTGTGTGACCCTGGGCAAGTCACTTTCCTCATCTATAAAGTAAGCTGGAGAAGGAAATGGCAAAAACACTCTAGGATCTTTGCCAAGAAAACCCCAAAAGGGGTCATGAAGAGTTGGATAGAACAAGTTGGATAGAACAAACCATTTGCCCAGGGTCACCCAGCCAGTGTATATTTCAGGTGGAACTTGGACCTAGGTCTTCCTGTCTCCAAGGCTTCTTTTCTATCCCTATTTCTTTTTCTTAACTTCTTTTTCTGCTTGAGCAGTGCATTTGACTTTTCACATGACTTGAAAAGTAGAAAACAGAAACTCCAAGAATCTCCTGATAAATCTCCAAGAGATTCTGATAAATATTGTATCACAAGCTCTCCAAGTATTCTTTGCTGCTCTGGTTTATGAGAAGTGCTAAGTTGATATAGGAAAACCAATAGCAATTACCTACACAGGTTAACTCTGGCAAAGGTTACTGCTTCGTCAATGATTGGAAAGGCTTGAAAGGGTAGAAGGGAGGGAATGGAAACTGCCAGATCCTGCCTTCCTGGGAACCAAGAGATTAGTGAGTTCATGTTGAAAGGTCAGGTTGGCAGGAGAGAGAGAAGGTGGTGGTGTAGTTTAAAGCAAATTGGGTTTGAACTTAAAAAGGACCGGAACCAAATTTTAATTCTGTTACTTGCTGTTAGTGTTACCTTGGGCCAGTCACTTCTCACCTCAGGGATTTAGTTTCCTCACCTTTTAAATGATGGGGTTAGACTCATTCAGTTTGGATTCAATCAAAGGGCCACACTTGAGGACCTAGATGGCCACATGCAGCCTCAAGGCCACAGGTTCCCCACCCCTGGGCTAAATGAACTCCAAAGCCTCTTTCAGCTTCAGCATTCTACACTCTATGATTCTATATCTTAAGGCCCTTTTCAGCTCTAGCATTTTGATAGTGGCGTCACTTCTAACCCATTCTATGTTCTAAGGTTCTGCTTCCCACGGTCAGTGATCCAAGGTCACTACTAGTCTGACCATTCTATGATCTAACATAGCTCTAACATGCTATTGCTTAAGACCCCTTCCAGTTCTTACATTCTGTGTTCTAAAATCTTTTCAGAGTCAATATTTAATGTTTTCCTAAGCATCCAGTTTTCAGATCCCTTCCAATATTACATTCTATGGTTCTATGAAGGTTCTCTGGATGTTTCTTGATGTGGTTAGCTAATAACATATGGAGAATGAGCAAAGAAATAACTGTGAAATTAGTTCAGATGGAGAAAAGCAGACTGGAAGCTGACTAATTGATTATAGCTATTATAGCTGCTGATTACAACGTCTATACCTAAATATCATAGGGCCCAAATTTGACTGCCCCTTTGTCTTTGCAAAGATGGGCCCAAAATCAGTGAGGATGATATGATATAACATGATTGAGACCACCAACAGTCAGACTTGCTGCTTGTTTTGTATGGTAGGAGTTATGCTGAGCCTCCAAGAAATTAGGCTGCTGCTGCTGCCCAGGCGCCTTAAGACCCAGCTCTTACTAAGTGTTTTCAATTACTACTGTGAGAATGGCGAATCTGGAAAACATTTTTTTCTGTGTCCCTTCTAGGTCAAATATTCTATGGGTTATAAGATGCCAAGGGATTCCAATAAGGAGTACTTTGTGGGTAGCTAACAATCTTAGCAAAAGGACAGGTGTACAGAAAAACAGAGTAGCCTTTCAAGAGCTTTAAAAAAAATCTAAGTGTTTGACTCTCTCCCTTAGTACCAGAGCTGGCCTGAAAATATGTGACCCCCTGCTTAGGAAGGTGTGGGAAGACTACAGTCATGAGAAATATCCCTGCTACTTGTTAGTCCCATAACTGCTCAAATTTCATCACTAGAAAGTTAGAACTTTTCTTTTTAAATGCAAATACTTTAGGTGGAGGAGGAGAGTGTGGCTAAGGCATTAGCATGGCATAAGCCATTATCAGCTTAGTATGAACTAATTTATGGAATTTTTCCTTAGTTAGCTGAGAATAAGGCTCAGGGAATACCAAATGTGGTATAATAAAGTGGGGGGTGATTTGGGGGGAAGGTACATTGCCAGGCCCTGGACCTAGAAATCTTGTGCTCTGGAGAAGGTGGGGCAGGGAGGGAGAGCAGAAACAAGACTGACTGAAAGGTAAGAATCTTTCTTCCCCACAACTCTGAAATAATAGCTCACATTCATATAATACTTTGTACATTTTTTTCAGAGCCCTGATTCAATCCATTTTATAGAGATTAAAGACAACTGACATTTATCTAATGCTTTAAAGTTTTCAAAGCACTTTACATACATTATCTCCTTTCTGCCTCACAAGAATCCCATGATCTAAGATCTATTGCCATTTTATCCCCATTTTATAGAAGACAAAACTAATGTAAAATAAGGTGCAGGGACCTGCCCATGCTCATCAGAGTCAGAGGAAGAATTTGAACACAGGCTGTCCATCCTCTACTCCAAAGGAAACTAAAGCATAGAGAGGTTAACTGCTTGCTCACGTTATGCTACTAGTAAATAATTAAGCTAGGATTTGCCCACAATCCAACCAAGTATTCATCCCCCGTACAATCTTTGCTTATTTCACAGTTTTACACAAGTCAGTCTTCCCAAATGACCCTGCCAGGAGTTAATTAATTCTCTGACTTTCAAAAACTCTTCTTTCTGTTTCCTTCAAGCTCTCAAAAGAATCTAATTCAAGATGTTGATTATTTTTAATTTATCCTGTACATATCTTGTTTGTACTTAGTTGTTTTCATTAGATGGTGAGTTCCTTGAGAAGAGTGACTCTATTACCCTTTTTGGAACCTCAATAACTAACATGTAGTAGTTGTTTAATAAATGCTTGTTGAGTATTTACCTACCTCAGGGTTGTAGCCAAGTGTAGGTGTGCAATGCAAACCATTCCCCCTTTGCAAATCTACTTCCTTACCCTGAAGACAGGGTGGGCAAAGACTTAGGTTGTGTGTGTGTGTGTGTGTGTGTGTGTGTGTGTGTGTGTGTGTGTGTGAGAGTGTGTGTGTATTTGTGTGTAGTGGAGACATCTGCCAAGCACTTACTCAATTGTCAGATTCAGTCCCTATCCCAGAATGCAGATATACAGGTTAAGGTTCTTCCTCAGAAATAACATGGGGGTGGTAACATTTCCTGACTTTCCCTCCCCTTTACCCAAACTACCACCTCTTTAAAGGGTAGAGCATAAAAGGACTTCTTGCAAATGGTTTTGTATTCTAAACCTTGAAAATGAAGGAGAATAAGTGGAGCTGAGAAAATAAATTTCTTTTGAGAAATAAAATCACAACAGCATCTTAGAGGCTGTTTTAGCTTTCATAAGCTGTTCATAAAGTTCAGAATTGTTCTCTCATTAGAATAAAAAAAAAACCTCCAGCATTTCCCTATTACTTCAAGATAAAACACAAAATCCTCTTTGGCATTTAAAGCTCTTCACAACCTTTCTACCTTCCCAATCTTCTTACATTCTGTTCCCCCTCCACAAACTCTATTGTTTAGTCATATTGGCCTATTCACTGTTTCTTGCACACAACACTCTCATCTCTCATCTCTATGCCCCATTGCCTAAAATACTCTACTTCCAACTTCAACTCTAAGATTCCTTTGCTTTCTTTAAGCCCCACCTCAAGTGTCATCTCTCCAGGAGAGCTTTTGGTCCTACAAGTTGCTAGTGAAGCTTATGCTATTGCTAATTATACTAATTTGTCATCTTTGGAGATTAGGGAAGGAGCAATTGACAGTTTAGTTAATATATACAAAAGCTTGGCACATAAAACAGGGGCTTATATATGCATATATAATTTATATAAATTTATTTTGTTTGTTCTGATTTGTATATGTTGTTTTCCCCATTAAAATGTAAGCTCCTTGAGGGCAGGGACTACTTTTTTTGGGGGGGGGGGTTGGTATCACTTGTGCTTAGCACAATGACTTGCACATAGTAAGTGCCTAATAAATGCTTACTAATTCACTATACAGCTAGGAAAAACAGTCGAATCTCATATCTGCTCACTAGCAAAGGATAATTGTTCCAATTATTCCAAATATCTCATTTTGACCTGAAATAATCACTGTTCTGGAATCCATGTATATTTTAAAAGTAGAAGGGACTCCAGTTACAGATCAAAAAACTAAAAGTCAGCTAGTTCAGGTATTTGTAGTTACAGCAACTTATTTATATCAGAGAAAGGTCTGAAACTCAAACGTTCAGAGCTCTCAGTACAGCCTGACCTCTAGATCATGCTACCTGATTGGACTATATTTAATTTTTTGTAGTATACCATTTATTAGGGTGAGATACTCATAACCTGATCTGAGATCAGCTGATTCTGTGTGCTCTGGAATTGTTTTTAACCCTTTAAAAAGTGTTTTAGTTTTTCTGTTCAATTCAACAAATTCAAGCTAAATTTATTAAATTAAATTTATTTATTCAGTTAATATTTATTAAACACCTACTGTGGGCAAAGGACTATATCATGTTTCTGGGACTGGGGTGGAGAGGAGGAACAGGGAAAGATGCCAAGTTTAGGGTTTAGATAATATCATCAAATATTTCTTCTGTTTCCATTAATTCTAGCAGCTTCTTAGTTTGTCCTTCCTAATCTATCTTGACTGCAGCAACATTTATGCTAGATAAGTATAAAATTGGGTCACTAGTAAAAAATATTTGAAACGTGTTCTTGACTTAGTAATTGTTTATTTCCTTCTGTGCCATCTGGTCAGACACAGTCCCTGTTCTTAAGGAGCTAATAGTCTAGTAGAAGAGTAAGACACATGCACAGGAAATATACAATAATATGTAGATGACTTAGTAGGTGTATAACATTGTTACCGAGCTGCCCATGTGAGACACAATGGTGATTTGCTACTGAGATCTAAGTAGCATTTAACAACACTGTCTCTCTCAAGATACAGTCTCAAAACAACAGAAGAGAAAGTGAAAATTAAATCAAGAATCCCTATATGTAAATAATCTGGTAAAAGAAAACAGAGGAACAGTAAACAAGCCGTTCCTTCTCCTCAATCTACCTTTCCAATGGCAAAAGCAACAGAGAAATAAAAAGGGACACAGGTTAGAAGTAATAAATCCAGGCATAAGCAGCAAATGGCAGATGACAGTTTCTCTTAAAGGAGAAAAGAAGCGGACAGCTGCTCTTAGAGGAATCTGTTGTCCCTCTTGCACTCTCGTTTCCATATGGGTTACTTTCCCAGATGGGATCTGAAGACAAACAGGGCCTGTGAAAAGCAGCACATTCTCACCAGGGCTCCTTAGTCAATTTCAGGGGTTTTCAGCACAGCAGACAGCTGCTTCCCAAATTCAGCTCTGCTCCCCTTCTCCAGGTCAAGCACAGCCCTGTGTTTATACACCCCACCCTAACCACATTTATTTCTTGGGTTTTTGACAGGCAGCCAAGTTCTCTCCAGAATCCCAAAGGTGGGGCCACCTTACCCAACTTGTTGCTGAGCCAGTCTCATCAAGGATGCTTTGAAATAAGACCCAATTTAAGAACCTCGGATTGCTACTTTCATTTCAATGTGGAAAACATGACATTTTCTGCAAAGCAGGGCAAATAACTCTGCAAAGGTAAACCTTTGGGACTGGTCTCTTCTTGAATCTCTCTAGTTTGGAATGGCAGCCACAAACAATGGAAGGATCACTGAATTTGGAGGCAGAAATCCTTGTTTCAAAGGTAGCCCAGATAATAGAACCCTTGACCCAGAATCAGGAAGACATGAGTTTAAATCCAACCAGAAACACTAGATGTGTGGTCCTAGGTAGGTCACTTGTGTCTGCCTTAGTCTTCTCAACTGAAAAGTGGCACCCATGTTCTGGTACTGAAAGGATTAAATAAGATTATATTTATAAAGTAGTCAACACAGTCCTGGTACACGGAAGGTACTTGATAAATGTTTATTATTATTGCTGTCTCCTTGATTAAGGACCTCAGCTTCATCATCAAAGAGCCTGGATTAGTTGATGTCTAAGGGTCTTACCAACTCTAAATTCTATTAATATGGTGAGCATCATTCATTTATCTAAAAATATTTTAAAGGATTACTCTGTGTATTTGATAACATTTCAGTTGCCTCAAGCTTGGTTTCTATAAAAGCTAATCTTATTTGAGAAAATTCAGTCCTCTCATCTTGGTCATATTCTGTGAGAAACAAAGGTAATCTGAAGCACAAAAATAAATAAATAGTCAAATAAATAAATAAATGCTGTGTGCAAAAAACAACACTAATCCCTGGGAGAGATGTCCAATTTAGAAATGCCCTCACAGACCATGCAGTTGAATCGGGGCAAAAGTTACAAACATAGACAACTGTAATATACGACATCACATGGAAAGAGCATCAGAGGCATGGGGACTAGACCTAAAAGTAATACTATTTAATAATAATATCATTAGTATAATAATGCACTTTTACAAGTGCTGGTCAGCAGTTTCTCTCTAACTCACAGTCTTAGTGAGAACCCTGAAAAGGCAAGTGACTGGGCCTTCCTTAAAACTTGGAAGTGGTTTGGTTCCTTGAGTAATTTTTTTTTAATTACCTTTCTCTGATATTTTGAGAAACAGCTGCATAATTTTTATTTCTCTGAAAATGGCTTTAAGGTTTTCTTTAGAAATACGATTATTAACATGCTATTGTGTGTTTGTATGTGTTTAAAGCTAAGTTGCATGCCCAAGGTCACACAGTAAATAGATTAGAAGTCTGAGTCCAATCCAGCTCTTCCTGTCTTCAAGACTGGCTCTGAATTCACTATGCTATGATGCCTCTTATAGATGGACAGAAAAATAGGCTGCAATGTGGAAGTCTGAAGGAGATGGTTATGACCAGTGGAGAAGAAATGCAAAGGGAGAGAAAGTTTTATGGGAGAGTTAGAACGTATAGGCATTCTTCTGGTAAAGAGATGTATTTCAAGCATATAAAACAGTATGAGCTAAGACATGCATGGAACAAAGAGATTCTTGAGGGGAATGATTAGACAGAAAATTGGACAGATATCAGTAGAAGGTCCTGAATGCCAAATAGCAGGATTTACTAGGTAGGCATCAAAATTTCATGAAGATTTATGAGCAGATGAGTGGTATTTTAGATCCATATTTAGGAAAAATTAGGTCACTGGTATAATGAAGGTCAGATACGATCAAGAGATAGAAGAGGTGGGGAGAACTCTTGGGAGGTTTTTAAATTCATATTCCAAGGAGGTGGTACTGAGTACCTAAATGGAGCAATCACCATCAGTTGGAAATATGTGATTCAGAGAGTGAGATACTGTGCGGATGTATTTGCTTTTGGGGTACAGAAAATACCAAGAAGGGTCATCTCTTCTCCTCAGCTTCTTAAACTCTCTTTGTTCTTCTTTGGAGACTCAGATCAAGTGCTACTTTCAGCAGGAGGCTTTCTAGGTGTGAGAGCCTTCCCTCTCTTCAGTTTTTCTTACATCTACTTTGTATGTCTTTCTTACATACCTACATCCTCATATTTTATCTCTCCTTATGGGATGTAGTACGGTCCTAGAGAATAAACCTTTTTGTTTCTTCTTTGTAAAGTCACTGCTTACCACAATGCCTGGGACATGGTGCTTAAGAAATATCTAATAATCAACTGATCCTATGATCCTATGACTTTTTCTATATGGCACTAGGAAGACAAGTTTTAGCAAAACACTAGACCTTCTAAACAACTAGAAACCCATTTCAAATGGAATGGGTCACCTCTGAAATACAGCATTCTTCTCAGTGGAGGTGAGTCTATGTGGAGGTAGGCTGACCTACTGTCTAATGAACAGAAGAGGTCGTTCAGGCATTAGGTAGGGAACTCAATCACAGGCTCATATGATATCCACAAAGAGGGGACTATCTAGTCAAACCTTTCTCTTTCACAAGTGATGAAAGTGGGACCCAGAGAAAGGAAGTGATTGTCCAGAGTCACATAGGCAATAAGTTGGAATATTAGAATCTGGACCTCTAAAGAATATTTTGAAACTCTAATCAGTACAATAAAGATTTTATTGCTCATCCACTGAGAATGTGATTGAGTACTTTCTATACTGATCAGGCAGCAAATCCTTTCCAACTCTAAGATCTTGTATTTAAATGAGTCTTTGTTTCTATGTTCTTCTATAGAGTATTATAATTAATTACTTAGAGAGAAAAAGATCATTTAAAAGGTTGCTCCAATAGTCCAAGAGACACAGGGTAAGGTTCTGAGCTAGGGTCATGGCTATGTGAACAGAAAGGGATGTATATGTGATTTAATCATATGACTTTGCTCCCCAAAAGATTGCCTGGCAGAGATATACAGGCATACTTCATTTTATTGTGTTTTGCTTTATTGTGCTTAGCAAATAATGCATTTTTTAAAACAAATTGGGGGGGGTGGAGCCAAGACGGCGGAGTAGAAACAGCTCATCCAAGCCACTCTGCCCCCAGATTCCCCCCAAACTATGTAAAAGGGGACTCTGAACAACTTCTGGAGCCCCAGCACCCACAAAACGACACAGAGAAGCTAACCTCCTGCTGAGGACAGCCCAGCAGCCCTGCAGGAAGGACCAGCGCAGTGGTCTGGGACCTGGCAGCGTGCAGCGGGCAGAGCGCAGGAGCCGAGCTGAGCCCAGGTCCGCATGAGCCAGAGGTTTTAGCCCCAGGGCAGCAGGGCCAGCAGCCGGCTGGAGGAACCCCAGAACACCAGGAGCTGTGGCGACTCCAGAATTATCAACATAGACTTGCCTAGGACAGAGTAAGAGGTTAGTGTCCTATGGACTTTGGGACTGGTATTAGGGGATGCGTCGGCTCCCTCCCCTGGGGGCTAGAAGCTGCTGAGGACAAATGCCATTTTGTAGTTTTCAGAGGCAGCTCTAGCTCCCAGCCTGCAAATTTGTAGGGAGATCCAGCGATCAGTCTTGGGGGGTAATCGCTCTTGCTCTAACCTCCCTGGATCTGGATTGTGATCTAGGGTGGAAGTCGTGGGTGGGTTTACAGCTTGCCAGAAACGGAAGTTGCCCCCCACACGTCCGGGACAAAAATTCCTCTATCTGGCCTTAAAGCCATAGTGTGGCAACAAGCCCAAAAGTCAAGTAATTAAGCGGCAACATGCCAAGGCAAAGGAAACAGAAAAATGCAACCCTACACTCCTATTTTGGGGGCTTAGAGCAGGAAAAGGACTGTGAGGTCAGAAATCCTGCTCCAAAAGCCCCAGGGGAAAACATGAGCGGGTTGCAGGCCATAGAGGATCTTAAGAAGGACTTTAAAAATCAAATAAGAGAAGTGGAGGAAAAATTGGAAAGAGAAATGAGAAGGATGCAGGAAAAGTATGAAACGAGGGTCAACAGCCTGACTGAGGAAAACACCACCTTAAAAAATAGACTAACTCAAATGGCAAAGGAGGCCCAAAAGGGCAATGAGGAGAAGAATGCCTTAAAAAGTCGAATTTGCCAGATGGAAAAAGAAACTCAAAAGTTCACTGAGGAGATTCATTCCTTCAGAGCTAGACTGGAGCAAATGGAAGCTAGTGACTTTATGAGAAATCAAGATGCTGTAAGCAGATCCAAACAAACGAAAGATTAGAAGGCAATGTGAAATATCTCATGGGAAAAACCACTGACCTGGAGAATAGATCCAGGAGAGACAATTTAAAAAATATTGGACTACCTGAAAGCCATGATCAAAGAAAGAACCTAGAAATCACCTTCAAGAAATTCTCAAGGAAAACTGCCCTGATGTTTTAGATCCAGAGGGCAAAATAGAGGTTGAAAGAATCCACCGATCACCTCCTGAAAAAGATCCCAAAAAGAAAACTCCCAGAAATATTATAGCCAGGTTCCAGAATCCCCAGATCAAGGAGAAAATACTCCAAGCAGCCAGGAAGAAACAATTTTAATATTGTGGAAACACAATCAGAATATGCCAGGACCTGGCAGCTTCTACACTGAGGGATCGAAGGGCATGGAATATGATATTCCAGAGGGCAAAAGATCTGGGAATGAACCCAAGGGTCACCTACCCAGCAAAACTGAGTATTTTGTTTCAGGGGAAAATATGGTCATTCAGTGGAATAGAGGACTTTCAAGCATTCTTGAGGAAAAAAAACCAGAGTTGAATAGAAAATTTGACATCCAGACACAAGAAGCAAGAGATGCCTGAGAAGGTAATCAGGAAAAGAAATCAAAAGGAACTTATCAAAGTTGAACTATTTACATTCCTATATGGAAAAGCAATAACTGTGACTGATGATATCTTTCTCACTATGAAAATAATGGAAGAAAGGGGTGTGGTCATATGAATACATATGTGAATGTGTGTGTATATGGTTACAGTTATATATGGATAGAGGGCATAGGTTGAATTTGTTGGGAAGGGAGAATACTCAAGGATGAAATTATGAGGTGAGAGAGGAAAGTGGCAAGAGGAGATGGGGAGAGACAGGGTAGGGTAAACTATCCCATGTAGAAGAAGCAAGGGGAAGTGGTTGCAAAGGAGGGGGAGAATAAGGAAGGCTAAAAAGGCAAAACCACATTCACATTGAATTTGATTCAGGGAGAAAATGACATACATACTAAATGGGATATCTCAACCTGCAGCAGGATAGGGGGAAGGGGGATGAGAGGAGGGATGATGGATGGGAGGGCATCCTTGGGGTGAGGGAGGTTGGAAGTACCCACTATAGAAGAGGGACAGGATCATGTAGGGAATGGACCAGGTGGGGGGTGGGATGAGTGGGAGGGAATTATAAGCAACCTTGTACAATATATCTACTATGATAATGTTTTGCATAGCTAGACATGTACAACATATACTGAATTATTTATCTCCCAAGAGGGAATGGGTGACAAGGGAGGAAGGAAATGGATCTGAAATTCGAGGTCATAACATTAAATGTTTCAAATATATATAAATACTATTATTAATACTCTTTTACTTGTAATAGGGAGATAAGATGTGCAGGCATTGGGATGCAAAGACTCACCTTCCTCTAATGGAAAAGTCGATGGGGGTATGGGAGAAGGTATGGGAGAGAGCAGATTGGAGGAAACGATATCTTGTGGGATTACTATTCTGGGAGGTTGGGTAGGGGAATAATGGGGGGAAAATGATTGTAACTCAAAATCTGGCGGAAATGAATGATGTAAAACAGAAGTTAATAAAGCATTTGTTTAAAAAACAACAACAACAACAACAAGAACAAAAAAAACAAAACAAATTGAAGGTTTATGGCAACCCTGAATTGAACAAGTCTATCAGTGCCATTTTTCCAAAAGCATGTGCTCACATTGTGCCTCTGTGTCACATTTTGATAATTCTCACAATATTTCAAGCTTTTTCATTATTATTATATCTACTATGGTGATCTGAGATTACTGATCTTTGACATTACTATTGTAATTGTTTGGGGGGCACATGAATCACGTTCATATAAGAGGGGGGAACTTAATAATTATTGTGTGTATTCTGACTGTTCCACTTATGCCGTTCCCAGTCTCTCCCTCTCCTCAGGCTTCTTTATTCTTTTAGACACAACAGTATTGAAATTAGGCCAAGTAACAACCATATAACAGTCTCTAAGTTGTCTTATTTTAAGAAATTTCCACAGTTACCCCAACCTTCAGCACCTACCACCCATAGCGGTGACCTGATAGTGGTCAGCAGCCATCAATATTGAGGCAAGACCCTCCAATAGCAAAATGATTAAGACTCAATGAAGTCGGGGTGGCTAGGTGGCGCAGTGAGTAGAGCGCTGGCCCTGGAGTCAGAAGGACCTGAGTTCAGATCCGGCCTCAGACACTTAACCCACACAAACAAAAACCTAGCCATGTGACCTTGGGCAAGTTACTTAACCCCAATTACCCTAAAAGGGGCGGCTAGGTGGCGCAGTGAGTAAGAGCACTGGCCTCAGAGTTTGGATGACCCGAGATCAAATCCGGCCTCAGAAAATGAGCACCCACACATGAAATAATGACTAGTCGTGTAACCTTGAGCAAGTTGCTTAAGCCCAATTGCTTTAAAAAAAAAAAAAGACTCAATGAAGTCTCAGATGACTGTTGGCATTTATTTTAGCAATTAAGATTTTTAAATTAGGGTATGTACATTTAAAAAAATAATACTATTGTACATGTAACAGATTACAATATTATAAATAGTACTTTTATATGTACTAGAAACAAAATATCATGTGACTTGCTTTATTGTGATGTCTGGAACTGAACTTGCAATACCTCTTAGATATGCCTGCAAAATGGATTATATAAAGGATTAGGGTTTGAGGGGAGCACAAAGGAGAAGAGTAATTTTTGAGCCGAAATAGCTTTGAGGACTTCCATGTTTTCTTGATGCCAACTCTTCAGTTGAGTGTTGGCAGACCTGAGTTCAGGCATATGCCTCAGTGGGGAGTTCTAAGATAGGCAGGCAGCCAGACACCAAGGTATAGAAGGGCAAAAGAGGAGAAAAATATTACCTGCTTCACGTTTGGAGTGAAAATAGCAATGAGTCAGAGACTTAGGTTTTGGTCCCAACTTCATCATTATATGACCTTGGACAAGTCCCTTCACATTTCTAGGCCTTAGTTTCCTCACATGTAAAATAAGGGTGTCTATTTCTGTGAGAATGAAAAGGGATTTATATTTAGTGACAAAATAAAGGATTTTCTTTAGTTTTGAAGCCTGAGAAACCAATAACCTTATTTATTTGTAATTGGGAAAACATAAAAATATCATGAAATCTTTTATATTCAAACCTTTTCTTTGTAGTCAGTGACCAATGCCCCTTTGTTAAGTATTTCTAGAAAACTTGTTGGGGAAGGGGCATAAGAGGCAGGGTTGAGAATATTTCTTACCCATCCCAGATGAAATCCCACAAAAGTACTCAACAACACATGAAATTATAGATGTAGTGATAGAAGGAACCCTTAAAGGTCACTGAGTCCAATCCCCTTATTTTACAGATAAGGAAACTGAGACAAACAGAGGTTAAATGACTTGTGCAGGCTCATATAATGAATAAGTTCCAAGGTGGGTAACTCTGACTCCAAATTCAGCACTCTATACACAACACCATGCTGCCTTTAAATGACTAAAAAAAAAAATCAATTTCTGTCTTCATTTTGAACTACCTATGCTTATGAAGCCAGTGTGTAGAAATTCATAACTCACATATCTATTTATTGACAAGTCAAGGGTTACAGAAATTTTATTTGACCTCTTTTGAATATTGCCAATTTTATATTTCAGCTCCTCTATGGTACTGTTTCCCCAGTCTTATCTGCTTCCAGTATATCCAATCCACTGTTGTGGTCACCATGGAAACCGCCTACTCACTCTCCCTGTTATTTCATTTATCAATCTGCTAGGGTATACAGGCTTGAAACTCTTACTTGAAAAATATTTAAATCAGAGTCAATCGAGCTCAACTTGGATAGGAAGTAGTCATTTTGGTATAAATGTTTCTTTAGGAGAAAGAAAAAGAATCATTCTATCACTAGCAAAGCAAAATAGAGGGGTTGCATTGTCTGTCTTTTATAGATTAAAAATAAAAGGGCATAAGAAAAAAATCATAGAGGACTTGGCAGCTAGAAGAAATGCTGAGCATGGTAAAGTTGGTTATTCAAAACATGGAGGGACAAGATGACCACCCTCCATGGGTCTTAAAGTCATGGTATCCTGGGGATAAATAGGTCAGCTACATCCACTGATGGTGACCTTAGGAAATGATAGGGCAGCTACTTGTGCATCATGAGATGAAGATGCTAATAAGGATGATAAAAATAATGCTCAAAATGTCTAGAGACCTAAGTCTTGGCCCCAGCTCTCTCATTAGATGTATGAGATCTGTGATCTCACTCATATTGGTATTCTGCCCAGTGACAGAAATTGCAACCCACAAGAACCTATCCTGTGCAACTGTCCAGTAAGGCCTTTCATATATTCATCAGAGAAGAGCCACCCAAAGGGCCAGGGGACTTCCTTGCACTGTCTTGATACTGAATGAATAGTAATGAAGGGTCAGCACAGTTGATAGGGTGCCAGGGCTGGAGGCAAGAAGGCTTCTATTCCTAAGTTCAAAGTTGGCCTCAGATACTCCCTAGCTGTGTGACCCTGGGGAAATTACTTAATCTCTCTTTGCCTCAGTTTCCTCATCTGTAAAATGAGCTGGAGAAGGAAATGGCAAAACATTCCAATATATTTACCAAGAACACTCCAAAGGGGGTCATGAAGAATTGGGAATGACTGAAATTACTTGACAGCACCAAAAAATGAAGCACGCAGATTGTTCATTTTATACCCAGTAGCAACAATAAAAATAAATAATCTGAGTTGCTTTCATTCTGTTATCATATACATTAACATATATAATGTAACAATAAGGCACTCAAGTGCCTGCTTTTAAGGCTACCTTCCATTTACTCTGTATGTAGTTTATAATTACTGATTCATATACAGGCCATCTCCCTCATTAGAATTTAGGTCCCTAGGGGGTGGGAACTAGTTTTATTTTTTTCTTTGCATTGCCAGGGTTTAGCACAGTGCTTGGCACATACTGGGTGCTAAATACTTGATTGATGGAAGTAGGCCATATTATTATCCCCATTTAGCAGATGAGGAGACTTATCTAAGTCCATATACCTAATAAGTAGAAGAGCTGGGTCTCCAACTCAGGTCTCCCGATGCTTTGTCAAGAATTTTTTTTTTGCTTCTTTCCATGCGCCATGTTATAACCAGAAGACATTTTATATTATCGACTTTACTGATTGACTTTATTTTTATTTATTTATTTTTGAGGCAATCAGGATTAACTGACTTGCCCAGGGTCACACAGCTAGGATGTGTCTGAGGCCAGATTCAAACTCAGGTCCTTCTGACTCCAGGGCCAATACTCTATCCACTGCACCACCCAGATGCCCCTGTAAGAATAATTTTAAATCAATTCTTTATAAAGCTGTTTCATTCCAAAATATTTTAATAGCACATATGTTGCTGAGGCTGCAAAATTCCTCTGCTGAATGACTCAGAAGGTGAGTTTGGGTTATATTTATCTGTTCTCAGTATTTAATCAGCTTTGTTTTTTGAAAAAGATTGTTGGCCAGAACAATGTGTGAGCATCATTATGAGTACAATAGTAGTTGACTCTTCCATGTGACAAGAGAGGAAACTGAGACCAAGAGGAAGTTGGAGTCTTAGAATTTGGACCTCTAAAGGACATTCTAAAATTCCAATCATTATGACAAAGATATCTCTCTTGACCATCTGTTAAGGATGTGATACACTCTGACATATAAGCTATATGTTCATGAGTTAGCAGACTATCCTCCATGTTAGATGGGTACACCTTTCCCAAAATAACTTGATATATATTTTACTCACATATATGTTTATTTATATATATATACAATGTTGTCTTCTTCCCCCACCCCACCCCCAAAAACTCCCTGAAGTAATGCATTTTTATTTTGTCTTGTTATTCTCAGTGCCTAGCAAAGTTTCTGGTTCATAATAAAATAACAAATACTTAATATTTATTAATAATATAATATTAATATTTATTCTTAATAAATTCTGGCTGAATTGAAATGAACAAACTCTCTAAGTCTATTGGTCAATGGTAAAACGTCAATCAGTATTAGAGGAGGGATTTATTATCCTTTATTAGGTCGGCTGAGTTCTAGCTTCAGCAAGTCTTACTAAGCTATAAATGATTTGCACACAGGCATAGTGCTGGCCCATGTATTTGCTGTCCAAGGACCTGCCAAGCCACTTTTGTAGTCTTGTCAAAGAGCTGGTCGACAGTAGCGATGTTTTTCTCTTCTCCTCACCTGCTCCCTCTCCTCTCCTCTTTGTTTTTTAGGCAACCAAGAGGCCCAAAGACTATCTATCAAGGGGTTGGGCTGGAAGCATGGGTTGTGATATCTACCAGCAAAGGGAATATCCACATTGATGAAATCATGGCAACATATAGCAAATAATATTACTGATATTCTTTAAGGTTAGAGAATTATCCTTACAAAAGCCTTGTGAAGTAAATGGAATAAATATTATCTCCATTCTACAGATGAATAAACTCAGGCTCACAAAGAATAAGCAGATAGTCAAAGCTTATACAGCTAATAAGTACCAGAGTTAATATTGAAACACAGGTCACCTGACTCCAGGTCTAGAGCTGTTCCTGTAACATCATGCTGTCTCTCATTAAGACAGTCAGGATTGGGATTTCAAGAAACAAAGTCTTACACTAAAATTCTCTAACTAAAGGGTTTATTGAATAATCTAAAATCCACAAGGGCAAACTCACTCATACAGTTTGGAAATAGCTAGGTGGTATAGTGGATGGAACACTAGATCTGGAGTCAAGAAGTCTTGAGTTCATATCTGACTTCAAACATATAATAATTGTGTGACCCTGGGCAAGTCAATTAATTTCCATGAGTCTCAGTTGCCTCATCTGTAAAATTGAGATAAAAATTGCCTTTTTAGGTATAGAAGGGCATCACACATGCACAGAGGTAAATAAAACAATTGCAACTACCTTGCAGATTTATTGTAAGAATCAAAGGAGATAATATTTGTAGAACATTTTTGTAAATGTTAAGGCACTATAGAAATTCCATCTATCATCATCATCATCATTATTCCTATAGCTATTGGCTATTGTACAGGACAGGAAAGGTACAAAAAGAGTTGTATATCTTTGATCTACATCACTGCCACTATTAGGGTCCAGTCTTCTTGTGACCTATGGAAATAGATTGTGCCTAGGTCAGCAGTTTCCATTCAGATGGCTATTAATAGCTCCCGAAGGGACAAAGACTGTCTCTTGCCTTTCTTTTTATCTGTAGCACTTAGTACAGATCCCAGCATGGAGAAAAAGCTTAATAAATGTTACTTTCCTAATTGATGGACAGCAACAATCTAACCTAAGATTGCTTGTGCATCTTAGGGCCTAGATTCTTTTTCAGATACATCAGTAAAGAGTAGGCAAAGAGGATCAAATTCGGTGGAGTTGGTAGAATTCCTTTGAAGTCTGAGGTTTTACTCTTAGGTATTCAAAGGTTAGGTCTAACTGTCCTTATCTATAAATCCTCCAGCAGCTAGATGGCATAGTGGATAGAACACTAGGCCTGGAGTCAGGGAGACCTGAGTTCAAATCTAGCCTCTGACACTTACTAGTTATGTGACCCTGGGCAAGTCATTTAACCCTATTTGCCTCAGTTTCCTCATTTGTAAAAGAGCTGGAGTAACTTTGCTGAGAAAACCCTAAATGGTATCATCACAAGTCACTCATGATTGAAACTACTGACCAACAACATATCTCTTAACCTCCTCACCCCACACTGAACTGCTTGCAGGATTAACATTGTATCAAACAGATCTTAGATAGATCTAGTCAGTCAATAAGCATTTATTAGGTGCCTACTATGTACCATGCTAAACACTAGGGATATGAAGAAAGGCAAAAGTTAGTTCCTGAAGTAAATGAGCTCACATGCAAATGGAGACAACATGCAAATGACTAGATACAGTGACACTACATAGAGGATAAACCGGGAACAGTCTCAGAGGGAAAACATTAAGATCAAGGAGGAGGAAGAAAGATGAAAATAAAACATTCCCAGCCTTCCAAGGCTTTACACTGGGATTTGTGGAGGAGGCCACAACATACACACAAACAAATGTAAATACAAACCATACACAAAGCAAACATTCTTGTCTTCAACTGACCCAGCAGAGGCTCTGAAGAGCTCTGGTTCACTCTGGAAAAGCTCTGAGGCCAGGATTATCCCTTAGCCACACTTAAAGGGCCAATGTCAAGCCAGCTACACCCTTGGCAGCAGCCCAAATGACAGACTCCTCCCACTGTATCTTCAGTTTGGGGGGATGGGTTTGCTTCTTAAACTGTAACTAGGTTCAAATAATAATAAGATTTGAGGGCCACTCGGCCAGTGTCTGCCTTCTTTTTCTCAATCACGGCTAAGTTCAGAAGTAATTTCAATTTAAAGTTCATCCTGTTCTTATTTTGATAACCCCTCCCTTCACCAGGGGCCATCCTCATGAACACTACATTTCTGACATCTGAAACTTGCAAGGCATCTCTACCATTACAGTTTATTAATGAACTCTTTTAGACAATGCATGGTTAGGGGCACACCCCAAAGAGGGGTGTGTCTAGGCTGTTTTCATACATACCTTCCTTGTCAAACAACTGCATAACAAGAAAAGTTAACATTCTTTCCTTCTGTCCTCTTTCTTAATACTGTGGCTAAACCACATTCACTTAATGACATAAAGCCTATTCTTGCAGGTCTTTGGACTGGTGTCAATGATGAGCACATTCCAGCTATCATCGAAACTACAACTGAATATGGAAAGTCTATTGGGTATCCTATTTAGTGTCCTACTTTAAAAACACTAAATATAATTACAAAACTAAAAATAATGGGAGATCATGTGGGGTAAGAATCACTCAGGTGGTCCATTGGCATCAATTAGATGCTTAGATAACATGTCCACTATATTGGGGGATACTCTAAGAAAGACTTATTACAGGATTATAGAACCTCACTTGGAAGGCAGAGAACCACAGAATTTGAGAGAATCACAGAATTTGAGAACTGAAAGAAGTTCCTCTGCCATCTAGTCTAACCCAGTTTTGAAAGTATTTACAGTTATCCCTCCACATCTTGACTTTCCCAATCGGGGTTTCAATATAGCATGGGTTGGCACAAGAAATTAAACAGGGATTTGGGGAAGTTTTGCAGAAGCTGCAGGTGACACATGAAAGCTAGCAGATGACACAAAAAAAATTGGAAACTCAGAAATCCATAAAATATATGTATAGTATTGTATAATATCAATCCAAGTTTTACAGTAAGGTACTGTAAACACCCCATAAAAGAAAAGGAAAAAAAATTAGACCTCTCTGATACAAAGGGAGAGCCAAAAAATTTTACCCAGATTTTTCAGATCCAGGGGGTGCTGGTCCCTAACCCCTGAGATGTGGAAGAGCTAACTGTGCTACCATAACATACTCGAACAATGGTCATCCAGTCTAAGTTCAAAGACTTCCACAGAGAGAGAACTCACCACCCCATGAGATATCCCATTCCACTTTTTGAAAGCTCTAGTTGTTAGGAAATTTTTCTTCACATCAAGCCTGAGTTTGACTGTAATTTTCCCAATTATGTCCTCTGGGGTCAAATATAACAAATATAACCTTTCCCCAACATAACAGCCTTTCAGAGACTTGAAGATAGTTATCATGCCCTCCAAGTCTTTTCTTCTTCCTTCTAGACATTCACATGTCCTATACACAGCCTCAAAGCTCATCAGTTTGGTTGCTTTCTCCTAGATGCCCTCCAGCTTATCAATGTCCAAAAACCTTGATGCTCAGAAGTGAACCCAATACAGCAGATGAGGTCTAATGAGGAAAGAGCACATGGGGGATTTGTACTTATTCCTACAAGCTATGTCTCTCCATGCAGCCCAAAACCAGAACATTATATATCTCAGATACTGTGTAATACAATCCTAAACTGACAAAAGAATACTTCCCATATCAGCCCCAATAGTAACTGCTGCCTTTCATACAGATCCTTAAGGTTTATAAAACACTTTTCATATATTATTTCATTGGGACCTCTTAACAACCCAGGAAAATAGGGACTACTTTTTGTTCCTATTTTAGAGATGAGGTAAATGGGTCTCTGCACAAGTAACTGACTTAGCAGGGTCTCATTAGCTAGTATCCAAGGTGGTATTCAAGTCCCCATTCCAAGTCAAGTCTAGTATTCTTTTCATTATACTAAGTTGTATCTAATATATAATTTTAATCATCTTCTTATACATATCTCTTATGAGAGGTAGCTCATTACCTTCTAAAGCTTTTTTTTAACGTTTGTTTTATCCATTGCCCATTCTTGCCCCCCAGCTGGAAAGCATGGATAAGGACTTAACAAGATGCGGTTTGAAGAAGCCGTGAAGGATTTGGTTTGATTTGTGACTTTTACTTTTGTTACCTTGGGCAACTTTCTTAACTTCTCAGGACCTCAGTTTCCTTATCTGTAAAATAAGGAGGTTCAACTAAATGACCAGTGAGCTACCCTCCAACTTTGGGTCTATGATGATCCTATGTATGGGAGAGTTGCTATCTGCATTAGTGGAGGAAGTATCCACCCAAGAGAAGAGGCAGCTATTTGAAAGTATCAGCAGTTTTTAGAGAATTGACACAACATCAAAGTATCCCGCTGGAATTTCACTTAATAAAAACCACCCGGTATGATTCTTATTGAATGAGATCGATTCCTTAGCAACAAAACAAAACCCACCACCACCAGTCTAGCCTCAGGGATAACCAGCGACTCACAGGAGAAGAAACAGGTGACCTTTTTCTCAGTTAAGGTGATGAAGCAAAAGCAGCAAAAGTTGCAGACGGGGTCAGTTCCCTTCTCTGGCACCTCTGGGAATGTGTCTACCCTGTAGCCCAAGCTTCCCAGCACACGCCAGACAGCAAAGGAGGCTCACTGTCAAAATGTCAGATAAACCACATCACTTTGCATTTGGTGTCTCCAAACCTGCCGGGCCAGTTCTTTCTGGATCGTGTGAATCCACCAAAATGCCCTATAATTTTTTTCATCGTTGCTAATAAAGAACTAGCCAGCAGTTCATTTAATGCTGCTCCAAGGCTTCAAAACTAAGATCCAGGAGGAATGGGATTTGCTGCTTTTACTGACTGTAACAATCTCATGCACTTTGCCACCTGCATGAAGCTGCCCGTATTTACTACAGATTCATTTAGTGCCTGATGAATACGTGACCCCTTTTAAAAAAAAAATTCAAAGCCACATCCTACAGTGGGAAGTCATGCCCGAAACCAAAGAGCAGGAAGCTTCCACTGCAGTGCAAATTTAAAAACTGGCGATGTGAAGGACACGCCTTAACCTCTCACTGTTTCATTGGGGCTAAATTCTTGGTGTTCAAAACACTTAACAAAAGAATAATACTGCCAAAAGTCAGAAATCCTGCCCTACCTCCCCTCCTGCAAGTGGATGCTATTGAACCAGTGGGAGCATGTGAGTGTGTGTGAGTGGTATGTGTGTCTGCGTGTGTCTGTGTGTTCGTGTGCGCAAGGAGGAGGTCTGGGGTTGTGGTTTTGCCAAAGGAAGGGCATGTGTGATAGGAGACTCTATAAAGTAATTCATCTTTAAGTCATTCTATGTTTTTGCATGGCTTCATGTGTTTAATGGATATTTTATTTCCTGCCCTCTCAATTCGTGGGGGAGAGAGTAGTGAAAAGGAGAGAATTTGGAACTGAAAATAAACAATTTAAATTCAAACAAACAAAAATTCTCTGCTGTTTGCATTCAAAGGACCAGGGGAGATTCTCTCTAAACAGCAAATTCCTAATTTGCACATGTCTAGAACCATTCATTAGAGCCGTAAGGTGTTCCCTACGCAGACAACAAGTTTGGACAGCTTTCTGCCCTTGTCCAAAACTGCATTTTCCAGCATTATAATCTTAGTATTAACAAAGGCGGTGGAATCTCTTCCCTCAGAGTTGATTGGCCCTTTTGATTGGCTTGCAACCAGTTTAGTATTTTCCCTGTGGCACCAATACATAGTGTAGTATAATGGATAGAGGGCTAGCCTGGCCTCTAGGGAGACCTGCCTCTCTCCCATAAGAATTAGGTGACCATGAGCTGGGCACTTAAACTCTCAGGGCCCCAGGCAGATACCTAAAACTATAATTTACAGATTAGTGGTTAATCTGCATAAACCGTGGGAGTTTCTCCACAGGTTCCTACAGCAAAGAAATCACAGGTTTAGACATCCTCCCCCCTCTTTACTCCCCCCCACCAAAAAAAAAAAATCAATAATGAGAAAGTAGTACTCTGTTCCTGCTCAGTGGATAGAGTGCCAGTCCTGGAGTCAGGAAAGACCTAAATTCAAATCCAGATTTCAGGCACTAACTACCTGTGTGACCCTGGGCAAGTCACTTAATTCTTTTTGTCCCAGCTTCCTCCTCTGTAAAAATAAGCTGGAGAAGAAAGTGGCAAACCACTCCAGTATCTTTTCCCAGAAAACTCCAAAAGGGTTCACAAAGAATTGGACATGACCGAACAACAAAAGTATTCTTTCTGTTCAATAGCATGCAATAGAGACTTTGGTCAATAAATAAGCCAGTCTCACAAGACAGCTAATGACACAGACTACATAGAAATACCTGTTTATAGTGTGGCATACTGGTGAAGCCCTGAACTTGGAGTCAGGAAGACCTAGTTATGAATCACCCTGCAAATACTCCTTCCTAATTTACAGATGAAAATGCTGAGGTTAATTAAGATTAAATGACTTGTCCACAGTAACTGTGTGACTTTTTTTTAGCTTCAGTTTTTTCATCTGTAAGAAAAGACTAATAATAGACTCTACCTTACAGGGTTGGTAGAATTAGAGATTTAGAGATGGAAGAGAATTTAGAAGTACTCCTGCGCCTGCCACTCATTTACAGATGAAGAAACAAAGGCCCAGAGAGACTGACTTGCATGGAACCCAGGTCCTCTGACTAGAAATGCAATATTTTCTCTATTATACCATATTGTTGTGAGAATCAGTCAGCCAAAAAATATTAATTAGGCCCCTACAGTATACCAGGTACTGTTCTATGTGATGGGGATAAAAAAAAAAAGGCAAAAATCTGGTTCTTGCTTTTATGGTGCTCCAAGTCTATCACATGCAAACAAATATATATGAAAAAGCTACATACAAGGAAAATAGAAAATAATTAACAGAAGGAAGGCACTAAAATTGAAGGGGATCGGAAAAGGTTTCCTGTAGAAGGTGGAATTTTAGCTGGCACTCCAAGGAAGTCAGGCAAGACAAAAAGTGGACAAGAGGAGGGAGAGAATTCCAGGCATTGGGGACAGTCAGTGAAATTGCCCCCTGGTGGTATGTTTGAACTAATGCAAAAACCTACTGCCTGGTCTGCAAACTGAACGAGTTTTTAATCATTATTTCATTAAAAAAATTTTTTTTAATTTTAAATTTTGCCTTTTTTTTTCTTTTTGGAGGAGGGAGGGCAGGGCAATTGGGGTTAAGTGACTTGCCGAAGGTCACATGGCTAGTAAGTATGTAAAATGTCTAAGGCTGGATTTGAACTCAGTTCCTCCTGATTCCAGGGCTGGTGCTCTATTCACTGCTCCACCTAGCTGCCCCTTAAAATTTATTTTTAAGAAATAATCTCTTATATGCCAGTTTCTACTTGTTCAGATAAGTTGTCAATCAACAAGTGTTTATTATATTCCAGACACTTTACTAAGCCCAAAAGAAGGCAAAAGAACAGTTCCTACCTTCAAGGGGGTTCCCTTCCAATGTGAGACACCACACAAACCACTACCCTTAAAGTAAAACACTGTCCCTCCGAACCAGAGAATGTCAGAACCAGAGGAGACCTTGACAGTCATCGAGTCCAACCCCTATGTTTTATTGGGCGGAAACTGGAACCTAGAGAGTTAAAGTCACACTGTTTGTAAGTGGGAAAGTCAAACTGTTTGTAAGTGGGAAAGTCCAGACTTGAACCCAAGTCTTTTGACCCCAAGCCCAGGTTTCTTTTACCAGGAGAAAAAAAAGAGACTTTTATTTAAAGAGCTATTTTCAAGTAGGTCATTGAACAAGGACAAGACCACAGTTTCAGGGTGAAATAGATTTCAGGAAAGTGGTTTCAGTTTCAATGAGATCCCAGTTAATTACTTCTCCATAGATGGAGGTGTTCTTAATTTGCTGAGCATCTGTGCATGGTGGCATTTGGGACATTGTGGGTGGTAGTCTCAAGTTATCTACAAACCCAGAAAGGAAAATAACTGGCTGTTGAACATCATTTTATGAGCTCAAACAAAACAAGAGTAGTGTCTCTCATCTGTCAATTCAACAAATGAGGCAGAGTGGCCACTATAGCTTAGCTGGAAATAAACAAAAAAACAACTCCAGCATAGAGCTTGGCTTCCTGGTGATGACATTGCTGCTAGGACGTGGGGAAGTTAAATGGTCAGGATCCAGCCTATGGAGCTGAAGCACCTTTCTGAGATTATTATTATTGTTGTTGTTATTGTTATGAGTGGAGAGAGACCTGGATCTATTTTTTAATTAACATAAGAAACTAAACCAAGGAAACATTTTCTACAATGAAGATCAGTTCTTGCTCTGTAACTCAGAGAGTTTTGTGGGGCACTGAGGAATTAGGTGATGAGCCCAATGCCACATAGACTGTATGCAGCTTGGTGGGACCTGAACCCAGGCCTTCTTCATGCTCAACTCAGCTTTCTATATCCCATATGATTCTGACTCCCATCATAGGATATTATTTATTGCATGCAAGATGCAGAATCTAATAATAAGAATAGGGACTAGATCTACAATTTTATTGGTATAGGGAACTCATGGGTGAGGAAAATCCATATTTCAGTGGGGTTTTGGGGACAGTTTTTCTACAATGTCTTCGTCTTAAGGAGTTTCCAAGGGTGGTAAAAAGGTTTAGTGTCCCTTCAAGGGTCACAGAGCCAGCATGTGTCAGAGGTGGGATTTGAACTGCAACCTAGATCTTCCTCACTTCAAGGTCAGCCTTTCAGTCACTATATCATGGTGCTTAATAACAATATTATAGGGGCGGCTAGGTGGCGCAGTGAGTAGAGCGCCAGCCCTGGAGTCAGAAGGACCTGAGTTCTGATCCGGCCTCAGACACTTAACACACACAAACAAAAACCTAGCCGTGTGGCCTTGGGCAAGTTACTTAACCCCAATTGCCCTCCAAAAAAAGCAAAACAAAAAAACCCCAACATTATAAATAATAAAACATATTCTAAATAACATTATCATGCTATGTCATTGATCTCTATTATATTATCAATATCATCAGATATTATTTAGAATTATCAGTGTTAATTACTATTGTTAAAATTATTAAAATAATTAGTATATTATCAATTTAATATGTTTTAGTATAGGTTCAATAGATAGTGTGCTGGACCTGGAGGCAGGAAGAGCCTTCCCCCTGAGTTCAAATCTGGCCTTAGACATATAATAGCTGTGTGACCCTGGATAAGTCTTGTCTCAGTTTCCTCATCTGTAAAATGAGCTGGAGAAGAAAATGGCAAACCATTCCATCATCTTTGCCAAGAAGACCCTAGATGGTGTCACAAAGAGTCAGACATGACTGAAAAATGACTGAACAACAACAACTAATAATACAATATTTCACATTTTGTAGCACATTTTGGCCTAGACTCATGATTTCATCACTCTAGGGAGAATCTTCCCATTGTTTCTCATTAGGATTGGCTGTGTTTTATAGTTTTAGAGAAGTGCTGGGGTCAGTGACAGACTAAGAAGCTTTCCCATGGTCACACAGCTAAGATGAGTAAGAGACAGGACTTGAATCTTCCTGCCCCATCTATTATGCCACATTGCCTTTCATGATTAGAATTATTGCTATTACTCTGCAAATACTAACATACATCACTAATATACTACTAGCAAAAGGATGTTTCATATTTATATAGTATCTAGGAGTTTATAATATATCTATGAAGTAATATCATTATGATATTAACCCATTTTGTAGACCAGGAAACTGAGTGAAGTTCGGTGAGTTGTCTACATTCACACAGTTAGTGAAAGTCAGACCTGAGGCAATGAATTGGATTCCTAATGTGAATTCATTTTATTTTCTATTGTACCAGAGCTCTTAGCCCAGGGGACCAAGACACATGAATATAAATTAATCTCCTGAATGAGACCACAAAGAATATGATTTTTAAATTGAATCAGGGGACAGAGATAAAGCCTGAAGTCCTCAATTGAAGATGTTGCTAGAGTAGGAAAAAGAGGATAAAAGAAGACTTTATTCAGAACAACCAAGGAAATGCTTTGGGGACCAAATGTCATCCCTTTGGGGAATGCTTCGCCCACAATAAAGGATATCTCAAATGGAGGTGAATGACTTTAGGTTCTGCTTATGTAGTCCCAGGATCTGGTTAAAGAAGGAAGAGGCATAGATAGGTTCAGGGAAGGAGAAATGTTTAACTAACAGTTTAAATCTCTGTTTAACCAATGGAATCCATGGACAAGAAAGTTCAATGCCCAGCAAAGCATCTCATCTTTCTCTGTCTTGTTAATTGATTTTTGTTCTCTCCATCAACATTTCCATTATAAGCAATGGTTTTTGGAGGGCAAAGTATTGAAAATGAAAGAAAATCATTTAAAGGCCTTGTCTGTTTAAAAACAACAACAACAACACAACAGTTCTTTTGGTTGAATACTTCCATTAAAGTCCTCGTTGGATGCCTTATTATGATTTGGAGGAGACCTTGAACTAGCAAAGTATAATTGCTGGGAAGGAAAGGCTCTGACAAGGTCTAATGAGGTAGAAAGGCTTTGAGTATGGACCAGTGATGAGCATGTATCCATACTCTGAGAATTAGTCTCATTAATGAATGGATGGATGGATGGATGGAAGGATGGATGGATGGATAGATAAATGAAAAGTGATTAGTAAGTGCTTATTATTGATCCAGTACTAGACACACAAATGTAAAAGTGAGTCAGTTCCTGCCCTACAGGAGTTTACAATCTAATAAGAAGAGACAATATATATTGGGGAGTGATGAGGGAATGATATATTAGACTAGATAGTGGCAGGAATAGTGAAAGAGCTTTGGGGAATTGATCAACATGCCCTTTCCGGAAGCAATGTGAGCATTAATTTGATTATAGTTGCCAGAGGGAGATGTTTGGGGTTGGCTAGATAGAGAAAGCTACATAAACTTGTTCTGTGACTTACCAAGCAGGACAACTCAGCCACAGTCCCATGTGAAAAGGCTCATTGTCAGAAGGCTGGTCACAAATACAACATAGTTATCATTTACTAAGTGACTACTATATGCCAGGTATGGTCCTAGGTGCTAGGGGACACCTCAGGTAGCTTCAAATCTACTGGGAGATGCAGTAAGTAAGTAGACACATAAATACTGGGTGATTTGAGAAGGTAGAGAGTACTAAGAACTAGGGAGTTCAGATAATAATAATAATAATGACAGCAAATAACAATAAAAGCTAGCATTTATATAATGTATACTATGTGCCAGACACTGTTCTAAGTAAACACTTTACACATATCATCTTCTCTGATCCTCACAACACTAGGAGGTAGGTGCTATTATTTTTACAGTTGAGAAAAGTGAGCTCAAATGACTTGCCCAGGGTCACACAGCTAATAAGTGTCTGAGACCACATTAGAACTCAGGTCTTCCTGACTCTAGGTTCAGAACTCCATCCAGTGCCTCACCTAGCTGCCTAGAAAAGCAAACAAATAAAAACCAGGCTTATTGTAGCAAATGATACCTGAATTAAACCTTGAAGGAAGCTAAGGGTTCTAAGAGGAAAAAATAAAATGGGAATAAATTTCTGGCATAAAGGACATCCCGTATCAAGACATAAGGGAGAGGATACAGTACTTAGTTTGGAGAATAGTGAATAAGTCAACTTGACTGGAATATAGATCATGTGAAGAGGAGTAATGTGAAATAAGTCTGGAAAGTTAGACCACCTAGATTGTGAAGGACTTTTAATACCAAACAGAAAAGCTGGCATTTTATCTGAGAGATAATAGGGAGTCACTGAAAAACCCTGAACAGTAGAACCAAATGGTTAGATGGGTGCTTTAGGAAGATTATTTGGGCAGTTGCAATAGATGGATTGCAAATAAGAAAGATTGGAAACAGGAAGATTAATTAGGAGACTTTTCAATAGTGCAACTGTAAAAGGGGATGAGGGCCTAACCTAGTGGTGGCCACACTAAAAGAAAGGAGACACATATGAGAGCCAGTGTACAGGTAAAATAGATAAAACCTGCCGTCTCATTGGATAGAGGGAGAGAGGGGGACTTAAGAGTCAAGGATGATGCTAGTAGCATCTTACAAGTAATTAGTATTTACGATTAATATTGTTATAATCTGAGCAGCTAAAGGGTGATACCCAGGGAAAGTAGGGAATTATGGAAAGAGAACAGCTTAGCAGGAAAGACCATGAATTCTGTTTGGGATATGCTGAAAATTGAAGATGTTTGCAGGATATCCAAGTGGCAAGTCTGGCAAGGTATTTGGTGAGGCAGGACAAGAGCTTAGAAGAGGGTGAGAAGTGATGGATTTTCTTCTGGCTCTGGTGACTAATGAAACTGTCTACTAAGGCATGGGGATCTGCATGGGTGAAAGGATTATTGACAATTGAAATCAGAGCTTCTTGAATATTTGAAATATCAATGAAATAGACATTTTGACAGTTGCTAAACTGTAAACCAGGGAGTTACACACACACACACACACACACACACACACACACACACACACACACACACACAAACACATACACACATATTATCTAGGTTTTGACAATATTTCACACAGTTTTTTGAAATATTTTTGGGGAAGTCTAGAAAGTTATTTGGTAGATTATAGTATAGTTAAGTAGAGGTAGCTAGGTGATACAATTGATCATCAGGTTTTGAGTCAGGAAAATCTGACCTCAGACACTTAGTAGCTCTGGGACCCTGGTCAAGGTAATTAACCCCTATTTGACTCAGTTCCTCATCTGTAAAATGGGAACACACTGGAGAAGGAAATGGCAAATCACTCCAATATCATTGCCAAGAAAACCCCATGGACAAAAGTCTGTCAATTAGAAAGTAGGTCTCTAGTGGAGTACCTCAGGGATCCACACTTGCCTATGTGATACTTAACTTTTAACCAATCAATCAATTAATCAATAACCATTTATTAAACACCTGCTACATTTCAAGCACTCTGCTAGGTGCTATGGATACAAAACAAAATATTTCTATACCTAACTTAAATAACATGTAGACATACAGACAATACAAAGCTGAGAGAGGTCTCTAACACAGGCACTCACAATCCAAAAAGATATTTGATGGGCTAGAACATTGGGCTGAACATAACGTGACATATTTAATAGGGAAAATATAAAATCTTAAACATGCATTCAAATAATCAGCTTCACTCATATAATATAAGGAGAGGAATGACTAGATATCAATTCCTTTGGGGGGTAAAACTGGGGGTTTTAGTTGACTTCAATAACTCAAGAGAATGTTATGGTCTTATCGGTGTTGGTACTCCTTCCAATGCTACCTTTCCGTCTGTGTTAACTCTTGTCTTATAAATCACACACCATTAACATAGTACCAGGAACATAGAAGGCACTTAAATGTATATTAGATGAATGAACGAATATGGCAGCTAGATGGTGTAGTACATAGAGTGCTGGACTTGGAAGTCAGGAAGACCTGAGTTCAAATTGGGCTTCAGACTTAGACCAGCTATGTGATGTTGGGTCTAGCCACTCACTTAACCTTGGTCTGCCTCAGTTTCCTCATCTGTAAAGTGGGAAAAATAATAACCCTTACCTTCCATGGTTGTTGTGAAGATCAAATGTAAAGTGCTTGGTATGACATATAAAAGTTTGAGAGACATAATTTCTGGGTAATCATTTTATTATTTGCCAGTCATAATTAATAAAGTGATTATTTACTCAGAAAGTATGTCTCTCAAACTTCTTATACATTATATTAGTAACAGTGCCTGGCACAGAGTAGGTACTTAATAAATGTTTGTATCCTTCCTTTCTCTTGGCATGCCTCAATTTCCTCATCTGTAATATAGGGATAACAACAGCACCTATCTCCAAGAGTTGTTGTGAGGATGAAAGGAAAAATTTGTAAAGTGTTTTGCAAACCTTAAAATGTTATATAAATGGTAGTAATGATTATGAATGAATGAAAGAATGAAAATGAGATCACTGGTGACTATTGGTTAATTCAGAATAAAGTGCTAATAATCCAAGATTACAAATTCACCTGTCAATATGAGTCAGTTAATTCTGTTCTGTTCTGTACCCTCTAAATGCACCTAGAACCTCAGCCTATTACTTTAAAGAGGGGCCAGGGAGATAGTGGGATAGATTAGAATAAGTTTACCTCTTGTTAGAAAAAAAAGAACCCCTTCCATATGCAGATGTTAGTTGCTATGAGTCAGAAGGATCCAGGAAGGGGCATAACATACCTCCCACCTCTGCTTCTTTCATTAGACCATGGCCAGAGGAGGGTTAATGATGGGGGAGATCCCTACTGAGATGTTAAATCAAAAGGAAGGTCAAAAGCATGAGTCCCAGTCAAAACCAGGAGGGCTGTTAAGATAGATGCAGCTGAAAGAGAGGTCAGGAAATGTCAATGCCTAGTAGGAAGGCTGAAATCAATGGGCTGAACTGGGGCTGGTTACATCCAAAGGCCAAGTCGAGGCCAGAAATACCAGAAGGATTAGTTTGAGCTCAGTTTCCTTAGAAAAATGACAGGTTTGCTGCACTCAGCAGTGTAACTTTCAATGTCCTTTTAACAGATGGCTGAGCATGTTCCTCTTAGCCTTTGAGATGGACAGGCCCTTATCAGAAACCAGGATAGGAGCATCTCTGCACTAGGGCCCTACACCTTCATCACCACCATTTTTATTTCTATGCTGTCAAGAAATGGTAGAATTATGGTCCCATATGAATTTAAGTCATTTCAATAACATTTAATAAGCACTTACTATATGCCAGGCATTGTGCTAAGTGCTGGGATACAAATGAGGAAAAGAAAGTCTGCCTTCAAGGAGGTTAAAATCTAAGAGAAGACAACACATGGAAGGGAGCTGATGGAACATGGAGAGTTACAATGACTGGAAAACAGACTAGATGGTACTTGTTCAGAGAATCTCAAGAGTGAGAGGAGGCATCAAAGAACATCTAATGCAACCTAGTCCTGAAAAAGGATCCCCTCTACCTCTTACCCAAGAAGGGAGCATCCAGAGTCTGTGTTAAATCCACCTTTAATGAGGGAGAGCTCACTCGCTACCTTCTGGGGTGGACAATTCTGCTTGGAGATAGTTCCAAATGTGACATTTTTCTTTTCCTTTTATCAAGCTGAAATCTGTCTCTCTGCAGCATCCCACCCACTACTCCCACTTCTGTCCCCTGTAGCCAGTCAGGAAAAAAACAAAAACAAAAAAAGTCTAATCTTTGTTTCATTTGACAGGTCTACAAATACCTAAAAATAGCTATGGTATCACCCCCTCTTCTCTTCCAGGCTTATGGCTCCCCTTTTCTAGATCTTCTACTCCATTTCAGGTGGTAATCCTCCCCCTATCCCACAATCCCTGTCCGCCTTTTCCTTCTTCCCCTGTCTCTTGCTTCCTTGGACCTTGTTTCTCTGGAATTCTCTGCCTCTTTTTCTTTCTCTGTATGGTCTCTGTCTCTTTTTCTTCTTCCCTTTCTCTCCTCTTTTTGACCATCTCTCTTTAAGTCCAATCTCTGGTGCTTACTCCTTATGTGACCTAGGGCAAGTCACCTCAGTTTCCTCATTTGAAAAAATGGAGGAGGGGTATGGTGGCCTCTATGGCTTCTAGTTCTGGTTCTATGATCCTATAGTATGCCCTAGGATCCCTTTATTTTTACATCATATCATTTCTGGATATATTCCCTCCACTTTCCCCATGGTGAGACTCCTCTCATAACAGAAACAAACAACAGATAAGCAGAAACAGCCTGCTCCATAACAACCCATCTGAGAGACTATGCCATTTCATGCCCACTGCCTGGTGACTTTTCAACAAAATCGTCCTTCCTCCTCTGGTTCCTACTGTTCTTCCCTACTCAAGTTTATATCTTTCCCTTTCTGTCTTTCTATTCCTCCCTCATGAAGTAGTAAAGGAAAACCCAGCTCAGTTTTCAATGTCTCACTTTTTCTTGTAGAGAAATGATAGGGCAGGAGAATTGAACAAACAGGCCTAGTGACTCTATGGGTCTTTTCCCACCAGGGACTGCTACAGAAGAAGCAATTAGGTTATTTTCTCTACCTCATCCCTCTCCTCACTCACTGGGGAAAAAAACAGAAGCAAAAACAAAATCCTTATATAACAAATATACATTGTCAAATGTGGAAATATGTTTGATATGATTGTACATGTATAGCCCATATCAGATTGCTTACAATCTTAAGGAGAGGGGAGGGAAGGAGAGAGTGAGAAAAAAAATTTGGAACTCAAAATCTTATAAAAGTAAATTTGAAAACTAAAAAAAAAGAAACAATTAGGTTCAAGTGAGATTGATGGACCTGGGCTTCCAAAGGCATTTAAACATGGACAACTATAAAAGTACACACTGCTTTCTTTATTCCCAATCAAGATACAATTAACATTTATCAGAACAGACACAAGTAAAGTCCTAGCTCACAGTTCTAGTTATTTTTAACCTCTGTTATAAATAATTATTTTTTCAAAGACATTCTTGAAGAAGACAAAAAGTCGCAAAGAGGCAACCTAAGTGGGACTTATGTAACAAGGAAAGGGACCATCTTACTTTATCTTGATGCTGGTGTGGGAATCTATGGGCTGTCTAAAAGAAGGACAAGAGAAGCGAAGGGAATAAGCATTTATATTTCGACCACTGTGCGTCAGGCATTGTGCTAATTGTCTTTTAAAAATAATAATAATTAATAAGAAAACATTTATGTAAAATTTACTATGTGCCAGGCTAAGGGTTTATAGTTGAGGAAACTGAGGCAAACAGAACTGAAGGGATTTGCCCAGGGTCACACAACTAGTAAATATCTGAGGCTGAATTTGAATTCAAGAAGAGTCTTCTGACTCCGGACCTGGCACTCCATCTGCTGTGCCACCTGTAATAGTATGAGGCCTTTTGTAACAAGCAGCTGAGAGGAAGCCCCTTCCTTTTTCCCACAAATTTTCTCCTTAAGTGAGCACAAAGCCAAGTTCCCATCTCCTGACCCTGGCAAATTTTCTCTGGCTCTCCCCCATGCTTAGAGCGCTATCCATTTTCATCTCTCCCGTGCCTAGAATGGTCTCCCTTCTCATCTTTACCTCCTGACTTCCTAGGTGTCCTTCAAATCTTAATTAAAATCCCACTTTTACAAGACATCTTCCCAAACCCCCTTAATTCTAGGAACTTCCTTCTGGTAATTATTTCCAAATTATCCTGTACAAAGCTTATTTGTGCATAATTGTTTTCAAGTTGCTTCCCCCCTGTATATTGTGAGCTCCCTGAGGGTAAGGACTATATTTTACCTTTTATTCTATCCCCAGTGTTTAGTGCAGTACCTGACACATGGTAAGTACTTAATAAATATTTAACTATCTCCTGGTAAATCTAGTGGCCCGGGGAGATAAGACTTACCCATCCTAAGAATGGCTTTAAACTGTCATGGGTAAAGGACATACGTATAGGCTTGGTAACTGGTCAAACTTGCCACTTCCATTCCCAAACATATCAAAATTGCAATATCCTGGTGAGAATCTTACAAAATTGGCAAAAATTACCTTTCATTCTAAGATACTAGCCAGTGTCATTCTTGATATTTCTCTAGCTTGCAATGTGTTCTCCAGTTCTGACCCTTGACCTCTTGAGTCAGAAGTCTTAAAGCCATGAAATTCATTTATTCTTTCCTTTAATTATCTGAAAGCCATTTAGTAGGCCCCTGCTCTGTGGTAGGCTCTGTGCTAGCTACTAGGGAGGCAGAGACCAGAATCAAACAGTCCTGAGGGCCCAGATTTTGAGCAGAAAGGTACCTGTATCATAATTGTCAGATGCACCAAGCCATTACTTTACAGAGCATCAAGAATAAAGAAAACGATAATTAGAGAGATTCATATGGTTATAACTTGCTGGAGGTAGTTTTCAAACCCCTCTCCTCTGACGATGACCCCAGTGTTCATGAATTAGCTGCAAGGATTTCCAGAGGTTCCTTTTATTCTCTCCATTTACAGAATTTTGGGTTCTGACTGTAATCAATCTACTGGCATCCCTAATTGTTGGACTCGTAATCTCCTGGCATTCTTCTCTATTCATCACTCTATCACCAGTACTGAATTCTAATTCTAACAAGGTGATATCCATCTGACCTCTAATAAATTCATCTCTCTAGGACTCAGTTTCCTCATCTGAAAAATGGATGTGCAGTAGACTCAAAGATCTGTAGGTTCCTTTCCAGTTCTAAACTTATCATTTCTATGTTTCTGCTGCATCATGGGGAACAGCATGATAGTAGTTCTATTTTTATTTAAAAACATCAGCAAAATCTGCCAAAAGAAATGCTGGCTTGAGTGCGCACAAGGCCTAGGACAGAAGAACACCTGTTTGGCACAAGGTCTTGGTGTAAAAAAGGATTTTGAAAAGTCTTTGATTCTAGCAACTCAGCAGAGAAAAACTGTGTCAGGACAGTTGCCCAGGCCTGCCTCAGAAATGTCAGATTACATTCCAAAGCCTAGTGATTAATTTCTGGAATCCTATCTATTTGGGGGGTGGGGGGGGTTGGGAGGGAACCACTTCCTAAATGCAGAATATTAATCCAAGCTGGTTCAATGCCATTTGCCTTCTTAGGGTGCTGCTCAAACACATTCTTGCTATTAATTACCACCAAAACAACTGAAAATACTCATCTAAATTCAGAAGTTTAGGAAACTGACAAAAGCTTCCCTTGCATTTTCCATCAATCTCTATAACTAGTCCCAGGACAACTTCTTTCCCTTTGTCAGGAGCATGCAATGTTCAGGCTCATTCATCCATACTTTCCCAGCATTTTCAGCCTAATAGAATTTTTTTTAAAAAATGAAATATAATAGGTGCTATTTTGCCTGCTTTTTTCTAAATAATGGTGATCACATCTAGAAGAAAATTTAGAAAAGAGTATTAGCTGAGGCCTCAATAAACTGGATGGCTCTGGTACTGGGATTAGGTAATACTATTCTCCTCTCATTGTTAATTATTTTTTATATATAGGAGAAAGTTGGCGTTGGTGGGAAAGACACTCAGCCTCATTGGGCCTCGACTTATAACTTGAAGGTGCCTTCTGGCTCCAGCTGAATTATCCATGCTCCAGCAGAAAGAGCATTGGACTTGGAATCATAGGACATTGATTCCACACCTGGCTCTTCCCCTTATAACCACTATGATTATGGACAAGTCAGAATGTTTATGAGCTTCTTGGATGTCTATTTATAAAATAGAGTTAGGCTAGAAGATCTTCTAAGGTGCCTTCCTATTCTATGACTCAGCAATAACCCTATGAGCTTTTTACTGGGGAAAAAAGAAAGAGTTTAGCTGCAGGTTCAGGGGAAGAGTGATGGTCACCAGAAACCAAGGGAGTCTTCGTTAATAACTAAAGAATGTAAGTGTGTAAGTGGCAACCAGGAGTAAATTATGGAACTAGGTGTCTCTGAGATTTAAGTAAACTCTGAGAACTAAGGCTAGGTACAAGGGTTGGGAGGGATGACCAACAATTTGGATAAGATGAACACTTCTCTGAGAGTCAGAAGACCTTGGTTCTACTCTCAGATCCTCCATTTATGAACCTGTGATGCAGAGCCAATTACTTGACTTCCCCATATCTCAGTTTCCTCATTTGTAAAGTGAGAGAACTGGACACTTGTTTTAGAGTTGGGACCTGGGTTCACATTGTGGCTCTGCTACTTCCTACCTGTAGCCCATGTCTCCATTCTTAAGGGCCTGAGATTCCTACTCTGTAAAATGAGGAGGCTAACCTAAATGAATTCTAAGGTCCCTTCCAGTTCTGAATGCTGATTCCACAATCTCCTTCAACTCTGATTTTCCACGATGGCACCAGACAAGGAATTAGAACAACCCAGACTAGATGGTGGAAAAACTGATGGAAAATTGCACAGAGTTTGAGGGGTAACAGATGAGTGAGGTTTTTTCACAGAGTTGTTCTTCATACCATTTTTTTGGAATAAGGGAGTAGAGGCTGCTCCCCATAGAGAGACCAAGTAGCCAGAACATAGAAGCTGCATGTTGTTGTTGAGTTGAGTCATGTCCAAGTCTTTGTGACTCCTTTCAGGGTTTTCTTGGCAGAGATACTGGACTGGTTTGCCATGTCCTTTTCCAGCTCATTTTACAGATGAGAAAACTGAGACAAAGAATTAAGTGACTTGCCTAGGGTCACACAGCTAGTATTGTCTGAGGCCAGATTTGGACTCAGAAAAATAGGTCTTCTTAACTCCAGGTCCAGCACTATATCCACTGTGCCCCTAGGTGCCTCAAAACTGTATAAGAATACCAAAAAAAAAAACCCTCAAAAAACTAGTAAATGTTTAAGGGGGACAAATTTCAGCAACCAAATAGGGATGCAAATTATACCTTTTAAAATAGTACTCAGGTATGAAAATACTCAAAATGTGTGCATGGTCAAAAAAAAGTAGATTTATGTTTTGAGTAATTCTGGGCCACCTATCCACATATAACATGTACACAGAGATCCTTTGGACCTGGGGACATAAGCAACTGAGGCCTGTCCTTCACCACCATCAAAATTCTGGATTTCCAAAATTTACATTGCCAAGATAGTTAGAGAAGGCTTAGAAAGAGTCTTCTTATCTCTTTTACTTTGAAGAAGAATTAGTTTTTAGGTGTTAACCATTGCTTTTGGAGCCGGAATCCAGAGAGCCGTTAGTCTCCCTCCCTGTTCCATGCATGCATGGATCTGTTCAACAACATAACTATAAATGATTCACGTAATCTCTGTGCTAACACTTTCAACGATGGGGAATTCACTACCTGATATAAGTAGCCCATTTCATTTTTGAACATCATTCACTGGAAATGTTTTTCTTCTATTGAGCCAGAATCTGTCTCCCTCTAACTTCTTACCTGTGTCCTACTCTCTCCTTTAGGAGCAAACAAAACAAGACTCTTCCTTTATTACTTAGCTGTATAATGGATATCAATAGCTGGAAGTATCTGATAACTTTTAAAAATGCATCATCATCATCATCATTATAATTCTAGCTTGACTTAAATGCTTTAAGGTTTGCAAAACACTGTCTCATATTGTCCCACCTTTTCTTATCTGATCAATGGTGCAGTGACTAGCCCCAGACATTTGCTAGCTGTGTGACCCTGGACAAGTCACTTAACCCTGTCTGCCTCTATTTCCTCATCTGTAAAATGAGCTGGAGAAGGCAATGGCAAACTACCATCTTTGCTAATAAAACTCCAAATGGGGTCACAAAGGGTTGGAAATGACTGAAACATGACTGAACAACATCTTGGCGGGCTCCTTGTTCCCTCTTCATTGCCAGAAAAGTAACAATGAATACTTGGGCATTCAGCCATTTCAAAGGAAGGTAAATAAGTTTAATGCATTTTTTTTACATATTGGCTTCTTTTTTATTTGAAGATATCTGATAAGAGTTAAAAAACACAGCTGGGTAAGAAGCATTTCATTAGTAGCAAGCCTCATGCTAAATGTCTAACATTTAGCCTTCCATGAAAAACAAATTACTTTGTAGATTACCGTCAATCATATCAGTGAAGCCGGCTGTGATCAATGTGGCAGTCTACATTTTAGCTGCAAGAAAAAAATCTGGGAGTTTATCTTTCCTGCCTAAATTGCCCCATGAAAGGTTTTTTTTAAAAGACTATTATCTGAATTCTTGTTTTTCAAGAAATTATTTATGAAGGTGTCAGGTCAGGCCCTGCTGTTATTTGTTGGAAGAAATATTCTGCTGACATGTAGTATCTATTGAAGGAAATTGTTCTTTTTTGTAAAGGCTGGATTTTAGTAAAGGATTGAAGAGATGAAGGAAGAGAATGAGGAAATATAATAATATTAATAATAATAGTGATAATGGTAAGTGTTTCTATAGCAGTTATGACAACACCATGTGATCGTCTACGTATTGTTAGCCTCATTTCACAGGTGAGGAAATAGGAAGAGACGAGTGAGACAGTGGTCACACAACTAAGTGTCAAAGCCGGGGATCAAATCCATTCTCCTGTTGCCAAGTCAAGCACTTTTTAAAGTACATGAAAAGGAACAGTCAGACAGTTGAAGCCCTGGGCTTTACCTCTGGGGCAGGTAGTCAGTGTTTCATTTTCTTTTGGAGAGTGGCTCGTGTTTCACACTTTCCATTTGTATTCCTGCCCCTAGTATGGCAGTTGGTATATAGTAGGTGCTAAATAAGTGTTTGCTGATTGTGGATAGAACACTTGCTAGAGTCAAGAGGACCTGATTTCAAATTCAGCCATAGACACCAACTCTGGACAAGTCTCTTAAACCCAATTGCCTCAAAAAAAAAAAAATAAGAACCCCAAACAAACAAATGAACAAACAAAAACACAAAAAACAACTTTCAAAGTGATTAGCTTAGTCAATAAAAAAAATATGTAGGGGTGTGGTTGTCAGGGAGCACAAGCAGAAGAGAAATTTTTACTGGTAAGGACACAGTTCATTATAATACAGCTGTTTTAGGTGTCCTAAGTAGGAAAGAGACAGGGAAGAAGAGAGGGTGAAGGGAAATGAATGAGAATGGAGGAGGGCAGAGAAGGAAATCGAGGGAAGAGAAGGAAGGGGGGAGAGGAGGTGATAGGGGGAAAAGGGTAGAGTGGGGAGAGAGAGAGCACCAAATGTAGACTGAATCCATAATATCTCTTTTATAAAAAGAATAAAAAGACTTAATGGGCTGAGACAGCAAGGAAAGACTTCCAAGGGAGAATGGAGTACTTGATGGGGGTCCTGGGTCTCTCACAAAAAAGCAAGAGGTCATGGAGCTAGATTCTGGAATACTTAGAAACGAATTAGCCTTGCCAATCAACTCCATCAGCAGGACAGCTTATAACTAAGAAAATGTCAAGGATAAGACTTGACAGAGTAGAAGAAAAAACTAAGAGTAAAGCCTGGTTCCATTGAAGGTTTATAGAGGAATAGGAATCATTAGGAAGCCCAACGACAATTTGGAAATTTCCTCTTTAATTTATCATATTATGGTACATAAATCCTTCAAGGAGCAACTCAGAAGGGATTATGTTATTTTCATGATGTAGTGTCAAGGAGGGTAGATTTGGGATCTGAGGACGCAGCTTTGTTCCTTAATTTCTCTGTCACCTTGGGCAAGTTCCTTCTCTTCTTTGGGTCTCAGTTACCTCATCTATAACAACCTGGTTTACAGACCTGCCAATTCTCAAACTTTGAGCCTGCTCGATTGGCTTTCACAATGTCTCGTCTGGGTTATACTAATTCCTTATCTGAGGCCGTATTAGACGGTCAGATCTGAAGGAGATCATGGGATCATAGCACTTGGAGTTAGAAGGGACATTAGAACTCATTTAATTTATCTTCCTCATTTTACAGGGGAGAAAGCTAAGAGGTTGGACCAGATGATGTTAAGGATCTCTTCCATCTCCAAAGCCTACAATTTAATGCTGGAGGAAGGAATAGATTTGCAGGCAAAGAGAGAAAGTTAAAAAAAATGCACACAACTTTGTCCTGTATAATAGTTCAAGGTGGGTAGCAGGGATTTATGGCTAGAGAAGAGAGATGATGGCTACAAGAAAACAAAAATGTGGGCCAACAAGCCAAGTTCTGGGGTGCTGGTGGAAAAAAGGAAAGAGTAGCATTCAAGGAAATTAATGAGTGCTGCTGGTCTTGTGTCACAGAAACAGCTGTATTTTTAGTTCACAAATATAGAAACTAATTTATCAACTACAACTTTCAATAATAGAAAGGCACAGCTTAGGGGAAAGAGTGCCACATTTAGAGAAAGAATATTTGCATTTAGGTTCTAGTTCTGCCATGTATTAGCTGTTTCACCTTAGACCATGCTGAATAGTCCCATGCCTCAGTTTCCTTATTTGTAAAATGGGAGATAAATAATAATGCCTATCCCATTTAATGAGGTTGAGGAGCTTTCCCATTAATTCTACCTTTCTTCTATGCATAAAATAGTTTTTAGTGGGAGGAGAAAGATTTTACCAAAGTCATTTTTGAAAATAATGCCTACTTTGAAGGATATTTGTGAAAACCAAAACAGGTAACATGTATGAAAGCCTATTATAACCACAAAGCATTATATAAGTATAAAATATTTTTATAAGTAAAGCTTAGTTTCCTAAATCTAGTACAAAATCAATCAGTAAATTTTTTAAATTCATGTACGATATAGTTAATCCTAATTATTCTAATTTCATAGGAGGGGGCACAAGTACACTTATTTCCTTATTTTCTAAGTCACTCATGATATTACACAAACTTACCATGTTGCCTTGGGCATGTTCTTTCTCTTCTCTGAGATTCTATTTTTTCTTCTATAAAATGGGGGCAGGAGTAAGGGCAGATTAGATAACCTCTAAGGGTTCCTTCCAGAACCTTATATGACTCAGTGATTCCCCCAATACACCCAGGTTAATGTCCTGGTCATCAATCTTCCTGACCATGTCACTGTCATCTAATCATTTAATTTGTTTAAACCTCAACTTCTTCATTTCTAAAATGGGCTTATTTTAATAGTACCTCTATCACAGAGTTGTTGGGAGAATGAAATGAGATTATATATGTAAAATATTTTATAAGAAATGTAATAAGAAAATACAATAAATAATAAAGGTAATATATAGATATACTAGAAAACACTCAAAGTTCTATGTAAATATATTCCCCCATCCAACATAAGCTCCTTGGGCATAAAGATTGCTTCATCTATGTCTCTGTATTCACAGGGCCTAGTATAGATCTGGCACAAAGTTAGGTGCTTATTGGATTCAGGGATTCTTCTTAAAGAGAGTGACAATGTCCAAGCAAACAGGAGGGGCGATGCTGGGCAGAAAATGTAGCTGCCTAGAATGAATTAAGGCCAGCTGGGAGGCCAATTTTGTTTCACAAGAAGGAAGGGCTCTCTCCTCATTAATCAGTCAAGGACTGCCCTCCTTTGTTGCTGTCATCCCTGCTGGTGAGTTTTGTATACTTTAGCTATGAAAAGTCGGATGACCCCTAGACTTCTTGCAGTCAGGTGTCTTATATTCCAGCCCACTTGTTTTGTGGTGAAAGGAAGGGGAAGAGAATGCTATTTCATTGGCATGAGGTGTTGGGATTTCTCAATGCAGAGCTTTCATTCACTGATGCCGATCCTTCGAGAGTATCCTAAGAGTCTTAAGAATAATTGCTTCCCAGATCACTGGGCCAGAATCCAGATCAAGCCCCTCCATTATCACTAGAGAGCAATCACTGTGGAGAAGGAAAGGACTAATCTGCCTCCCTAATGCCACCACCACCACCAGCAGCCACTGAACAATTGACAATGATGGGCATGTGAGACCAAGAATCCCAGGTATGGCAGCACTGCCCTGGTCCACCAGTCCTGCTTTCAGTCCAGCCCCTGCAGCCATTATCCTGGAAGGTAATCCCTGTGGAGATGCAACCTGGCAACTGCTTCTGTGGGTGTTGCTGATCCCACCTCCTCAGCAAGCCCTGCTACTTAAGACTGCTCCCATATAAATCTGCCCCCATGCCACTAAGGTCCCTGGCACAGTCAAATGATTCAACATTGGAAATCAGCATTATTTTATAATTAGAAATTGCATTTAAAAATGAATTCCAAACTCCCTTGCTGCTGAACCATAAAGACCATGGGACCTTTTCATCCAGTTTGCAACTGAAACCCCCTTTGTGTCTTGTGTCCCCCCAGTAGAATGTGAGCTCTAGAATGTGTGATCAAAAGCTTTCTTGCTTTTCCATTTATATCCCCAGCGTTCAGCACCACGCTTGGCACAGTCAGTTCAGTCATGTCCAACTCTTTGTGACCCCATTGGGTTTTCTTGGCAAAGATAGTAGGGTAGTTTGCCATTTACTTCTCCAGCTTATTTTGCAGTTGAGGAAACTAAGGCAAAGAAGATTAAGTGACTTGCCCAGGGTCCCACAGTTAATAAGTGTTTGAGACCAAATTTGGACACAGAAAGATGAGTTGTTCTGACTTCAGGTCAGTGCTCTATTCACCCAGATGCCCCTGCTTGGCATATAGTAACTATTTAATTAGTGCCTTTTCATGTATTCATTCACCATATCACTCATTGATTCATTTATTTGATCATTTATTTATCACATCTGGAAGATAGGTAAGAATAATCTCATATTTCTCTGGAGAGCAGAACTAAGAACAAAAACAGAAACTACAATACAGTGTCTTAAAATAAAAGCTAGAGCTGCATTGGGAGGGAGCGAGTTCATTCATTCAACAAGCCCTGGGTTCAGAGACAGATTTGGATTTAAATCCCACCTCTGCTTGGGGGTTAGGACTTTAGAGACTGGTCAAGGGCCTGAAAGTTACCTCATGGAACTCATATTCATCTTGCACAAAAGCATCACGGTGAGTGGGAAAAACAAGGAATCATTATCTGTGTGACCTTGAATAAGTTGGATAACCATGCTTTGTTTCCCTAATCCAGAAAACAAGGGTATTCGAGAAGATGATGTCTATCAATTCTCCCAACCCCAATATCCATCATTTAATGCAATGTCAGACCCATAGGAGGCATTTAATAAATTTTTATTGACTGATTTATTATTCTTCATCACCAACTATCCTTCTGCTTCTGGGGATGGCAATTGTCCCCATCCTATCATGGTGTACTGGAAATAATCCCCACTGGTCCTGATAATCTGATGATAATCTTTTTTTGTGTGTGTTTTGCTTGTTGCAAAACACAAAGTGTTTTCTAACCCTTTGGAGGAAGCAACAATGAACTGCTGAATGGTTGCCACTCAAATGCCTAAAGCTCTTTTACATGGCACTATTAACTTCATGAACATCTAAGAAATCAATATTCTGGCTGTCCTGTGATATGGGACCTTTAATAATACTGCTAACAGCAGGACATAAATTTGTAATGCTTTTCCAATTGTGGCTGGGTATGCCACCTGGCTTTCTAAATAAATGAGACTTGAATTGTTAGTGTTGATCTGCAGCCTACAGGGCATGACAACTGACTAGGATTAAGTCAGAGTCTTGAAAGGTAGGATGATGAATTTCAACCTATTTACCTTTTTCTAAATGTAAGAAACTTCTAACTAGCTGAAAAGGCAAGGTCTTTGTTATTCCTCTAATAGTTGAGATTTCAATCATTTTAAGGCGAGTTATTGGGGTTTTGCACAATAAGAGGAAAGAAAGTTGAATGTAGACCATACATTGGAAAATACATGCTGCCAGACCCCTGAAGAAACCAATTGATTTCATCTTGAGTTTATTAAAGACCCAAAGAACCAAGAAATTAAATCACTCAAATACACAGAAAGTCACATAGGCATACTTAACATATATTGAAGTTTTCTTGTCAAATGAAGGAGGCAGAAGCTATCTCTAGTCTAGGAACACATCTAGGGTGCAAAACTAGAAATCAGAGAGTCCACAGAAATGAAGAGCTAAGGCTTAACCAAATGATCTTAAAGGTCCATATAAATGTTAACTTTTACTTATCTATTCCTTCAAAGTTTTATATATAGATATCCTTAGCCCCCTTTTATTGACAAGGGAACTGAGGCTTGGATAGGTTAAGTGATTTGCCCACTATTATTTAATTCTCTGGGTAGAATTTGAACCCATAATTCCATGTCCAAGGAGCTAGAAACCAATATAGTAATCAATAATGTAGCAATAATGACATCTTCATTTACATAGTACATCATAATTTATAAAGCAACTTTATTCAAGACCACATGGCCCATCAGGGATTGAGCTGAGACTGAAATTCAAGTCTTCCAACTCAAAACATAATGCTGTTTCTATGGCATCATGCTAGCAATCATAGAACAACATTCCAAGACAATTCAGATCACTGTCATGTTTCTGTTCTTTTTTTTTTTTTTGAGGATAGCCACAGTAAAAGTCTAGGTTTGTTTGAGCTATGAGCTGATCAAAGGTGTACGTTTATATTTTATTTATAAAGTTAAGAAAAGAATCAGGACTTAGGACAAGCAAAGGTAGAAAATAGAACAAATGGTGGCTATGGGAGAGGGGAAGATAAGAGTATAGTGTGCCAAGAGACTGTTTTAATGTCACTTAAAAATTAATATATGTCTAGTGAAAGAAAGTTCCATTGTCTATGGCAAGTAGGGGTTTATTTTATAATAAGTGGGGACTCACAGCCCTCATGGGCAGGAGTACCACATAAGGGGTACTCAAATTTTCATTGCTTACCCACAGGGTACACAATGCTTTGTCACTGCTCCGGTTAGGGGAAAGGGCATTTGAAAGGGCAGGAATTGGAGATGTTTAGAAAGAAGAAAGAGGAGTCTTGGAAGCCCTGCCAATTTTTCCTGTATTTTAAGAACTGTCATGTAAAAGACAGATTATTTAGATTTATTCTGTTTGGCTCCACCCAAGAGCAATGGATGATAAAAAGCAAATAGGAAGATTTAGATTTTATTTCAGAAAAAAAAAAACAACACAAACCTAATGACTAAAACTATAGACTTGGTTAGAACATAGTGGGTTCTCCCTCCTCGGAGGTTTTCAATTAGAGGATGAGTTGAATGCATTGTAAATGAGAATTTCTTTGGAGTACACAGGTTGGGCTAGATGGCCACTGAGGTCCCTTCTCACTCTGAGATCCTGTGAAACAACTGGAGGATCTCTCTCCTTTTTTTCTCCCTCTAATCAAATGTACCTAACAGTATTTCACATGGTCTCAACTGCATGGAATAAAGGTTGAAAGGCCTGGAATTAAATAGCAATCTACAAAGGCCTCATTCAAATGCTCAAGATAGCATGCTGATGTCTGAGTTAAAATTTTAGCCCTGAAGGATTCTGGGCTCACTTTCTCATTCTCAGGAGATCAATTGGATATATGAGTCTGTCATTCACTACACTTCACATAGACTTGGAATTCTGTTATGTATGTATGTAGTGCTGACAGCAAGACAGGAAAGACCCAGCCAGACCCAGCTGCTTTCCAGTGGGAAGGAGGTGAAAACCATAGAGAATGAAAGCAGAAAGAAAACACTGAAGTAATTATTACTGGTGTGTGGTGTAGTAGGGTAGAGAGTCAACTTCAACATCAGAAAGACTTGGACTCAAGGCCCACTCCTCCCACATACCAGCTCATGTGATCCTTGACAAGTCAGTTAACCAATCAATACCCCCAGGAAATTCTAAAGGCTCCAAGTTGCAAAGAAGGTACCAACCTGTATTTGTAAAGAAGTCCCTACATGAAATTATACATTCACACACACAGAAACAGCCAAACACAGACATGCATCTCCCCACTGAAATCTTCCACTAATGACTTATCCTTACATGTAGCTAACCCTGGACTCTTCAAAGTTCCTATAGAGACGACCTGGCACAGAAGCAGATTGTGTGCTGTCCAAGGATCAGGCCACATCCACAGCTGCTGAGATCCTTTACAGTTCTGAAATTCACTAGTTCTGAAAGGTTTGTTACAAGAGCCACAGGCTACAAGGGGACAATTTTCCCCTCATGGGAACCTGTGGACACAAGACTGATAGAAGACACAGCATGGCTAGAGAGAGTCACAGAAATCATTCCATATTGAGTAGACAGACACTTTTAGAGTCAGGAAGACTACCATTCTCAAGTGCTAAGATCAGAGGCTAAGATGGATATGAAAGGGCTAAGAGAAAGCTTTTCCTGTGAATTGTAAAGTCTTCAAGTATGAAGCCACCAATGATCATCTGAAGACCAGCTTAGTGAAAAGCAAAGCTGATAAAACCATAACTATGTGAACTATGGAGATGAGATATTAACTGATAGTCATGTTAAACTCCAGGTCACTATTTATTTGATATTTTAAAATGAATGCCTTGTAAACATCCCAAACTCAACATGTCCAAAACAGAATGTGTTATCATTCTTCACAATCCCTTTCCTCTTCCAGAATCCCTATTATTGTTGAGGACACCACCATCCTTCCAGTCTCCCAAGCTTCCAGCTTCATGATCATTCTCAACTCTTAATCTGCACTCAACTCTCCTACCAAGTACCTCACATATACAATCTGTGCCAAGTCTTATCATTTCTACCTCCATAAATATCTCTCCTGTTCTCCATTCTCACAGCCAGTCACTATTATGTGGTGTAAACCCTCATCACCTCACATGTGGACTTATTGCCTTCTGGTTGGTTTCCCTGACTTTTCTCTTTTCATTCTCATCTGTCTTCAACTCAGGGGACAAAGTGATTTTCCTAAAGCTCAAGTCTGATTACTTCACACCTGCATTCAATAAAGTCTAAAGGTTCCCTATTACTTCTAGGATCAAACAGAAAATTCCCTTTGGCTTTTAAAGGTTTTTTACAGCTGGCTTCTTCCTCCCTTTCCACTATTCTTAACATTTTACTCCACATCAGGTACTCTATGAATTGGCTACACAACTCTCAATCTCCCAACTCCATAGGAGAAGATGCACAGTATATAGAGCATTGGATCTTGAGGGCAGAAGTAGTTGCTGTTGTTTAGTATTCAGTCACATCTGACTTTTCATGACTCCTTTTGGGGTTTTCTTGGCAAAGGTAATGAAGTAGTTTTCCATTTCCATCTCCAGCTCATTTTATAGATGAAGGGACTGAGGCAAGCAGGGTTAAGTGACTTGCCCAAGGTCACATAGCTAGTAAGTGTCTGAAGCCAAATTTGAACTCCTGGCTTTAGGCTCAGTTCTCTGTCCCCTGTGCCACCTACCTGCTCCAAGAAGTCTGGAAGACGAGTTCAGAACTGGCCTCAAATGCTTACTAGCTATGTAAGCTAGTACCCTAGGCACTTAACCTTGTTTGCCTCAGTTTCCTCAACTGTAAATGTAACAATTATTACATATATACACATATACATATATATATATATATATATATATATATATATATATATATATATATATATATATATATATATATATAGTAATAGATGTTTATTCACTGCCCCTTTAATTCCCTTGCCTATACCTTTTCATAGGCAGCTCCCCATTTCTGGAATGTTCTCCCTCCTCACCTTTGCCTCTCTGGCTTCTTACAAGATTCACTTGAAATCCTGCCTTCTGCAAGGGGCCTGTCCCAGCCCAACTCTCCTTTCCCTTTGTGCCTACTCTCTCTGATTATATCCCATTTACTGTGTATATATCATGTATTTTACAAAGTTCTCTCTCCATTAGGTCATCAGCTCCTAGATTTTCTTGGTTTTCCAACACTTAGCCCTGTGCATTTCACAGACTTGGAGCTAAATTAGTTCTTACTTTCTAACAGTTGACTGACTGGGTCACTGGGCTAATCTCTTAAATGCTCTGTGCCCCAGCAAATTCTCTAAAACTATATCACAGGCAAATCGACTATCTTCATCCCTGTATAGATTTTTCAGACTGGGAGTTCCTCCCCCGCTAAAAGTAAAATAAAGTAGAAGAAACACGCATATACATATTACACAGAGGAAAAAAGAAAGGAAAGAGAATAAATAGAACAATTGTATGTTTATAGGAAGCTGATTTTCAACAAATGCGTAATTTAGCCATTATCATTAAAACCACATTCCATGTTCTAAAAGGAGAAAAATAGGAGCATCATTTATCCACTAAATGGCTTCAAAATATCGATGTCACGTCCCTTTGGTAAATTCATCTCAGTGGAGCATTTTCATGCAAATTTCCCAAAGCATTTCCATAATGGGGACTATGGAAAAGTAACTACTTCAAAAAAAAAAAAAAAGCAATTTATGCTTTTAATTTGCTCCAAATACTCCACCACGCGAACCACATAAGGGTATTCTTGGAAGCAATTTCAAAGGCACAGTAAAGATTTCCAGGTGTGTTTCAAAGGAGTCACATGATTAAAAAAAAAAAAGTACAGCCTTCAGGGAAAGAAAGAACTTGACAGGGTGGATGAGACATAGCCCTAACAAGAGAATTTAGTCCTGTTTTCCCTCTTAGATGGAAGGACAAAGAAAAAAACCAATTATCAGCCATATGATTTAGGTCAAACAAATACACATAGTAACCAACCCCCCAAAATCAGTTAGAATGAGGTATAAACTACCCATGTTAGAGTGTGACATAATGATGTAGGGCAGAGTATACTGTGTTAGGTATCACAGGCTTGGGTTTGAATCTTGCCTCTTCTTTAAGAGAGGGCATAATGAAATGGAGAACATGCTGGATTTGGGGGCAGATAAGATCTAGGTTCTTGGGCAAGTATGTATCTCACAGGATTGTTTGGAAGATAATGAATATACAGGAAGAGTTTTAGTAAACATTAAATATTGCTAAATAAGGGTCATCTGCTGGTATTGCCTATGTGACCTTAGGCAAATTGCTTCCTCAGCTGGTGCCTCATTTTCCCCTGTTGTAAAACAAGAAAATTGATTTAGGTGATTTACAATAGACTTTGTGGCCCTAATTCATATACAACTTGGGATAAAAAGAAAAAAATGTTCACTTATCTTCATCCTGCTCTGGCTGAATGCTAACATGGAGTTCTATTAGTAAATATTCTGAGTGAACTGAATGGTCAGTTTATTGAATTTTTTTTTTAAGTTAACTGACTGACAGAATTAATTTCATTTTTTGAGTGTTATGCTATTGTCCAGAAACAAATTTTCTTTGTCTAAAAAAATTATTTATTTACTTGAGGAGGGAAGGCAAGGCAATTGGGGTTAAGTGTTTTGCCCAAGGTCACACAACTAGTAAGTGTCAAGTGTCTGAGGCTGGATTTGAACTCACATCCTCCTGACTCCAAGGCTGGGGCTTTATTCACTGTGTCACCCGAGAAACAAATTTTCTATACAAGCCTCTGAGAATATAAAATACAGCTTAATTCAGACCTTCTACTATGTCATTTGCCTAACTGTTCTAGAGTTCAATGTTTATTGCCAGAGAGATGATCTTATCCCATGAAAAATAAAAATACATAGCTTATTATCTTTGCAGCCAAAACAATGGGCAAACCAGTTGTTCTCTAACAATGCCTGGCATATAGTAAATGTTTAATAAGTAATTATTTGCTGATTGACTGTGGTCTGAGGTCCCCACGACCCTTTCATAGGGCCTCACAAGGTCGATATTATTTTAATACAATAATAGCTAATAGTAGTATTTATGACTTTAAGTTTTGCAAAATGCCTCACAAATATTATCTCATTTGATCCCCACAGCAGTCTTGGGAGGTAGGAATTATTATCCTCATTTTACAGGTGAAGAAACAGAGGCATGGGGCAGCTAAGTGGTACAGTGGATAGAGAACTGGGTCTGAAGTCAGGAAGACTCATTTTCCTAGTTCAAATCTAACCTCAGACACTTACTAGTTATGTGACCCTGGGCAAGTCACTTATCTGTTTGTCTCAGTTCCTCATCTGTAAAATGAGCTGGAGAAGAAAATGGAAAACCATTCTAATATCTTTGTCAAGAAAACCCCAAATGACATCATGAAGAGTTGGACATGAGTGAAATGATTAATAGCAAAAAAACCAAGGCAGAGATTAAGTGACTTGTCCAGGGTCACTTAAATAGTAAATGTCTGAGGCTAGATTTGAGCTCAAGTCTTCCCAATTCCATGTCTAGTATAATAAATAATAGCAATAATGCATTATTTCTATCAAAATACTTCCCTTTTCCTAAATACATATTTATGTGAGGCCAGACTGACTTCATATACTTCAACCAGAACAATACACCACAAGAGATTAAATCCAGAAGCAGATAGAAAAATCCAGCTGTCTTCTATTAAGCAAGACATTAAAGAGATTTGCAAAAGTATGAGAAACAATGCTACTCTTCTCACTAATTGGAAAACATAATTATTTTTCATAAAAAATATGCTCTTTACATTTAATGGATTTGTTTCTTTGAATTAATGGTTTAAATTTTTATCAGCTTTAATTTCCAACAAACAAATACCAATTAATGTAACCCATAAAGACAAAAGCTCTTTTGAGAACCTCAATAATTTTTAAGACCATAAAGAGGTTCTATTGAAAACTCTTGGTCCAAGTTATAGTTGTCCTGTAAGCAATGGGTATGCTATAGGACAAAGGTGCATAAGATAAATCTCAAAAGTTATTTCTTAATTCTGTGACAAACTAATTAGATCAGACTTCCTCTGTCCCCAAAGCACAGACCAAGGAGCAGTGTCAGAAGCTATAGGAAGGCAGATTTTTACTTAACAATAAGAATTGTCTAAATGTCATTTTTTAAAAAGGAAAAATATTCCTTACAGAAAATAAAGGAATAATCATGAAATATTTGCAGAAAGTGAACTGAACCTGGAGTCAAAGGATCTTGTTTTGAATTCTAGCTCTGCTAGTTTTGTTGTTGTTTTGAGTCATATCTGATCCTTTGGGATACCATTTTGGGTTATCTTGGCAAAGATAATGGTGTGGTTTACTAGTTCCTTCTCCAACTCATTTCACAGAAGAGAAAATTCAGGCAAACAGGGTTAAGTGACCTGCTCAGGGTCACACAGTTTCTGAGGTTAGATTTGGACTCAGGAAGAGGAATCTTTCTGACTCCAGGCTTAGCACTGTATCCACTATACCACCTATAGAAGTCCAAAATGCCTCCCTGAAAAAACTTCTACTTTGTGATTGCAGGAGCTATTTCATTCCTGTTCTTATATTCCCAATACTTAATGTAGTGCTTGGCATGTAGTAGGGCTTAATAACTGTTTGCTGGTTGATCTATGATATCTAGTTGGATAAGCTAACCTCTGAGGTCCTTTCCAACTCTAAATAAATGATCCTCTATGATTAAGAAGATGGATAGGAGATGAACTCAGTGGAACTGAATTTGTCAAAGACCATGAATCATTAATTCCTATTAAATTTCATTTTGTTAGGTTCAACACAGCATTCCAGCCAGTCAGGATTTTACAGGCTCCTTTCTCTGCCATTCCTTGGGTTAACTATCCATTCCAAATTTCAGTTCATCTAACCCCAAAGTATGTTCTTGTGCTAAGACATTATACATATAATTTGCACTATATGTATATGTGTGTGTGTACATGTGCGTGCGTGCGTTCGTGTGTGTGTGTGTGTGTGTGTGTGTGTGTGTGTGTGTGTGTGTGTGTGTAAGGGGGAGGGTGGTTGCTGCTGCTGTTGTTTTCTCTTTGGCATTTCAAAGTGGAGGGCTTTTGATGTTATATAAACAAGCAAAAGCTGTGACATTGCCCAAATAAGCATGCCCTCCCTGCTTTCCAGTGCCAGAGGCAGAGGATGCTCTCATCCAAGCTGGGCCAGGCATTTCACTAAAATGTCAGCCAGCGCAAGGCTATACCAACATTTGGAACAGACCTTTAAGTTGCCCTAGTTACAACTTCTGGGATCTGGGACACAGCGGGATCAAAACAGCAATTATTGTGTTTTAATTACTATATTTGGTCCCCTACATGTCCTTTAAAAATCTTCACTTATGTCCCAGGTTTTTGTCAAGGGCACCAATGCAAATATTAGCACTAATGGCCTACTGTGGGCTGATGGAGTTTCAAACTAGAACCTGAAAAATGTTCCTTTCCATATCCAAGATACTATAATTCTGGGATCTGGAGCTAGAAGGGACATGCAAGGTGATTTAGTCCAATCTCACCATTTTACAGATGAAAGAAATTGAGACCCAGAGAGGTTATGTAACTTACCAAGGTCAAAGCACAGTGGACAGAGTGCTAGGCCTGGAGTCAGTAAGACCTGAGTTCAACTTGAGCTTAAAACACTTACTAGCTGCATTACCTTGGGCAAATCACTTAAACCTCTATCTGCCTCAATTTTCTTATTTCTAAAATGAAAATAATAATAGCACCTTCAAGGTTGTGAGGATCAAATGAGGTAATATTTGTGAAACAATGTGTAGCCTTAAAGTGTTATATAAATTCCAACTACTTTTTAGCAAGTAGCAAATCCTCTAACTGTAATTCCAGTGCTATTTCCACAATACAGTGCCATATCCCTTGAAAACCACACCCCTGGAGTAAGAGGGGAGCCAGGCCCTCAAAGAGCAGCTAAGTACACATTGGAAAAACACAAAAACTCTTTTGTTCAGATGTTGAACCAGGGAAGCTATTATTCCAAGTCCTTAAAACTGAAATAGACTAGAAGGAGCTAAAATAAAGAGAAGTTTACTGAAGCCCCTGTGTTCTGGGAGGCTCTCATTAAAGGAAAACCCTTAGGACAGAGTGAATGCTCCAGAGAGGTTTTAGAAATCCCCATTTTGAATAAGACACCTCCCTTTGTTCCTTTGTAAAAGTTAGGGGCTGTAGATGTAGATTGCATATAATGTCAGAATTTCCCCCAATATACTGATTTTGTAGTGGTTTTTCTTTTTCCTCTTTTTTTCTTTCTTTAATACATTCTTTGTTGTAAGGGATGGATCTCTAAAAGGGGTAAAGGGAAAAGAAACATGGGGAAATCTAAGAGATGAAAAACAAGAGATAGCAATAAAAAAATCTACATATATAAAAAAAGAAATCCTCCATCTTGTATGCTTTTGAATGTCTTCTCTCTATTGGCTGCTCTCTTCTGTTTCCCTAAAGTGATCTCAAAGTGCAGTGGTAATAGTGATGATGGTGATGATGGTGATGATGATGATGATGGTGATGATGAAGACAGCAACAAGAAGAATTCTTAGCATATTTTGCTACCTTCTGTACCATTCACCTACCTCAATGCAGAAGCACTGGGCCTAAGGACTGCATGATACAATAGAATGGACACTAGATTTGGAGTCAGAGGCTGTGAGTTGAAATCTTAGCTCTGTTTCTTGCTAGCAGGGTGACCTTGGATAAGCCCTTTTTCTTCTCTGATCCAATGTTTCCTCAACTAGAAAATAAGATTGGTGGGTTATGACCTCATAGGAGGTTGAGAAAAAATTGGCAATGTCAAAAGGTTTCTAAACATGCAACAACCAAAAATTAATTCAAAATCCAATGTGTAATGAATCTGAGGTGTTTCTGGCAGTGCTTGCCCATGTGACATCGGGCAACTTCATTGAAACCTTGGTTCTGAAAATAAAGCATGTGCACTTTGCCCTGTGCATGCCCTCAGGCCACGCAGCACCAAGGAAAGCTGTAAAAAGGGGTCAGAAATGGAAAAAGTTTAAGAAGCCCTGGGTTGGATTACAGTCTCTTTAAGGGTTCTTTCTAGTTTTAAATCTTATGATTCTATTTTGTGTTTCTGTCCATTTCATGGGTTGCTATAGCAAACAGAAAATTCCTCATGTTTGCCCAAGCTTCCAGTGATAATATTCCCCTACTTCATTAAGCTGGTCTTCACACAAAGGTTGGCAGGCTCACCCCATCTGGGAATAGCTTGGTGAAATCCACCAGAGCTTATGCTCTCCTGACATATCCTTTGGCAGCTTTTATGGAAGGTCCTGAGAATTACACCATTCTTAGAACATTTACAAACAGCAGTTCATCATCTGTTCATTCCCTTCATATATATCTTTGTGAAATGAACAGTAAGCGAAAACAGTTTAGAGGAACTAAATCATATCCATATTGACATTCTTGCTATTAATGAAATTTGATTATATGAAGAAGTTGTAGTCATGGGAAAGGACACACAAAACAACAAGCAAGAGACAAAGAGAAAATGGACTAGCACAAGACATGGTTTAAGGTTCAACTAAGCCTGACAGCAGTTAGAGATAAAACTAAAAAGAAGGCCACAAAAAAGCTAAAGAGAAAAATAGATATTTAAGAATTTTTAGGTTGATCTATTCTCACTGGTGAAAACAAACAAATAACATTTGGACTCTATTATCTCAGTACCCAAGGCAATATGTCAAAAGGTGGTAATGGAACTTAGGAAGATTAAATCAGGAAGAGTGACTGAAACTAACCCAATACATAGAGAAGAAATCAGGTTGAAGGCAACACAATTTAAGTGACTTAGGAATTAATTTTTAAAATTTCTCTAAGTGGGGAAAGTTCTGTAACAAAGAGATATAAATATCAAGGCAGTAAGGATTTTTTTCTGAGCAAAAAAGATGACTGAGAAGACATCTATTTACATTAAATGACTTCTAAGTACCTTCCTGTCTCTAATATTCCATGATAAATGTATATGGCAACAATGCAATTATTGTCATCATTACACAAATCCTGTCTTTAAGAATCTGAGGCCTTAGTCTAATGAATAGTTCTGAAATGACTACTTCCCCCAAACCTTCTCCCATTGAATATTATGATGAAGGCTGTGTTGATTTGTATCTTTAAAAATATTACTAGAATATAGGGAGAGAAATGTTTCATTCTGAAAAGATCCTTGCTTATTTGATGGTTATATAACCCAAGCTTTAACAGTAACTGCCAAAGTTACTAAGGCTCAACACAAGAGCTCCCAGCATGCTTTAGCCCTCGGAAATACAGAGCTGGTGAAATGAATGCAATTAGCATTCTTGGTTGTTTACTCAATATTAATTGTGACACTGGGTGAGTAGCTATTTGCAATGCTGCTTTCATCCAATGAAAACTGAATTAAATGCACAGGAGATCACCCAAATTCCCATTAGCAAATTAACAGATTATGCCTGTATTGAACTGTCTGTTCCCAATCATATGGTTTGTTTATTGAACTGAAGGCAATTGGAATGGTAGTTGTTAGCTTCTCAATTAAACCAGCTACTCAAGCTCTAATTAGTGACACATATTTATGTAAGCCTTCTCTTCACAACCACCTTGGGAGGACATATTATTCCCATTTGACAGATGAGGAAACCTCGGGGTGAAAAGAATTGTTACTTAAAGCCCATGGTTATACAAGTAGTAAGTTTAAGGAATAGGGACTGTGTAAAATGATGTTAGACTCAATGATCTCTAAGATTCCTTCAAGGTTCTATTTCATGAGAGCTTCAGCTGCTAGACTAATCTTTCTTATATATATCTGACCATGTAGCTCTCTCATTCAGACATCTTCACTGGCTCCCTATTATCTATTGGGATGCTATTATTTTCCATGATCGATTAGCACCTTACTTTTCCAGCCTTATCTCATACTACTTGCCTTCACTTACTGGAAGCTTCTACTCTTTCTCCATTGCATATGGCCTCAACTTGTGGCCTTTGTGTATTTATTCATTTGACTCCCTATGTCAGGAATACCATCCTTCCCCCACTTTGACTGCTGAATCTATCTTTCATTTTCAGGATACTTAAAGCATATGGAAAGCTTTCTTCCCTCATCCACCCAAGGAGCAGAATAGAGCAAAACCAAACCAGACAAAACCAACCTCCTTCCTCAGACTTTGCTTTGTTTCCTATGCCTCCAAAGTACTGATTATTCACTGTTCTTGTATTCTATTCTGGTTATCTGTGCATGTAATTTGGCATAGAGTTAAGTAGTACTTTTTTGGAGGAATGGAGAAGGAGAGGAAAAACTGGAGAAAGTATTTCAAGGTATAGCAAGCTCTGCTAGAGAGATTCCCTCTACTGATCCTGATTAGCCCCCCATTTCACAGAGCTATCTGGCATCTTGAAGGACTTAGTGATATGCCCAGGGTCACCTAAGGATAATGGCAGAATTTGAATCCATGTCTTCCCAATTCTAATGCTGCCCTCCAATTTATTGTGGCTTATTATTTCTTGATCATTCGTTTTGCATTTGTAGTTTAGTCTTTATCTTATTTATACAATAACATAGCTGTGCTTCTGATTTTCTGAATTTAAACATCATGCCTCAGTGGATAGTCTCACCCTGGAACTTCCCTTAAGCCCTGCAACTTCTCACCTTGGAATATGCCTATATCATGCTGACCCTCTTCTTCCATTACCAAGCTCCCCACAGGGCCTCCATTTTGGGAAGGGGCCCAGGCTGGTTTTCCCTCATTCCCCTTCTGGTTGAGTTTCTGACTTTCTAGACTTCAATGCCACTCAGGTACCTTCATCTCTTCCCTCCTCCCTTTGATTTTTCTTTTGTGTATTATGAAAATATTAAGCTCATTAGAAGGTAAGCTTCTTAAGGGCAGGGGCTTTCACTTTGTTTGTAACCCCACATCTTAGCTTTCTAGGAAGTGAGGTGGCTGAGTGGATAGAGTACTGGGCCTGGAGTCAGAAAGATTTCTCTGTTTGCCTCAGTTTCCTCATCTGTAAGATGAGCTGGAGAAGGAAATGACAAACAAATCTTTGCCAAGAAAACCCCAAATAGGGCCAGGGAGAGCTGGACAGGACTGAAAAAAAGAACTTAAACAAAAATCTTAGCTTCATGCCAGGCACACCATAAATTGTAAACAAACACCTACTTTTTGACTGCCTAGCAGATAGGTATCATTGTTACATTTGTGATTCCTTGTTAGATTGTATATTTCATGAACTATATGTGTTTCTTCTAAACTGTGAATCTACCCCAGTGCTCATTAGAGTGTTCACAGACAATAAGTGTAATATAACTGAATGCAACTCTCTCCTTGTTAGAGGCTCAAGGAGCAATCTGCTGCCATTCTTTAGCACTAAATTTAGCTGAAGTGGCCAGTTCAAATACAAACTGTGCTACATGGAACTGCAAACTCAGATAATGATCCGTGGTGAAAACCGTTAATTGCAAGAGTGAATGCAGCAACCTGCACCCTGGTATTGCTTTACTCATTCAATCAACAATTAACAATCATCTCAAGCAAAAATTATATGAAGGGCCCTCTCATAGGCACTGGGGGGTACAAAGACAAAAATGAGACAGTCTCTGCTCTCTGGGAACTTCAGAAACATTTGTTGCCAAACTGATGCTGATGCTGATAATGAGAACATTTTACCGGTATGTAGAGACCGGATAGCTGTACACTTAAAATTGCCCGGGTGTAGATAGCAAACAACAGTCTAACAGAGGCTTTGCTGTTTTCAGAATGCTTTCACACACATTATCATACTGAATGTTCAAATTAACTCCCGAAGGAAGTACAATTTTGTCATCCTTATTTTACAGAGGAGTTAGTGGAAGCCATTTGTGGCAGGTCACATGACTCGAAATCTTGTGTTTTCTCTACCATTTGTAGGAAATTGACAAAAGTCCCTCAAATTCTCTTGTGGGGGGGGTGTGGGGGTTTATTCTTTGTAAAGGTGGGTTGGGAGTGCAGAGAAATTTAAGAACAAGTAGTTTCAACCCAAGAAAAGGCACCAAATACCTCAATACATGTGCACACACAGAAACAGTTCTCTCCACCCCCATTAATGATATGGGTCTGATGGGGGTCAGAAACGTTGAGGGAGAAACCAACCTCCAGGGATACAGGGATCCTGAGACCAGAGTTCCCTGGACAAGGTCGCCTGGAATGAATTCATGGACTCAAGCATTCTTAAGTCAAGGTGACAAAGATTTATTGTTACACTATACAATGGGCAAGAGTTCTTAGGGAACCTGCAACCTTAGAGGGATACAGTTAAAGCTTATGATAAATTGTAGTAGAACATGTGCTAAATATGCTAACTAGGTGAGTCAGGGCAAGATTAGGGAGTGGTTAAGGAGTAGTCAGTTCTTACAGCAACATACACTTTTAATATTTTACCCAGAGTTCACTGGGAAATAGCCCAAGGAGGGTTACAGGGAGGTGTGGTTTTAGGCCTGAAATGTCACTAAGTCAATTAATGGTCAGAACTGACTGAGAAATACCCATGCTGCCCCCATCAATTTCTTGTTAGACAAGATAAACTTAAGGGAGTATACCTATGACTAAATCTAGGATACATATGATAGGTCAGTAAGTAGTAAATATCTTTATAACCCAGGACACAGTCAGTACACAGCTGGTTCATACTACTAAATTCTACAGGTGTAGCTGGCTACTGTATCAGGATGAAGGATAAGTACTTTGCTAGGGCATGCTGCCCTTGAGCTAGAGAGAAAGTGTCTGAGACAGTGTTTTAAGGCTAGGGAGATTTGAGGCCAGGGAGATATGGGATTTTGGAACTGGGGTTCAAGTACAGGCACCCAAGCACCTCATCAGTACAGGATGCTGTTTGGCTACCATAGCAACCCAATAGGGACTTTTATTTTTAAGGAATATAAAATTTAGACCTCAATAGTAATGAAAACATCATTAATCCTGATGGCACAATACAGCATTCATTCAACAGTAGGAGAAAACATTACACAAAAGAACCAAGCTGTATGCAAAACATCAAATTCCACAAGAATACATTGCCCCTTAAAAGCAAATGGAAACATCTGGAATTGTATAACAACACTTTAAAAATTCCAAAGGGAAGAGAGGGGAGGACTGGAGGGGTCATTGGACATAGTGTCAAAAGATGTGGCTGGGCTTCAGTCCTCAGTCTGCCATTAATTAGTTTGAATGAGTCCTTTCATCTTTTGGAGGGTTAGTTTCCTTATCTGTAAAACGGAAATTTAAAAATTGGCCACCTCACAAAGGTGTGGTAGAGATCAAATCAGCTAATACATGTGAAAAGTACTTTATAAACTATAAAGAAATATACCCATGGAAGGGGGGGAACAACGAATTTAAATTTCTGATCTTTTCTTTGGGATAGGGGGTAAACTGAAGTACATCTGAGGAACTATGCAGTCCTTTCACTGATCCTGAGTTCCTTTTGGCCACCAAAGTCAACCCTTCTAATGCCAATACTCTCCTGTTGTTGCTACATGGCTGTGAATCATGGAACACCATGACCTCAGACCACTCAAAGATTAATGAAGACATACATGGCTGGAGTAAAACGGCCCCAGCAAGTTACTGACAGTGCCCCTTACCAGAGAAGTAACTTCAATGTCAGTGCCATAGTTAAGTATTATCAAACAAGGAGGCAGACTGTTGATAAATAGCAGACTATTGCAGTTAGATTGTACAGTGGATAGAGTGCATGGCTTGGAGTCAGGAAAACTCATCTTCCTGAGGTCAAATCTGGCCTCAGACACTTACTAGCTGTGTGACCCTGGGCAAATCACTTAACCCCGTTTGCCTGGTAAACCACTCCAATAGCTTTGTCAAGAAAACTCAAAATAACTTCAGAAAGACGTGACCGAAAAAATGACTGAACAACAATAATTGCATTAGCACCTACAAAATGGTAATAGAACCACTGGTAGGCCTTCTGTATGTTGGAAAGAGATTCCATGGAACATATATGGAAGAACGTGTACAAAAATTGCACAGATGACAAAGTATAGATAAGCTGTGATCTGCAGTGGTGGAGGGAAGACTCCCATTAACAAGACTATAGATCTATCAAAGTATCTAAGTCATTTCAAAAGCATAAATATGCCTGACATACTCCTGGGTCCATTGTTAGTATTTTAAATAAATTATGTAGTAAGGTAGATAGCTGGTGGATTTGTTGAGCACTGTGGACAAAATGTGAATTTATAACAGACAAGAGGAACAGAAATCCATACTAAGAGGTTTTCATTTATTTACTGTCCATTGTGGGAGAGACCACTGGGCACATTTGCTAGAGTACTAGACTTGGAATCAAAGGGGCTTAGTCTCAGAGCTTGTCTTAGATGCATAATAGCTTTGTGAACCTGGCCAAGTCACCTGACCTTTCTGAACCTCAGTTTCACCATTTGTAATGTAATGAGCACAATAACAGTAGTTGTGGAGACAGCATTGCAGAGTGAATAGAAGAGCTAGTCTCAAAGTTGGGGAGACCTGGATTCAAGTCCCATTCCTGACACACATTGGCTTTGTGATGCTGGACAAATCTGTTAACTTCTGAGTGTTCTAGAAAGCTATCTAAGACTCTAAGTTACATGGAAGACATTGACTTGCATTAGTCAAGGGAATTTTCCCTGCCTTGGAAGTTTTCTTATATGAATGAAATCACAGGTCCCAACCTATCTCTAATATCTCACAAACTGCCACAAAGGGTAAATGTGATAACTTGAGTAACATGGAGATGGGTCAATTTTAAAGATGGCCCCCTGCACCTAGGAGGAGAGAATAACAAATAAAAGATCTTTTGGTGGATAAGGGGGATGGACTCTAAAGTCCTAGCATGGGGGAAAATGTATATACTTTAGGCCCTGAGAGCCTTCATTGGGGTTTTACAAATCTCTGTCAGATTATAAAGAAAGAAATGGCTACAATCACCTACTTACACAGTAGTATAGCTAAGAGGGACTTTAAAACAGGGCATGCACAGTGTTAGCATTCAAGTGCATCTACAACCTAGAAAACGGACTATTCAAGCTTATAGGGACCATGTGGTAAGACTCCATTCTTTTGCACATGAGAAAACTGAGGCTAGAATTATAAGATGACTTGCTTAAGGCCAAGCAACAAATTATTCACAAAGTATAGAATCTGCTCATGTCTGGCACTCTTCTGACCACAGTTATGTTTCACATCCATATGGAGATTAGGGCCAAAATCATGTAGGGCTTTGGGAACTCAGTAATGGAGTAGGTGCTGTCTTGTGGGGAAAAGGTACAAAAGAGCCATTCATCAACTGTGGGGTGATCTAGGCTCTAAGACAGAAGGAGGGATGCAAGTCATATTGTATGGGGGCTAGGGGCCAGAATGCCTATCCAGGTGAAACTACTGTCATCATCATCATCAACAACTGTAACAAGAATCGATTAAGCACCAAACACACACCTGACACTGTGCTAAGTAGGATACAAAAGTATGACCAAAGAGTTTTCTTTCGGGGGTTATTATTAGGAAAAAGCAATCTAAGTGGTGAGAGACATCGCAGAGCAGTGAGAAGAACCCAAGACTTGGGACCAAAAGACCTGGCTCAGTCATTTAACAATACTAGCTAGCTGTATAACTTTGTCCATTGCTTCTCTATCCCACATTCCATAAAACTCTTACTTGATCTATATTTTTTACCTGGAGGTATTTCTATCCAGTACATCCCAGATTTTGGCCATTTAGATGGAATCCAAAAATAGCTAGAATTAGTTTCTTTTCATGACATTCACAGGCTTCTTTGATCTTTTCTTAATCATGGTTCTATTGAACCAGGAGGCATACAGAAATTCTCCTATCCTTAATAATCTGTTCTTTTTATATCTAGCATTAAATTCTAATGATTTCTCTTCCTGCAATTGCTTTGAGAGGCACCATGGATATTTGATTTAGATATACCTTGCCAGGTACTGCTAGCCAATCTCATAAGCCTTAAACCAGGGATTTGATGTTAGTGCTACAGCAGCATTACAGTGCTCAACTTTCAGAAAGGCCCTGTCCCCAAGAGAACGCAAGGGGTACACAGACCCAGCAATAAGCAGCAGGCATGGGAATTGATGGCTGTTGATTATCAAGTTCCATATATTTTCCTTTAGGCTCTGTCTGGATGATTTCCAGAATCTATGAACATAAAACATTTGCTGTAGTGGAATTTACAATTACAATTACTCCATTTACAATCCAAAGCCTTGGTTGTGTGACTTTAGGACACCGACTTCCTTTCTGTTCTTTGTTTACAATATTCTGTAGCCAACTCCATTCATTTTCATTGGCTGCCTCCCATGCTTGGCACTCCTTCCTCATCTCCACTTCCTGGCTTCCCAGCCTTCCTTGCTGCAAGTCTCAACCAAAATCCCACCTTCTCCAAGAATCCTTTTCCCAGTGCACCTTAACCTTATTGCCTTCCCTTTAAAACTATACCCAGTTTATCCAGTATATATCTTGTTTTGTAAGTAAGTCTCAAGCTTTTTTATTTTTATTTTTTGCAGGGCAATTGGGGTTAAGTGACTTGCCCAAGGTCACATGGCTAGTTTTTGTGTTAAGTGTCTGAGGCCGGATTTGAACTGAGGTCCTCCTGACTCTGGGGATGAGTGCTCTATTCACTGCACCACCTAGCTGCCCCCTAAAGCCTCAAGCTTTAATAGCTTACAGGCAGCAGGAAGACTTTTGGGACAACCTGTATATACAAAATAATTTCAAAAGTGCTAAGAACTGAAGCAATTACAAAGGCTTCTCCAAGAGGTAGATCTGAGCTGTGTTTTGATGGAAGGTAGAATTCTATTAGGCAAAAATGAGGAAGGAATTCATTTCACACATGGGGGATCCTCTTTATAAAGACAAGAAGGCAATAGGTGGCATTCCATGAATGAGGAATAGGTGGCATGGTTTCTCTTCTCCTGAAGTTAGTACCAAGAGATCATCTAGTCCCACTTTCCAATTTTATAGATGAGAAGATTGAGACCCAGAAAATCAAAGAGGTGCCCAGGGTAATATAGCTAATCAGAGGCAAAGGCGGGACTGGAACTGGGGTCTCCTGATTGCCATGGTCAGGCCCACTGTTCTTTTTACTATGCCACAGTGATTTCTTTTTTTTTTTTTAAACAAGGGCTAAGTAACTTGTCCAAGGTTACAAGGCCAGTTATTTTTGTGTGTGTGTTAAGTATCTGAGGCCAGAACCGATCCAGGGGTCCTCCCGACTGGGGGGGCTGGCACTCTTACTCGCTGTGCCACCTAGCCACCCCCCCCACAGTGGTTTCTAAATGGTTCCAAATGAGAATGGACTTTAAAAAACAAAAAACTCCCAAACTGCAGGCAACAGAAAATCAGTCCAAAGGTCAACAACTATGATTTTTAAAGTGTTATTGGAGTTATTTCATTATTGCTCCATATAAAGAGATGTTTTTAATGTTTTTCATTATTATAATATCTGTTCTCACACCCTTGTGATGAGGTATAGGCTCTGGGAAACACCCTTGAACTCTGATTAAATAGTCCCCTTTGCTAAGGCATTTGCATGAGGCCATAAGCCTTACATTGTGGCTGGGCCCAGACCTCAGTTACTAGCCTAGCCCTCCATTTTCCATCTACTTCCCGCCCTTGAGCCTATCAAAATACCAATCCACCCTTGAACCGGCCTAGCCCACCATTGTCTGTAGTCTCCAGGTAGCTTCCATTCTTCAGAAGCCATGCACATGTCCATGTTCTCTAAAATAACCAAATAGGACTGGGAACCTGAGGTCAGGCTGAGCATGAAACAGCCTCCTAGCTGTCTGACCTAATGGGACTAAGGTCAGGCCCAAAACACACACACACACACACACACACACACACACACACACACACACACACACACACACACAAAACAAACAAACTGCACAAGGTACTAGGGAAAAAGAGAAGCTTTCATACCTTTCAGTCCTGGCTAGAGAAGAGCTTGAGATTAGCAGTGTTCCTGGACAGGGAACCATAAAAATGAAGAGGTTACGCATAAAGAGGTTTAGGTTTTCTCTGGAAACCCCAAAATACCAACATGCTAGCTCCTGTCGAATGAATTCGACTTAAGTCTTCTTAGTCAAAGAAAAGTAATTTATTAAAAGTTCGCTTGTATTAGACACAATAAGTCTGTCCTAGGTCATTCTATGGCACTCTTACACACATGGAAACAAGATGGGGTCTTACATACAGAAGGTTGTGGAAGGAATCTAGGGGTGGTCTAGGGGAGGAGTTTGGGGAGGGTTATTGAGTGATTAAGGGTGGGAAGTTTCTGGAGGCGACCTGGAGACAACAGACAATGGAGGGCTAGGCCAGTTCAAAGGTGGATTGATATTTTGATAGACTCTAGGGTGGGAAGTCTAGTAACAGAGGTTTGGGCCTAGCCACAAAGTAAGGCTTATGGCCTCATGCAAATGCCTCATCAAATAGGATGAAATAAGATTTAATCGGAGTTCAAGGAGGGTTCCCAGAACCTGTACCTTAAAGATTCAAGGAGAGCTCAAGGGGGCTCCCAGAGCCCATACCTCATCACTTGGGTTCCTCTACATTTAAGATGCCTCATTCTAGGCTTAAGACAGGCCATGCTCTAGAGTTCCAAAAGCAAAGACGAGATGAATGAAGTGTACATTTGAGAAGAAAAAGATCAAAACAAAGTGATCAGAATTGAATGTAAACTTGGAAGGACTTACAGAAACTTACCAAAGAAAAAAAATTTTGAAAGCAGTTTTTCTTCCCTCCCTCTCCCCCTCTAACTCCCTCCTGCTCTTCCCTTTCCTCCCTTCCTCCAATCTTAGCTACTTCCCCTCCTTATAGGAGGGCCTCTCAAAGAGGCATCAACCTAGTGGGGGTCTGATAAATATTTGTGAATTTGAATTGCATAGAAGGTGACATCTATCCTTTAAGGAAATCACAGAAGAGACAAGAAATTAAAGTGGGACCAGGTAAAGCAAAATGTCTCAGTCACCAAATCCCTTTTTCTTGATTGCTGCAGGAGTAAAACTCATTCAGATCAACAATTTATTAAAAACACCCTCTTCTAAAATCAATGGAAGAAGGAGGAAAGAAAAAACATTATTTTCAAATTTCTAAATGTAAACGGAAACACCCAGGATGAAAACACTCCTGACTTTTAACAATTTTCTCTAATCTTTTTTTTCTTATCTCCTCATATCTCCCCTTCTATTGAATCTAGTACCCCTCCTTTCTACACTGCCAGCTCTGAAGTGATTACAACTCTAGAACAATTGACAGTATTTATTGACAATATTCTAGATCATGTGGCTCATTTTGAAGATCCCCTTTGTGTTTGGGGTGCACAGCAGGAAGAGAATCTGTCACATGGGGTCAGTCACTAAGATAATGCATTCATAGTTTATTTCAAAAATTGTGAGTAAACCTTAATTTAAGAAACCTCAACATGAAAAAATACATAGTATAATATTAAAAAATGGGATGCACCTTGGGGGCTTAGTGGATATCCCAGAGTCAGGAAGACCTGACCAGGTTCAAAGGCCTGCCACTTACACATATTAACTACATAATGGTCCTGGCTACTTCACTTGGTACAGTGCCTGGCACATAGTAGGTAGGCACTTCATAAATGCTTGTGGACATATTGTTGATTGACAAACTTTCAGTTTTCTAGGCATCTCTCTAAGAGACTATACATTACAGAACAATTGCTAATCTTCATTGGCAGAGAAAGTCTCCTCACTAAGGAATTCTTTACACCAATGAAACAACAAATAGAAATCCCTTAATCCTTTCCCTCTAACCCCATCCTCCAAAAAAAGAAAAAAAAACTATTAAGAATGTAAACTACCAGAGAACTCAAGGAATTTTGTTTAAATTACTGAAGATTGTTTCACTTTAAAAAAATGTTTCCTCAGGGATGCTTTCCAAAACAAACTCTCTTGCTGAATTTAACCTATGGTCTGATTTATACGCAACCTTTCAGGTACAAGTCAATTAAGTAAAGTGAGATACTACTGCTTTCAGGAAAATTCCTAGGGATTTCTAGTAGCTTTAACCCCAATACCAATATCCCTTTGGATTTCAATGACCTCTTTCAAGAATAGGAAATGTTCTGTCTAAAAAAAAACCTCATCAATTAAAGAAGAAACAATTACATGGAGGTCTCTACTCCAGGTAGAATAGTTAATCCCTTTGTAATTTAAATTGAAGGCACTAGTTAGTAAAAGGCAGAGTAAAGAGGCCTTGGGAAGATGTAGTTCAAATCCTGACTCTAACATTTATTAATTATGAACATAAACAAGTTCTTTGATGTAAGGAATTCATTAAGGAAAGAAGTCCAGGGAAAGCTCAATGCTCCCCCCTATCTCCTCCTCCATCAGGAAACAAAATCCTACTGTCAGAGTAAGAACAGCAGCAATGCCCGAAGCCCCCTTTCCAAGAAGGGGAGTTTGAAGAACAATTAGCTGTCAATTCCCCAGTAACCTTTCCTCCTCCCACCAGCTTGAATAAGCACCAGCCCTTAGGTCCAGGCTTCTCCAACTCTTCCCCCAAAGCTTGATCCAGATAAGAAGTATAATTAAAAAAAAAAAAATAACCCATTGAAACATAGTGGTTTGGGGGAGAGGGCGCCCCATTCCCTCTGAAGCCTTATCAGAATGACCAGACACAGCAGACCTAACCATTTCTATCATCTTCCCAGACTGCACTTTATTTTATGAGTTGTTTAGTTGTTTCAGTCAATGACCCCATGTGGGGTTTTCTTGGCAAAGATACTGAAGTAATTTGCCATTTCCTTCTCCAGCTCATTTTACCAGTAAGGAAGCTGAAGCATACATGGTTTAGTGACAGCTAGTAAATGTCTAAGGCCAGATTTGAACTCAAGAAGATGAGTCTTCGGGCGGCTAGGTGGCACAGTGAGTAGAGCGTCGGCCCTGGAGCCAGAAGGACCTGAGTTTGAATCTGGCCTCAGACACTTAATGCACACACAAACAAAAACCTAGCCATGTGACCTTGGGCAAGTTACTTAACCCCAATTGCCCTCCAAAAGGCAAAAAAACAAAACAGATGAGTCTTCCTGACTCCAGACCCGGAGCTCTAACCACTGCACCCCTTAGCTGCCCTTAATAAAGCTGGTTTGCTTTACTCTCTCAGGATCTCTGTGTTACTTTGTACTAGAATTTGGTGTTATAAAACATTTCTAAGTTTTGTTCTAAGACGATTGGGCAACTCCCTAAGACATAGATCTAGTAAGTTACAGGCTGTTGGAATCTTGGTAGAAAAGCACAATGAAGAAAACAAGAAATCCGACATTGCCACCAGGTATCACAAGTTACATACTCACTAAAGTGGAAAACAGGCACTTATAAGACGACTGCTGAGTTAGGGAAATATTTTAAGTTGTGGGGAGACTTGGACAGTAAACAACACAAGATAACAGATGTGGCTCATTTCCTTCAGTTTTCTGATAGTCAACCATTCCCCTTTCCTTCTCTCCACCTACCCCACCCCCCTTCTAAAGCTACCAGAAGATTCCTGAGCTGGCTTTCCAAGAAGCCTCATTTGTTCTAAACTTCATTTAGGAAACTTTTTTCAACTTCCCAATATGGAAGTGATCCTGATTTCTCAAAGCTTATGCTTGGAAAATGAGGTGGGTCAGTGGATAATGTTGGGCCTGGAGTCAGTAAAATATGAGTTCAAATCCTGCCTCAGTGGGTCACTTCCTATTTGTGACCCTAGGCAGGTAAAATAACCTTTCCCTGCCTCAATTTCCCTTTCTGTAAAGTGCTGATAATAAGAGCACCTACCTTACAGGGTTGTTGTGAGGATCAAATGAGATTACGTAGGTAGTTTGTTGACCTTTACACACTATATAAATGCTTTCTTTTTTCTTATTCTTTTTTTCTTTCTCCAGGGTAGAATAAGCTTTGAAGGCTAGAAAAGCTTCTACTATAGACTTGGTGAGTGAATGACTGTATGTCAGTTTCAGAGGCCCAGCTTTGCTCAGTTCACAAAGAGTCATCACCAAAAGATTGGCTACCAAGCACAACAACTAATGAAGACGGGCCTCCAGAACCAGGAAAGTTTGAGGCCATTCCTGTAGAGGGGATATCTATTGAGAAGAAATCATTGATTCTGGAAATATTTAAGTAAGGTCAATCCTTAATTTTCACAGTGGTAACATTCCCAGAAAATGGAATGAAAGTCAACCTGAATATTGATATACTGAACCTGGGTAATAAGGGGTTAGGTTCCTGTGGCCACCAAAAACTTTAATGTTTTGCTAGAGATTGCTCAAAATATTTATCTCTTCCACATCGTGAATTTCCTCATCACAGTTTCAATATATTGCAGGTCAACATAAGAAATCAAATGGGAATTTTAGGAGAGTTTTGTGGAAGTCACAGATAATGTGCAAAGGTTGGCAGATTACACAGAAAAAGTTTAAAAACTTAGAAATACATAAAATATATGTATTATATTGTACAGTGTCAACATGTCTTATTTTTTAAATACCATAATAATTCAGACTTCTTCTCAGGTATGAAGGGAGGGCCAATAAATTTTAATTGGATTTTCCAGATTTCAAGGGCGCTGTGCCCTTAAGCCCCCAAGACATGGAAGGGATAACAGTACACTTTTTTGATATTACTTTTATAACAAAACATTAATTCTGAAAATATGTAATTTTCTTAGCATTGTAACCATGAAATAACCCATAAAATGCAGGGGATAGCAGAGGTAATGTTGGACAGGATGAAATGGGGAGAGGCAGCGGCAGCGATGTTAGAAGAACCTTGAAGTAAAAAACCTTTCTGTTCTGTGGTTGAACTGCTCCCAGACTCTGGTCCAGCTTGGGCAGCTCATGCAGCAGGAGAAGTGGGACTCTCCTTTGCAGGTGCCATTGAGGGTGGGTGGGTGGTGAGCACTATTATTTACCCACAAACTCAGCTCCTTTTTCATTTTTTCAATTCCCTCATGCTCTCGAGAGGTCACTTTAGCACTTGGTAGAGCAGATGCACAAACACTTTCACAAATGCTTTCTTCCTTTTTGTGGACATAAACTTTCTCACACCATTCTCTACTGCATACAGCCACAAATACGACAATTGCCAATAGGAAAGTGAAAATGAGGTTACTAATAAAATCATGCAACTGCTTGAACTCGTGAAAGTTAAATGTGGAAATGCTGAGAAAGCAGAATGACTGGTGGGGAGGGAAACTCTCTCTACCAATACAGATCAGTGACTGCTTTGCAAATTCATTTATATGAATAAAAGTATTTATTAAATGCTTACTATTTACTATGAGGTGTACTAAGCCTTGAGGATACCAATATAAGTAAACAAGACAGTCCCTGCCCTCAAGAAACTTACATTCTAATGCAGGACAACATAAAAAGGAGTGCTGATAGAAGATGTGTGTGGTATAGACATGTCTGGGAAGTACAATAGAGACCTGGACCCCAGTCAGAGAAGGCAAAAGCTCAACTCTAGACGTGGGGTGTGAGGAAACCCAGGTATGAAGTCCAAGTTTCCAGTGGGGTTAGAGAAAGTGTGTGAGGGGGGCCATGATAAGGGGAGTATTAAAAGTGAAAATTTTTCATGGAGATTAATTTATTGTAGGATCCCCCCAGATTTTTATTTTTGTATTAAAGCCTACTTAAAAGATACAAAATGGTTATGATATCAGTGAGCTCTCCCTGTTTGGGCAGAAAAACATTGCTTGATTAATTTTCTGCAACAAAGTCCCCACCTCTGCCAAGACTTATAATTTCATTTTTAAAAAGAGTTTCTAGGGAAGAAACTAAAGCAGAGTTGCTCCTCTCCACCCTAGAGTTTTTAAAGTATTGCCTGAGGGTTAAGTGATTTGTTCAAAGTCTCTGAGCCAATGGTGTCAGAGGATAAATCTGAACTTAGCTTTTCCAGACTGGATGGAGGAGCCAGTTCAATGTCCATTATGGAAAACTGCTTCTGGCAACAATTAACCTGCTGAATTTGCTACAGAGGCCAGACCAGGCTTTTGCATGCCTTAGGGCCTAGGTAATGTTTGAAAATTAGGATGATTTTTTTTTTTTTTTGGTTAAAAGGGATGGTTCTCTGTGAAGGGGAGGAGAAGGGTTTCAGATAGAAATCCAGAAGATGTAAAAAAAAAAAAAAAGATACAAATAAAAATATTTTAAAAGAAAGAAAATTAATGGGACCTTGGAGGGTGGGTGGGGAGAGAATTGATGACTGATATCTCTGCATTTAAAAATTCCTCACTTTGTGTGTTAGAGCCTTCCACAGACTTTGAGCTTTCACTCTAGTGCTTACCACAGAACAAATATCTCTGAATCAGAGTGCTATTTTCTGACATTAAAATTGAGTACATTTCTACTGGCTATTAGGTCAACTCTAGTCATCCTGACTGATATCTGGCCACTGCACCCAGATGGCTCTGGAGGAGAAAGTGAGGCTGGTGACTCTGTACAGACCTCCCCCACTTAAGTCAAATTCACTTGCAAGTCATGGCATCACCTTCCTGGTGCCAAGGTCCTCTTCCAAAATGAAGGACAAACAACAACTCCTGGACCAAGCAAAGTGCTATTTGGAAACAAGTATTATTTTCTCTCTAATATAACAGGCATCTTACAAAGATTTTAGAACACCAGAACTGGCAGGAGCCTCAGAGGTCATCTGGTCCAATTCACTCATTTTGTGGATGAAGAAAAGGAGACCCAGAGAAAGAGAAGATATTTGTTTCAAGCAGAGGTTCTGAACCCTTTATATGCTATGGTCTCCTTTGACAGCCTATGGATCTCTTCTCAGAACAATATTTTTAAATGCATAAAATATATAAAATTACAAAGGAAAGGGGCGGCTAGGTGGCGCAGTGAATAGAGCGCCGGCCCTGGAATCAGAAGGACCTGAGTTCGGAGCCGGCCTCCGACACTTATTCAGCACAAACAAAAAAAAAAAAAACCTAGCCGTGTAACCTTGGGCAAGTTACTTAACCCCAATTGCCCTAAAGGGGCGGCTAGGTGGCGCAGTGAGTAAGAGCGCCGGCCTCGGAGTTTGGATGACCCGAGATCAGATCCGGCCTCAGAAAATGAGCACCCACGCATAAATCAAATGACTAGCCGTGTAACCTTGAGCAAGTTACTTAACCCCAATTGCTTAAAAAAAAAAAAAATTACAAAGGAAACCAATTATATTGAAATAGTAAAAATATTTGAAAAAATAAGTTCAGGGACCCCAGATTAAGAACCCCTAATCTAAAGATCCACAAAAAGAGGAGATTCAGGATTTGAACTCCAAGACTTGACTCAAGGGCCAGGGCTATTTCTACAATACCATGCTGCCTCTCACACCATAATAAAGCCACAGAAAACCTAAAAAACCCAACCAACCAACCAAACAAAAACAACCAATTGGTCCAGTTTTTCATGTAATCATGCTTGGTTTGTTCTTTACAAAAAATGTCCATGTTGGCATTCTAAAGTTGCTATTACAATGGACTCTTTAAGTATTCAAGAGTTTTGCAAAACATCCACTTGCTATTTGATTTCCCTGAAATAGATTTTCCCACCTACTTCCTGAATGTCTCAATTTACAAACTGAAGTTGATTGTTTAATAATTACAATTTTATTTATTGTACTGCTGTGGGGGACTTACCTCCTTTGGTAAACAAGGAGGCAGTTTTAAAGATTTTTAAAGAGAATGAATTAGGGCTACTACTACTACTGAAAGCCATACATAACAATAGGAGTTGTTTACCTGAGCCTCAGTGAGGAGACCAAATAGAGACAGAGAAAGACAGAGACAGCAAGAGACAAATGACTTTAGAGGGTCTCAATTCTCGCTGCCTCAGTAAAGATCTGAATGACGACTGGGGCTATAGAGGCAGTATTTGTTACATACAGATCACAAATGAGTCTAAACTCATAATAAAGGCAAAACTCATTTATTTAAACAACCTAGAGTTAGAATATAATAGCCACTTCTTTAATATAGAATAATAGCAATATTAATAAAAAATCTCTCTTCTCTCCACAACAAATTGTTCATCCATAAGGACAGGCTCAAAAAATAGTGTTTTAGGGAAAATACATGGCAAGGCCAAAGACAGACTTAACTTCTGGGAAAGAAACTCTGAAACTTCATTGAATCAGAGAACCATAGGATATCATCTATGGAAAGAAGCTTAGAAACTTGGCCTGTCAGAATACTGATGACTCACTTAGCAAGGAAGCATGCATAATTTAGCATCTGATACAAGTCAGGCATTGTGTACTAGGTAGTAAGAATACAAAATTTCAAAATTGAATTTCAAAAATGAAATAATTGCATCTTCAAGGATCATACATTTTATTGGGGGTGGGAGCCATCAACAATATGTACAAGGAAAATTAAATCTCTCTGTCTATATGTATGTATATGTATATGTGTGTATGTATATGTGTATATGTATATATATACATGTGCATAAATATATCTGTGTGCATATATATGTCCATATGGATATGTATGCATGCATTTCTGGGAGAAGGACACTAGCAACTGGGAAGAATCAAAATAGCCTTGCTGTAGTTCGAGCTTGATAAATGTTTGTTGACTGATTACTGGCTTGAGCAGAGCTGGGAAGGAAGCCAGGGATTTTACAAGATGGAAGTAAGGAGGGTGAGTGCATTCTAGGCAAGGGAGAATATCCTCTTAAAAAACTTAGAGACTAGAGGAGGAATGCCATCCATAAGGAATAGCCTATTTCGATGGCTCACACTTTCCCACCACCATGCCTTTGCCCTTAGTGTTGTATATATCTAGAGCAACCTCCCTATCCTGCCAATATTCTCTGCTCCACCCACTCTATCCAGCTCCATTAATAACTCCTCCACAAACTCTTTCTGATCCTTCCCAGTCAGTGATGACTTTCTTCACCTTAGAGAACATTTTATATAATTTTTTAATGTGTTGATCAGTGCTTGTATCTTATTCTTCTATTAGACAATAAGTTTCTTGAAGGTAGGGACTAATCATGTCTCATTTGTATGTGTTTCTCTCCTATGTGCCTAATTTAAGCACTTAATATTCATGTAGTTAAATAGATATTACAGGCACAAATAGACTGCCCGATATGGAATAGTTATATGGTATCATAGACTATTAGGGCTTGGAAAATACCTTAACAATCCTCTAATCCAATTTTTGGAGGCCTGTAGCATCAACACTGTCTACAACAGATAACATATAGATTCTTATCTAGATCTATATATAATATATATATATAGAGATATAAATAGGTAACTATACATAGTGATATAGATGGAGATATGCACATATATGTACTTAATTGGCAAATATATTAGTTCACATTTATATAGATAGTACTTTAAAACTGGCAAAGCATGTGGCCATCTTTATCTCCTGGGTGCTCACAGCATCCTTATTATTTCATAGATGATGAAACTGAGGCTGAAATATTAAGGGACCTTCCCTTCCCCCCCTCACCATAGCTTTAGAGCTGGGATTCATATCCAGGTCTCCATCCTTTCATTATTCCTACCTGGATGGAAGAGAAAGGTTGAAGAGAAAGCATACTTTTAAAATATAGTTAGTTTGGAGACCCTAGGGGACTTGTAGGCATATGTAAAGGAGACATTTGCCCCTTTTTGCTACGTGGCATAGTGGGTAGAGCCCTTAGCTTGGAATCAGGAAGACTCATCTTCCTGAGTCCAAATCTGACCTCAGAAACTGTGTGACCTTGGACAAGTCACTTAACTCTCTTTGCCTCAGTTTCCTCATCTGTAAAATGTACTACAGAAGGAAATAACAAACCATTGCAGTATCTATGCCAAGAAAATCCCAAATGGAGTCATGAAGAGTCAGACATGACTAAAACGACTGACTGAACAACAGCAAAAACCAGCCATCTAATGTTCCAGGATCCTTGCTTTCCAGAACCCAGCAGTGCTAGGTGCTGGATGAATGTTTAAGGTATTTAGTAAAACTGAGGAAGTGGAGCCTGACACTGTCTCCTACAGGTTGTTAAGGATTATTAGAATAAATATCTGTAAATAAAAAGAAAGGGGAAGTGTTTCCTTTTCACTGATAAGGGGATTAAAGAAACAGGCTTGCGGTAGTGCTTCGTTCAGTTACGTATTGCTGATCTACAGCATTTAAAAAAGCAAACAGAAGTGAAGCAAAAAGTGAGGTATATCCCAGCTAAAGAGATTAGAGAATAAACATAGATTAAATGACTTTTGTGCTCCCTTAGCCTTAGAGTTGGGAGTACTTACAAGGTTGTTTGCAGGTACAGGAAGTCAATGCCAGGAATTATTCAGTAGTTATAAAAGAGTTTTCCCAGAAATGAGTTTTCCCCAGTGATTATCTGGACACTGGCCCTTTGTTCCTGAGATACAGAACTCTTATACCACTTCTTTGTGAAATTTGGATGGCAGGAATTTCAAAATCTGTGCTGGCAGAGTGAGTTTCTTCACCAGGAGTTTCTCTATATACAGGTGTGTTAGGTTGAGGAGGCTTTTTTTTACTGCCTCCTGTGGGGATCAACTGCAAAATTATCATCAGGGGAATGTGGGATACTCCCACTTGTTTGTATATCTGTGGGACTGTAGGTTTCAGCTGTAAACTTGTTCTCAGTCAAGTCAACAAACCATCGATTGAGTGCTTACTATGTGCCATGCACTGTTCTAAGCTCTGAGGATATAAAGAATGGAGGGAGGCAGTAAATAAATAGTCACTTCAGGAAACTGCCTATGAAAATACTCAAGCACAGGTTCAGAGAGTAAATGCTTACCTAAGAACATCTTCAATCAATCAATATTTATAGTCTGCTTTGTGCCAGGCACCATGCTAAACACTGGGGATACAAGAAAGAGTCAAAACAATCCCTGCCCTCAGGGAGCTCAGAGTCTAAAGGGTGAGACAATATGCAAACAAATACATACATATATGTATATGTATGTATGTATGTATGTATATGTATATACACATATATGCTAATACTGGATGAATCAGAAATAATTAATAGAGGGAAGACACTGGAATTAAGAGGGATTGGGAAAGGCTTCCTGTAATAGGTAGGATTTTAGTTGAGACTTAAAGGAAGCCAGGCAAGTCAGTAGAGAGTTGCAGGTGGAAAGCATTCCAGGCGTGGGGGATGATAATCAGAGAAAATGCCTCCATCTCCTCAGCTATTATTGTAGACAATAGCTAGATAACCCAGTGGCTAGAGTCCTGAGCTTGGAACAGGAAAGAACAGAGGACTTAGATGCTTACTTAGCTGTATGACCTTGGGCAAGTCACTTAACGCCTCTCAACCTTGGTTTCCTCATCTGTAAAATGGGGATAGGAAAATAATAGCATGGAGCTTATAAGGGTTTGTGATGATCAAAGGAGATAACATGTGAAAGGGATTGCAAACTTTAAATCGCTATGAGGGTTAGCTATTATTCTAGTGAAGGGAGTACACAATGCCTGATAGTGGAATTGGATGGAATTTTTAGTTTTTTTTTCCAGGCTAGGGGTCTCCTCAGCAATGTGTTGCATCTACAAGAGATTAGATCTTTCATGAGGCATCATTCCAATGCTAGAGGTTCAGAACAGCTATATCTTTACAGATCTTATGTTCTTATCATGTGGGAAAACAAACAAAACAGTCACTGGTAGAGGGAGTCATGGTAGAGACTGGGAAAGGAGTGTTTGGATGTGAAGGAATGGTACCTTCAAGGCCAAATTTAAGCAGGCCCAGAACCAACCCAAATCACACTGAAGCTCCCTCAACCTGGATCTACATGAAACTAGGTTAATGTCATCATTGAGAGAAGCCTTGAAAGGGATTTAAGTTATAAATGGGCCATATAGTCTAAGAAGTATGTAAAAGACATTTTTTTCTTTGAAAAAAGTTTTTTTTTTCTTTTTCCTTTTTCCAACCTCCCTGTATCACTAGCTAGCAGCCCTGGGGCCAGCAGAACTTCAGAGACCCAGTGTGTATCAATTAGTCAGTTAATGAATATTTACTAAGTGCAAGGCCCCATGCTAAGTTCTAGGGATACAAAAAGAGACAAAAGGCAGTCTTTGCTCTCAAGAAGTTCACAAGCTAATGGGGGAGACAAAATAAAAACATTTATGTATGAATAAGCTATAGCTAGAATAAATTGGAAATAATCAATGTAGGAAAGGCACTAAAAACCCAAGGAATGACAATGAATGTGACTTCTCACTGACAGCCAAAAGTCACCAGTAGCCAGCAGTTAAGAATATTTTCATTTCCATGAACCCTAGATAAGCTCCCCATTATCTACTCTCTCACCTTCTTGGTATTTTCCTGCCAGCACTCTAAAAAAAAAAAAAAAAGCTTCACTAACAGTATGTTTGCCCCAATTTACCGAAAGGGTCTTGCCCCTGAAGCATGGCAAATTTCAAAGATTCTTCTTGGTTCTCAATAGTGAAAAAAATATTTAGTAGAAAGAAGACTACATAAGAAGACTACATAAGCATGGCCTCTAATAGAGTTAATTTGGTGCTTAATGCTATTAAAATCTAAATACCTAGGGATAGGAAAGCTTCTTTCTTCAAGTTGCTGAGTCCTTTAGACAAGAGGCTCAATTGTTAGAATCACAGGGAAAATCATCCTTTTCCTGCCTAGGAGATCCTTCCAGTTTTTCTCCTCCAATTATTTGTCTTGCATATTCTTTGGGACCTTTGGGACCTTCAAGTTCCATCTCTGCATTTGGCACTCAGTATGTGTTATCTGGGGTAGGTAGGAAGCCCAGAATATGGAACATCTGGCCTGAAGTAAGGAAGAACTGAATTCAAATCTGACCTCAGACACTTCCTAGCTATATGACCCTGGGTAAGTCACTTAACCCTGTTTGCCTCAGTTTCCTTATCTGTAAAATAAACAGAAGAAGAAAATGGGAAACCACTCCAGTATCTTTGCCAAGAAAACCCTAAATGGGGTCATGAAGAGCCAAACATGACCGAAATGACTAAACAACAGCATGTATTACCTATAGCTATCTCTCTTTTTAGGCATATGTCCTCTCCCAAAATAGGTATGCATACATCATGCGCCATCCTAATTTCTCAAAAAAATTGATATTTTGTGCATCAGTTTAAAAATTTGCCTTTATTAGTAAACTTTAAAAAGTTGTCATTTTAAAAACAAGTTTGTTTTAGTTTATTTAGTTTGGTGACTCAAAATAATGTCCTTTATGATTGAATACTTGGTGAACATTTGGTTTAATAAATTTTCCTAGCTATACATCCTAATGAAATGTGTTGTGTACATATGTGGGGCTAATTACATTGTAAATTAATCATTGTTGTTATTGTGCAGATGTATCCAACTCTTCAGGACCCCGTCTGGTGTTTTCTTGGCAAAGATAGTAGATGGTTTGCCATTTCCTTTTCCAGCTCATTTTACAGATGAAGATACTAAGGCAAACAGGGTTAAGTGACTTGCCCAGGGTCACACAGCTAGGAAGTGTCAGAGCTCAGTTTGAACTCAGGGAGATGAGTCTTTCTGTCTTCCCATCTTTAGGCCTGGCACTCTTATCCACTGTGCCACTTAGCTGCCCAAAATTAATCATGCCCAAAATTAACTAAATTTTACATGTAAATAGGATTATCAAGATTATTTAAGCAGGCTCCATCTCTTTTCAGATGAGGAAAATAAGGTACAGAGAGAAGAGGTGACTTTCCTGGGTCACACAGCAGTTAGTTACCAGTAGACTCGGGACTCTATTTCAGTTTTCCTTACTCCGTAGTGCTTAACACAGGTCTGAGCATAGAGTTAGACATGGCTCTAGATAGTACACAGTAGGTACTAGATTATTATTTGTTGTGGATGACAGTAACGGTGACTTTATTCTTGACAAAAGGGTAACAAAGAGTATGGACTTTATATATGTTGGCTAAGTTTTTCAGAAAGAACTCTTCCTGTAATAACTGAACAAATTGTGGTATATAAATATAATATAAAATTAATGTTTTGCAAAGGAATATGAACGGGATGCTTTAGAGAAAGCTGGGAAGATAATGTACGAACTGATGCAGAGTCAGTTACGAACTGAAGCAGAACCATGAGCACAATTCACTCAGCAATAACATTGTAAAGAAATACAAATTTTTTAAAAAGACTTAAGAACTCTGATCAAAGCAATCACCAATCACAGTTCCAGAGAATGGATCATGAAGTATGTTACTCACCTCCTGACAGAGAGATTGAATGGAGCCACGAGGCAGAGTTTTGGACAGAGCAAAAGCGTGGATGTGTTTTACTTGCCTGTGCTTGTTTTTTATAAGGCTTGTTTTTCTTTTTAAAAGTTTTTTGAGGGGGATTTGGGAAAAGAGGGACCTAACATAAATTATTTATAAACAATAGATATAACTATTCCCTCAGGACAGCACTGAGAATAATGTTCCTACATTTCAAATTTCTTGTGCATATGAGCAAATCTGTGCTTTACAAATTGAAGTATGATTTACATCATTAAGTACATTTGTATGTAAAGTATTTTGCACACCTTAAAGTACTATGTAGTTATCAGTTATTATTGTTATCAGTGGAGAGCACACAGAATATAGGTTGCTGAAGGACAAAGTTAGATGAATATATACCCTTAACAATGTATTCACAGATAGAATGGGCTCATATTGGGAGGAGGGAGCAGACTACTTACTTACCTTGAAGGTTTTAAACTGTAGCCACCTCTTTGACCACAAGGAGTTGCAAAGCTTTGGCCCAGGGTTACCAATTGATGACAACCTTCAGCATTTGATAGCAATTTGCTGTGTGTATCCTCACAGTGGTGTTTACCATGTGGTTAGTTATCTTGTTATATGTCTCATACTTCTACAAACTTGTAAATGCCATTAAGGCAAGGATCTCAGCTTTGTGGCTTCATTTCTGCTCTACAAACACTGGGCATTTAACATGTTTGTTGATTGACTGATTGATTGATAAAATGGGAGAGTTCTTTTTTAATAGGAATTTATAATGGAGATATTTTAAAGATAGGGTATTACACCTCCCTTCTTCCAAATAGAAAATGATGGTTCAGAGTGAGTGTTAGGTAGCAGTTGTTTCTGTTTTAGTCAGAAACCCTAAGGGTCTTCCTTTCTCTTATTTATTTATTTGTTTGTTTGTTTATTCATTCATTCATTCATTTATTTTTGACTAGGTAAAAAGAAGCCTTGAGGGGAGAAGGCTCATTTCTTAATCACTGAATGGACACTGCCTCAGACAAACTGATATCTGAGACCTTAAAAAGGCCAAGGTCTCCCACTGGAACCAGGGTCATCTCCAGTTGTCCTGGTGTATATCTTGCCACTGGACCCAGATGGTTCCAGAGGAGAGAATGAGGCTGGTGACTTTGCACAGCTCTGTCTCTCTTAAATCAAATTCACTTGTAAGTCAAGACATCACCTTCCTGATGTCTTTGGTTCTCTTTGAAAAAGGACAAACAGCACCACAACAACCACAATAACAATCACCTTCCTAGATATGGATTTACTTTCCTATCATGCAGAAACAATTCAGATCCACAGAAATTTTGAGGTTTAAGTGCTCACACTGAAAATTTAACAATCAGCTGCAGACAACTGGTTCCAACACCCCTGGTTGGACTGAGTGGCCTGTATGGTTCCTTCCATATTTAAATCTGTGACCCTATCTTGCCAGTGAGGCCCTAGGGAAGAATGATGTATATATTTAGACAAGAGTCCCCAAATTGGGTGACTTTACTTAACTTTTTTCCCCTTTGCTACATGGCAGGATTCCATTTTGAGCTAGGAGGAGTGGAGGAGGAGAAAGTGGTAATATTTCCAGAAATAACTGGGATATAAAAACAAAAGACATCAATAAAACCTACAAAAATGAGGGATTTGGATTAAACATCATCATCATCATCATCATCTATATACATATAATGTATGTATGTGTGTGTTTGTATATGTATATTTACATGTATATGTATATATAACATTACCCTGGGTTGTTATGAAGAAGCTGCTTCATTAACTGTAAGGCAGTACATATACTTATTTAATATATAATATACGATATAAAATACTTAATACGTATATATATATATATATATAATGCCTTTACAATTTATGAAAAAACTTCCTTATAACAATCCCAGTGGATGTCATATGCACATATATACATATATATGTGTATATATGTGTATGTGTCTCTATATGTGTGTATATGCATGATATATATATACATGATATATAGGCACGATATATATGTATATATACATACACATGATGATTAATCCAAACCCATCATTTTGTTTTTGTAGGTTTTATTGATGCCTTTTGTAAGGCAACTGTAAGGCGCTGTACATACTTATGTAATATATATTATATAAGTATATCTAGTGCCTTACAGTTTAGGAAGCAGTTCCTACATTTCTATACACACACACACACACACACACACACACACACACACACACACATACACACACACACTCTCTTACAGTTTCCTCCTAACAATCTAGGTGATTTGGCAGTACAGGTATTATTATACCATTTTTACAGATGATCCCTAAAGTCTCTCCAGTTATTAAAATCCTACAGTCTAGAGTCAGTTTAATTTTGGGAAAGCCCAAACTCTCAATCATCTTTGTTAGCATCCTCAGGGCCACATTCTGAATAATTTCATACCATTTGACATGTATTTTGTGACAGTCACAGAATCTTCATTGGTAGAGTTTCTTTAGCAGAAGTTCTGTGCATCAAAGAAATTAAAAATGCGGACAAAAACAAACAAAAAAAGAGACTGCAATGGCAGAATCTTAAAGTTGGAATAGACCTTAGAGATCTAGTTTACATTTACCTGAAACAAGAATCTCCTCTATTATATATATATGTATATGTGTGTGTATATTTATTTATTTATTTGTTTGTTTGTTTGTTTGTTTGTTTGTTTATTTATTTATTTATTTGCTTTTTGGAGGGCAATTGGGGTTAAGTAACTTGCCCAAGGTCACACGGCTAGGTTTTTGTTTCTGTGTGTTAAGTGTCTGAGGCTGGATCTGAACTCAGGTCCTTCTGACTCCAGGGCTGATGCTCTACTCATTGTGCCACCTAGCCATCCCTCCTCTATAATATCTTAAACTAGGATTCATCTAAGCTCTGCTTGGATTCTTCCAGTGATAGGGAACTCACTACTTACCTAAACAGAACTCCTCAATTTTTGGTCATATAAATTATATAGAAGTTCTTTCTTTTAAGCTCAGGTATGACTCCCCATAGCTCCCAGCTTTTGGCCCTAACTTGTTTGTTTTCTGATTAGAACAAAGCCTCTGGGACATAACACTCCTTGAGCTATTTGAAGAACCACTATCATTCCTGCTGTAACTTTTTGCTTAGAGATAAGCATTTTTAATGGCGTCATGAATAAGATGCCTCCAACAAAATCCTTCTCTAATGTATTATCCATCAAGGCCCAGTGGGTGGCCTTGTCTTCTCAAAGACAATGGCACTAGAGGTCAAAAGTTAGCTGGTCCAGTCAAGTTGGAAAAACAAAGAAGATTTGACTAGGTATCCAGGGATGGAGATGTGTTTGAAGACTAGCTACATTCAGAGGGACTCATCATCAAACTGGTCTGATGATATGCATTTTTTCAGTCAGAGCAACTCTGAAAGACCATCTACTAGGTAAGATACTGCAGATTACATAAGAGAAAACACCCACATCATTGAAATCATATGTCGAGCATTTCCTCCTTCCACGAGCCCCAATCCCATGTGACTCTTGCCTATGGCCTCCCGTAAGTACATCTCAGGGAGTTCAAACAATATGTTAGGGACCTTCCTTGTCTTCTCTTGACATTTCAAGGATACCAAATGAGAATATAGATGGCTGATCAGGTACACCTCACTCCCCCTGTTACAAGCCTATCTTTTCCTGTTCATATATCTGACGACATCCTATATAGTCCTTCTGTGCAAATTCTTTGTTTGCAACCTGTTGTAGCAATGCTCTTGGCCATCGTGGACCTCTCTGTTGCACTTTGGGTAAGCCTCAATTTCATGTTTTAGAGACTGCATTATTCCATGTTGAAATCTTCCAACTTTAGCAGCGAAATGTTGATATTAACAAATTGGGTTCTTGGAATAAGCTTGAGGTGATTAAAATAATTTTTCCAATAGCAAACCAGACCATTCTCTACCTCTTGTTCAATTCTGGGACCAATTTTCTGTCTGCCTCACTGAAATCTAAAGTTTTTGACAAATCATCAAATTCTTATAAAGACAGAATTGGAAAAAACCTTACAGGGTAGTCTGGCCCATCTCCATCCTTACTCTTATTCAGCAATTTCCCACCTATTCCATTATTTTGCTGGTAACCATCTGTAGTCTTTCAAACACATAGCATTGCTGCCTTAGGCTTTCCTGCATTTCTTATGAATCAAACTAAAGGGAGAAGTACCTAAGTTTGCATCCATAGGACAAAGTTGATAATTAATTCCTTTTGACTCCACGGTGATAGGGGAGACAAAGTCTGTTTCTCTTAACAAGGGACTTCTATGTTAGCTGCCTTCTACTGACACCCTCTTGTTTCATCACCTCATACCCCAGCCAACTCTTCTCAGCCTTAATACACAGATCGTATAATAATGAGGAGCTTACAGCCATCAGAAGGGAAAACTGGCTTACATAGAACTTACAGAATCATAGGATTTGGAATTGGATAGAATTTTGGAGTTCTTTTAGACTCAGGTTTTTTTTTTCTTTCAGATGCAGAAACTGATACAGTTCTATGGAGGTAGGTGGTATAAATATTATTTTCATTTTAGCACCGAGGAAACTTTAGTGGTAAAGTGAACTGGTCAAGTAGTAAAGAACACAGGTAGGCTTTGGACCCAATCACTTTGCCTCCAGATTCATTAACCTTTCCCTGGCAGCATGGTGTCAAGTAGTAGACCCTGGTTTTGGATCCTGCCTCTGATCTTTGCTTGCAGTATGAAATTAGTCAAGTCACCTAGCCTCTCTGACATACAGCATCCTTATAAATGGAATGGAGATAAGGTTACTTATATTGTATTTCTCATAAAGGCTGCTATAGGGAATGCACTTTGTAAGGAAATGTCAGTAACTGTTTCTCCTATACTATTGTTATCCTAATGGAAATGTCTGTCTGCCTTTCCTTGTCCACCAACTTAATCTAATTGTAATTGGTAGAAGGTTCCTACAATTTGACACTGCTGAAGCAGGGTACAAAAGTTTCTTTTGTGTCTCTTCTACAAAAAGAAACAGCTGCAGAATGACTGCAATGCAGCATCTTGGTGCAACCTGGCTAGTGCTCCTGGGGCTTTTGCGCCATAAACAGAAACTCACCATCCAATAAATACTCCATCTTCCACTCCATCAATTTTTGGTCCTATGTATCTGTTTATCTGTTTGCCCACCTACATGCCTGTCTGTCTGTTTTGCATTCAAAACTAGACTTTGTTTTCACTTCCTTATTTGCTGGCAAGATACTACCCAGCGTCTGAATTAACTACACAATTAGGGTTTCTAGCACAGGATACAGACCTTTTGAGGCTCACTGTGTTTCATGTTCTAGTCCAGGCTCCTGACTACAAGTCCTTATAGATTCAATTCACTGGCTGAATCAAAGTCATTGAGGGTCTCAAAAGGAATCATTAGAAGTTTATTAATAGATTTATTCCCCTACAATTCAATTTTATTCAACAAATAGTCCCTTAGGTCTACTAGCCCACTCACTACATGTGCTAGGGGCTGTATTAGGGGCTGGTAAGATAAAGATGAAAAGTGAAAAAGTCTTTGTTCTTGAGGACCTTACAATCAGAGAAACTTGCCCAGAACAAGCAATGACAAGGACACAATAACTCATAGTTATATGTCTTTTAAAAAAATTTTTTTGGGGGCGGCTAGGTGGCGCAGTGAGTAAGAGCACCGGCCTCGGAGTTGGGATGACCTGAGATCAAATCCGGCCTCAGAAAATGAGCACCCACACATAAATAATGACTAGCCATGTAACCTTGAGCAAGTTACTTAACCCCAATTGCTTTAAAAAAAAATTTTTTTTGGAAAGACCCTTTGGCAATCTAGTGAAACCTATATAACCCATCTCACAAAAACATTTTAAAATAATTTTTTAAAAATCCTTTCAGTTAGAGGTTAGTGAAAATAGTGATTTTTAAAAAATCTATGTTTAACGATTTCTTGAAATCCATCAGTGAACTAAAGGATCTCAGGTTTAGAACGCCTACTTTAGAGTTTAAAATGTATTTTTCCCACAGCAACCTGTGAAGAAGCTATTGCAAGTATTATTCTCCCAACTTGACAAATGAAGAAACTGAGGCTCAGAAAATTTAGATGATTTGCCCAGGGTCACCCACATTTCTACCTGTTTGATGCAATACAAAAAAGCACTGAATTTGGAGTCAAAGAAACTGCTATTTCCTAACTCTAACCTTGAGCATGTTGCCTTATCTCTCAGCATCAGTTTTCCTTTCTGTAAGGTGAAGGGCATCACAGTTTGGGCACTTTGCTGTTCTATTATTTCAAAAGTTTACATTTGCTTCCATACTACCACCTAATGCTAGATATTTTTAAAAGTCCATTCAGTCTCTAACCAATAACCAAATGGGAGCAATCCCCATTCATAGCTCATATGAAATGAAGTTGAGGTTGGCAGCACTGAACTGGCCATCCTTATTGTTGTCTGGAAAGAAATTGACAACAGCATATGCATAAGTCCCAATCATTGACTGACTTTCTAACGTGTTAAATGCTTAAGTGTATCTTTAAAACTACTTAAATAGTTGGTGATTCTTGATTCTGAAATGATTTTCTTTCCCTGCAGGAAAGAAGGAAAAAGGAAGGAAGAAAAGAAAGAGAAAGAAAGGAAGAGAGAGAGAAAAAGAAAGAAGGAAGAAATAAAGAAGGAAGGAAAAGATGGAAGAAAAGGAAAAAAAAGAGGAAAGGAAGAAAACAAAGAAAAAGAAAAGGATGGAAAGAAAGGAGAAAGAAAGGCAAAAGGGAATGAAGGAGAGAAAGAAGGAAGGATGAAAAGAGAGAAAGGAAAAAATGAAGAAGGAAAAGCTGATGGAAGAAAGAACAGAGGAAAGAAAGGGGAAAAGCAAGGGAAAAACCAAAGAATATAAGAAAAAAGAAGAAAAGGAAGAAAGAACAGAAGGAAGGATGGAAGGAAAGGAGGAAAAGAATGAAGGAGGGAGATAAGGAAGGATGAAAAGAAAAAGAGAAAGAAATCTATGGAGAGAAAGAAGCAATGTTCTATGAGTGGCTAAGGAGCTGACCCTTCAGCTTCCATTATGCTTTTCCAAGTGCAGACCAGCTGTTCCCCCTCTGTGAGCCAAGAGAAGGGAAGGGTGAAACTGACACATTCTGCCTCTGTCACTTACTACCTGCTTCACTTTGGGCAAACCGGGTCACTTCTCTGAACCCCAGTCTCATCATCTATAAAATGAAGGTATTAGAATAGATGATCTCTCAGTATCTTCTAGCTCTAAATCTCTGATATTTATTATGTATATATTAGACACACATATGATATGCCCCAATGTATCATGCACCAAAGAAATACAAAGAAAGAACTACAAGAGGAAAAGGAAAAAAGTTGTTACTGTCAGAGTGGATCACCCTCCTCAAATTCCTCTGTCCCTTTTGCCCCATTACATTTTATCCCCCAGCATTCTGATTCATGTATGTCACATCTTCACCCTTCCCTTTAGTCCTCAAGCTTCTCAAGAGCAGAAACTATGATTTTTCATCTCAGTTATTATTGTCATAATTATTTTTATCATCATTATTATATCAGTAATTAATAATATAAAGAATAATAAATAATAATGTACTTCTTAACTCTATATTTTTAATTATATTATTTAATGTTCAATGCATACACAATTTGGAACAATGGCTTGTGAACTTGTTTTGTGAACTAACACTTTTGAGGATTCCCCACTCTATAGGAGCTTTTGACAGTGCAACTGCATCTAATTATGGGAAGTTGCATGTTTCCTGAATAGCATTAGAAATGTAGCTTTTTACAAATACAGTAGGAATTTGGTGTACAATTTATTTTATTACAATAAAGTATCTATAGTTATTCTTTACATACAAAAGGCTAAATTGCTTACATATGCATTTTGAAAAAAATATGATTTTTTTTTTTTTTTTGCTTTTTGGAGGGCAGTTGGGGTTAAGTAACTTGCCCAAGGTCACACGGCTAGGTTTTTGTTTGTGTGTGCGTTAAGCATCTGAGGCCGGGTCCGAACTCAGGTCATTCTGACTCCAGGGCCAGCACCCTACTCACTGTGCCACCTAGCCGCCCCTAAAAATATGATTTATTGAAAATTTTCTGTCATACTTTCTTAGTTTTCAAGGCAAACATGATATCATGCCAAAATTATAAACATTTTACATTCTGGGGAAAAATAAAAGCCAGCTGCATTTTGCAAGTGATTTAAAAATATGTCACATTATGCAAGCATTGCAATTTGCCTCATTACAATTTGTGAAGTTGCAGTCTTTATTATAATATGGATTTTAATAATTTGATAAACTACAAGTGATTTTTATACGTTCTTTATGTTTTTATTTATATCTGTTCTTTGGGAATAAGCGTTTTCTTTTCCAATTTCACGTTTCATTTGTATACCAGGCAAGGCATTTTTTACTCCACAATAATATATGTGCCATTCAAAGATTTTTTAGCTCTCCCCTTTTTCCATCTTTGATGTAGGGGTCAAATAAATCTTTTTCACCAGCCCTGAACCAGTCTTGAAGGCCCTGAGTATGACCTATTTCTCTTAGTCTCTCCTTGTAGCAGATGGCCTTCCACGATGGACCATCTTAGAGACATCAAGATTGCAACTTAAAAATAAACAACTCAATAACCAAAATGAATCCTCAAGTCAAGGAAGGTCTCTTCCATGACCCCTAACAAAAGATATTCATTTCCATTGTCATATCTTTGTTCATGCTGTGGAAAGGAATGCCTCAGTTCCTTTAAGGCCTCATCTTGCCATTAAAAACAGAGTGGATTTAGAATCAAGGGAACCTGTCTTTGAATTCCCAGTTCTGTGGCTTACTACCTGCAGTTCCCAAAACCTCTCTGATTCTTGGCTTTCTCATCTTTAAAATGAAGGGCTATACCAAAAGACTTCTAATGACCTTTATAGTTCTAGGTTAATGAGCCTCTTCCCTGGCCAAATCGAGCACATCCTTCAAGTCCATTAATATTCTTCTAGAGATCTTTCTAATATCCTGCGTAATCTGTTATTTGCACTATAATCATACTCTTTAATGCTGGGTAAAGCATGATGCCATGAAAAAATTCTAGAGTCAGGAAAAGAGAGGGATGGGACAGGGACATTTATTAATATGTGCCAGGTAGTGTGCAAAGCACTTTACAAACCATATTTTGTTCCATTTGGGTTCAAGTTCTGTTCTAATGCTCATTAGACACATTAATTTGGTTATATCATTTCATGTCTCTGAGACTCAGTACACAGGAGATGATAATTGCACTTTGGCTGTGACCTTTTGACTGAGTCCAAGCTTTATAGAACAAAACCTTTTATTAAGTAGGTTTATTCTGTGAAGTTTGGATTCAATTAAAGGACTGCACTTGAGGACCTATAGAGCCACATGTGGCCTAGAGGCCACAGTTTCCCCACCCCTGGCTAGTACAGTGCTAGGCACAGAATAAGTACTTAGTAAATATAGGATACATTGAAGCAGAAATATAGATAGAAGGTAAGCTCCTTGAGGGTAGGAACTATTTTCTGAAATTCAGGCACATAGAAGGCACTTAATAAATGTGTGTTGACTGATTTATTGCCACTAGTCAGTTCTGTGGGAGATGAGTAAGGCTGCATAGCACAAAGTTGGGTATAATATACAGATGACACCTTGGGGTAGAAGTATTGAGTGGGGTAGTTGCTCTCTTTCTTTTTTCTATCTCTCTGTCTCTATCTCTTTCTCTCCCTCTCCCTCTGTCTCTTTCTATGTCCTTGTCTCTGTGTTTGTCTTTCTCTCCCTATCTTGCTGTATCTTTGTCTCTGTTTCTGTCTCTCTCTCTACAGCCCCTCTAAGGGGCTGACAACCCTTCCCACTGCTCACTAGCTTTACTTGACTTTCAGGGAAACCAGGAAATCAGCCAATAGTTAGATTGATAATGATATTTCTTTGAACATGACTGAAGTAAAATGTATCCTCTGGAAATAAGAAGTTGAATCTAAATGAAATTAATCTGCTCCCCAAAATAGCATTAAATAGCATTTAAGCATTTCTCTGGAGAGAAATAAAGGCTGTTCTGTTGCCTATCAGGACAGTCTCTTGTACTGACTATGGTTTAAAATGGCACTCCATGTTAAGTCTCCAAGTATCCTCCTCCCTTATAGAAAAGCAGGGTGGCATAGTAAGTAGAGTGTTGAACTTGAAATCAGGGAGGCCTGGGTTGGAATTCCATCTCTGCTATTCACTAGCTGTGTGAGCATGGGCAAGTGTCCCAACATGTGTCTTATAGGTCATCTTTCTCTCTTCTATCCCAGATACTACCCTAGTATGAACCCTTATCAGCCCTAACCAAGACAATTATAAGACCTTTCTAATTGGTATCCCTTTCTCAAGTACATCTTCACTCCAATCCCTCCTTCATTCAGTGACAAAGTCCCAAGCCTGATCCCCCTACTAAATGAACACCTTTCCTTGTTATGCCTTTTACCTGACTGAGCTCCATGCCTGGAATGGTCTCCCTTCTTACGACCATCTCCTGGCTTCCTTTCCTTACTTCAAGATTAAGTTCAAATCCCACCTTCTGCAAAGGACCTTTTCCAGTCTAAAGCCTCCCCTTTGGTTTACCTTCCAGTTAGACTGTAACAACAATATAATTCTGTAGGTACATAGTGGTTTGTGTGTTGTCATCTCTCATTAGAATGTGAGTTCTGTGATGGCAGAGATTGTGGGGTTGTTTTTTTTTCTTGTTGTTGTAAGTAATTTTTTTGAATGCTATGTGCTTAGCCTAGTGCCTGGTATATCACAGTCAGCTCTTAATTGCATGTGGACTTGATTTAGCGAGCTGTGTGACCTTGGACAATACACTTAACCTGTCCAGGACTCAGTATCCTTAGCGAAATGATGTCATTAAGCTGAGCAACTTCTAAGGTCTTTTCAGATCTAACCTATTATCCTATTTGTTATAGATGCAAAAAAGAGAAGAAAACCTCATCTTTGCCTGGCCTTCAGGAAAACACAAATACTTCATTTCCAATAGAACCAGGAGTATAGGGAGAGCTCTATGTTTTTTATGTTCTAGTTTGTCTTATGAGATGACTCAAATTGATGTTTTTGTGAATATTAAAAATTAGCAAAAAAATTAGTCAGGCTTTATGGAGGCCCTAAGTCACATTTCTGCACAAATTTCAAATGGTAAATCAAGGTTTGGTTAAAATCACTATCCAACCAAAAAAGTCAGGTCCCATAAGCACATCCAATCTGTATTCTGTCTTTTTGGGGGGGAGGGGGGGGAAGGGAGGGAAACATACCTTTTTTTTTGTTTATTTCTTGTTTATGTTTCTTTTTCTTTCTTTTAGAAGCTCTTTTAAAATCAATTTAGATGATCTTATAAAACATGTTCTGAAAATAGGCTTCCTGATAAAGTATAGCACTCCATCCCAAATTAAGCAGATTGCTTAAAGGAATACAAGCTGGGCGGCAGCAGATCAGAGGACAGATGAAGATGTAAACTGATAGAACTAGGGCATACTGGTCCTTTGTTGTAACCCATAAAGCCTGAAAGGATTTCTGTTCAAGGTTATTTGCACAGCTGTCCCAAGCTCCTTTGACTTCCATTTGGAAGAGGGATGGTCTTTAGGCATGAGGTTACAGCCTTCACTGTCTTATCAGTTCACAGAATTTCTATGAAGTAAATTCTTAGGCCATGAGAGAAGAGTCAGTAGGCACTTTCCCCAAGCCTTAGGTGTTAAAAGCAGGCAGTTGAAGTCTGAACAAAACTAACTATGAAGAAAATGTCAGAATTACCTAGAAAAGCCATGACTTCTGAATGCTTTTTGAAGCCCAATTCATGCATCAAATTACACTGACACAGGTGTCTTTGCCTACCATTGTAATATGGACACTTTACAACCACTCAGTCTCATTAGATGCCAGGCATGTGGATTGAGAAGAAATGTGAAGATCTCATGGAACAGGCTAGGGAAGAATTAAGTCCCTTGTTTTTTTCAAATAGGCATCCAAGTAATGGCGCTTACACCTTATTTTTCAGTCAATTCTGGGGCTACTTCACTGTTCTGAAAGACAATGACTTTTTTCTAATACAACAAAGCATATGTTCCTTTTTTCTTTTGTTTTGTTTAGCTGTAGCTCCTTTGATCCTGGTAAATATATTTATGCTGTAAAGGAAGTGGTTCATGAAGTCCCGAGGTAATGAATGGCCAACACACGACATCACAGAGCAAGCTAAAAAAAGGGACTTGGTTGAAAAGAAGACTAAAGGAACCATTCTCTCTCTAGTTAAATGGAAACCTTTCTAAGCTCACTTCTTGTGTTCTCTTGTCAGCACTCTGCCTTATTGACCCACTAAAGAAGATTATATTTCCCTCTGCCTTGGGGTAAAATCACCTTGGGGTAAGTCAACTCACTTGAGGATAGAGCACTGGGCCGGAGTCAGGAAGACCTCTATTCCAATCGAGCTTCTGACATTTACTAACTGTGTGACCCTGGTTTTGTTGTTTTTTAGTCATATCCAACTTTTTGTGACCATTTGGGGTTTTCTTGGCAAAGATCCTAATGTAGTTTGCCATTTCCTTCTCTATTTTACAGATGAGGAAACTAAGGCAGGTAGGGTTAAGTGACTCGCCCAGGGTCACACAGTTAATAAGTATCCGAGACCAGATTTGAACTCACAAAGATGAGTCTTCCTGACTCTTCATGACAAGTCATTTAAACCTATTTGCCTCAGTTTCTTCATCTGTTAAATGAGCTGGAGAAGGAAATGGCACAGTACTCTAGTATCTTTGCCAAGAAGCCCCCCACAATGGGGTCAGGAAGTGCTGGATAGGACTGAAATGAAACAACCTCCTTGACAGCAGGCATCATCTTTTCATACTCTTTATATGGCACCTTATATAGAATTGAATTGATCAAGGATCAGCCCCTTTCTTAGAACTACTGAGTAGTGAACTTAATGATGCTTCTCTTCCCATTTGATTAATGGTATGCCATTCTGGTCATAGAAATGAAGGTTTTTAAAAGGTCTAAACCCGATTTGAGTAACTTCAAATTCCTTTAGCAGGCAGAACAAGAAGAATAACAATAATTAACCAAAACCAGAAGTGGGAGAATGTAACAGAAAAAGTCATATGCCCATAAGTCATGTTAGCCATAAAAAGTTAAAGGAATACAGAAAGGAGAGAAGATAGCTTACAGAACATGGTCTATTGTCACAGCATGGATGACTCTTAATTCTTAATTACTTGTTTTTGTAGGTTCCATTACCAAGAGAATACTTATAATAGATATGAATGTAAAATAAATGAAACTAATGCCAGGTGCTGTTTAATTAAATTCTTATTTTCAAGCAGACATTTCCAAATGCCTGAAGCACAGAGGTAACACACACAGGCAACTGTCAGTTCTGGAGGCTTGAATGATATGTTTTCCATCACTGATGCCTCTCCAATTATGGTTAGGAAAACATCACTGGTGATAACTCGGCATACTGTATCTGAGCATGCACATGCCTGTGCACACACATTAAAAACTCAGAAACTGGGTTCCAGACTGACCTTCAGGTTGGTATTGTGCTATGATCGTCACTGTCTGCCCTGCCCCCTTTAGGGCTGCTGCAGCCTGTTCGTGGGAGGCTCCGCGAAGGTCAATGCCATTCACCTGCAAGAAAGATGATAAAGATATTTCACTAAGCATGAAAATGTGAACACAGAAAAAAAGGGAACAAACTGGGAACCTAGGATGCAAAGAGGTTGGGTAAGTGAGAGTCTATGACACACCTTGGGACCTCCTCCTCTTCTTTCTCACAGATTCAAAGGATGTCCTAGTTGAAAGTGACCTCAGCAACCATCTTTTCCAATCCATAATGGGAAAAGAATTCCTTCTCTTCAGGAAGATCAAGATGGCCCAGAAAGTAAACAAGGTTTACTTACAAGTAAAAATAAAGTGATATGGGAGGGCACTAACAACTAGGAGGGAGGCATTGGGAGAGACTGACACTTGACCTGAGACATGGAAGAAGCTAGTGAGGCCAAGAGACAGAAATGAGAGAAAACATTCCACCCATGGGTTGGTATCATCCCAGCTCAAAAGCACAGAGTTGGAAGATAGCATGTTGTGTAAAGGGAAAAAAAAGAATGTCAGTCTGGCTGGAATGCCTAGTATATGAGAGTGAAGAATATACTTGGAAGGATAGTGTGGAGCCACATTGTGCAGGCCTTTAAATGCCAACTGGAGTTTATATTTTATCCTAGTAGAAATGGGGAGCTACTGAATATTCTTGTACAGAGAAGCTGCACTGGTAAACTTCTGCTTCCATTGCTTTCCATTTTATTCCATTTCCTAATCATTTAAGTGCCTGAGAGTTACACAGCATTATTCTAGGTATTAGGGGAGATTAATGGTGAATGATAATAATTATTCATTCATTTAGCATTAAAAAAAAAGCTTTCCTTAGTGTTTTTAGATCTTTTTTTTTTTTCAGCTCAGGAAAAATAGGCTCAAAGAGGTTAAATAGCTAAGCCACTAGGTGGCAAAGTCCTTGGAACTTTGGGCTTGGAGTTTGCAATAGCCGAGTTCAAGTACTGCCTCAGATATTTAATAGCTTACTGTCTGGTCTTGGACCTTAATTTGTAAAATACGGGGATTGGACTCAATGACCTCTAAGTTTCTTCCAGCTCTAAATCTATGATTCTATGACTTCAGAGCATAACTGGGCTAGATTGATGAGCCTATGACTAGGACTTTGCTCCAGGATACCAAATTTAGTGGGAGCTGACACCATCTACAAGGCAGCTAGATGTTGTAGCGGATGAAGCATTGGTCCAGAGTCGGGAAGATTCATTTTCCTAAGTTCAAATCTAGACGCAGACACTTAGTGTGACTCTGGGCAGGTCACTTATCTTTGCCAAGAAAACCCCAAATGGAGTAGGCTACAACAAAGTAACTGAATAACAACACCATCCGCAGTCCTTTAGCAGGGTAGAAACAACAGTTTATTACCTGATTAATAAAAAATGATTAAAATTGGAAGGGATTGAATGGATGGCTTCAGTGAGCTCTTTCCTCTCCCAGCCCTGCTCCCCAGGGCTTAGGCAGCAGGCAGAGAAGCTTTGTCCCCCCTCCAGCATGGGGAAGTGTCCTGTCCCTCCCCTCCCCTGCATATTATGTAAGTATAGGATATTATGGTACTTGTCCCAATGTGGAGTTTGTGATAATTGTGATACAGTTCTGAATTATGGTTATTAAGGCCTTTTCCTTGGGAGTCACACAACTACTACAGTCCGAGCCAGGATTTGATGTTAAGGGCATCTTGACTCTAGGGCCAGAATTCTGTCACCTCTGAGTAAGACTGTAATCTTGGCCTCAGGGAGCTTTGAGTCTAACTTGGGGCTGCAACATAAATATCATTGTAATAGAAAAGAGCAAGGGCACAAGAAAGATTCAAACAGAATGTCATTCAAGTGCCCTTCTGATGTTGAAAAAATCATTGCTAACCCAGTGATTCTTCCCCAATGGGAGCAGATGGGAGGAGAAGAGTGTGGGTGGAAGGAACTCCCAGGGACACAGCTTGGATGGGGGACCAGACCAAGATATGGTTCTAACCCGTCTGTCTAGAATTTGACTAGATTCACACATCTGGCCTTCTTTCAGAGAGACATTAAAACTCATGTCTGGTAATGTTTTTGTCTGACTTCACTGGAAACTATTTCCTGCTTCCTCACCTCTGATAGGATTTTAGTGTGTGCTGGAACTTGGCTTCTGTAAGTTGTCTGGGGTGCTAGAATAGAGACTTGCCATCCAAATAAGAAGAAAACAAAGTAAAAATTATATGCTGCTTAAAAAAAGACAGACCAGGGTAATGAGGAACAACAAATATGTATTCATAAATTAATACATCTTAGGGGTGTCATTTTGTGGTGTCTATTTTTAGAAAATTGGCAGTGGGCTACCTCTTCCCCAACCTCACTATAAAAATCAACAATATAGCCCTGTTCCCCTGGGCCTGAATGCAAAATCCTGTGACTGATTCCCAAATGAATTTGACTGCCTTGTTTCTGATGCATGCTTCCAGAATGAATTTTGACAATTTGGAATCAAGAACGCCTGTAGGTGAGATTGCTCTCTCTCTCTCTCTCTCTCTTTCTCTCTCAAACACACACACACACACACTCTCTCTCTCTCTCTCTCTCTCTCTCTCTCTCTCTCTCTCTCTCTCTCTCTCTCCCCTCCCCTCTAGTATTGGTTTCTACGCTGAAAGGAGGCAAGGAAGCTTAAAAAACTAAAACCAAATACTGCCAGTTAAAGGTCATTTTAAAATATAATTGGGTAAAGGAAACAACAGCAAAATCTTAATCTTCTGGGAGTATATTTTATGCCCATTCACCCCAGTTCTCTAGTCTGGAGGGGGTGGTGGTGGTTATATTTATATATAATACAGAAGGTAAGATTTTTTTTTCCCCTTCCTCTAAGGGAGATTTCTCCTAGGGCATACTCCCAGAATGGGGAATTTAGGATGGTTATATTGAAAACCCAAATGCATTACTTTTCTGAACTGTAATCTTTTTAGAGATCTTGGAGATTCTGACCTCAAAATTCTACATCAGAGGGCTGAAAGATCTTGAAATCCCTTCCAGAGACTGGTCTAGAACCCTGCCCTTCTATAAATGAATATCTCACCCCTCCAGGCCAGATGGTTGCTTATTCTTTTCTTGTGTATTTACAGAGATATTATTTTATTGCCATCTTCACTCCCCCATAATTCTTATATTCAACTGATTTTCCACCTGATTTTAGGTGAACTTGTTTCCATTTCTTTGGTCTTCTGTGGCACAGTGAGCAATTCTTCATGAGACCAAATTGAGAGCTGGAAATGATCGAGGTCACATAAAGAGTTTCAACCCTATCATTATATAACTGGAAACTGAGGCCCAGAGAAGTTAAGTGACTTACCCAAAGTTATCCAGGAAGTAAATAGCAGAGTCTGAATTTGAACGTAGTACTTCTGACTCCCAAACTAGCATCCTTCCTACTATACCATATCAACCTCCTTCTAAAATCTCATCATCTATCTGATGGCATCATTACCAATCTCTTAACTTGATCTACCTTAACTAAACAATTATTTCTTAAGAAATAGCCTTTTATTTTTCTTCCTTTTAAAGATTCTGGCAAATCTCCTCATTCTTCCTAAAGCACAGAGGTGACTGAAAAATAGCATATTGGAAAACACAAGCAACTTGCAGTCAGAAATCCTGTAAAGGTCTTAGCTCTGCACTTGGTTCACAGCAAAGTCTTGCATCCAGCCCTGTAGTGACTCCCCAGGCAACTTCTCTTCAGCTCAAACAGCCTTCTCATTCTGGCAACACTTCTGCCCCATAGGCTTCTCCTTTAATTGGTGAGTTCCTCTGTAAACCTCTGTTTCAGGAAGTACCCATGCTTAGCCACTCTCAACTTCAAACTTGGCTCAGCCTATAAATCCTCAGACTATTTCTTCACCTTGCTCCCCATGGGTACCTTACCTTTCCCTCTTTGGGGCTCCCTTTAATGGGTCCTCATTAGAATGTAAGCTCTTTGGGAGGCAGGGTTTGTTTTTCCTTTTCTTGTATTTTGCATTCCTAAAGTTTAGGACAATGCTTGGCACACAGTAAGAGATTAATAAATGTTCTCTCCTCTGCCAGTCTCTCTCAATCAACAAATATTTATTAAGCTCATGCTATGTGCCAGGCACTGTGTTGGGTACTAGGGATACAAGTCCTGAGAGAAATGATTATGAAATAACTAATTGTTAATACTGGAGAGACACATAATTTTTTTTACCTTCTGAAACTTTATTCTTTACTAAGTCAAGCCAAAATCTAAAAGACATTGCTGATAATGAGATTGGATTAACTTCCTCCTCAATCTGGTTTAGACTCCACCTAGGTGAGGAAGTCCATTGTGTTCTACTCAGGTTTGGGTGGGGATCAATTCCCAATAAATAAATGCCCAAAGTGGGGCTCAATTTGGAAGTAAATGACTAGTGCTCAAAGTCACTCACCCAATCTTTAGAATAGGTCTGCCTCATTATAATATTCATTCCTCCTCATTTCTTGTTAACCAATCAGATTAGTCTGCCACCCTCAGAAACATTTACTCTTACAAGGGCATATAAGAATTGAGTGGGTTCTATGAAGGGTCTTTGGCATTCCAGAGTGTCATTGACCCCATTTATTAATTATTTAGTAGCATGATTAATAAACTAATTAATTACCTAGAAATTATGTCTCTCAAACTTTTTATACTTTATAGTACAATGATTGAAATAATCAATACTTACAAAGAGCTTAAATTCTAGTGATAAAAGATAACATTCATCTATAAGTATAAAGAGAATAAATAGTAGTTAAATAAGTTGAGAGACACTATACGATTTCTAGCAAATCATCATAATTTTTAGCAAATTAATATATTTAACTCATGGTCAATCATTATTTCCAGGTCTTTCCCCGCCCTGCTAATCTGATTGGTGTTATTCGTGGTTTGGCTATATAAACCACAATTTACTCATTCCTGCTAAATTTCTTTCTAGTTGTATCTAATTTATCAAGGTCACAGGTTTTATTTTCTATGTTTCAGGGTAAAAGAAGCTTATTTCCATCTCAGAAACATTTTCAGAGATGAATATTTTAAAAATAAGTTTCTCCAATGATATAACTTATTTTCAAATGACAACTGTACTGTAACTTTATTAATTTGTTATCTACATTTCATTCTACTATTTTTACCATTTCCTACACACATGCTAATGATAATGATCAAGTCAGTATTTACAAGAGGGGGTAAATAGGCCCATGAGACCCAGCCTTGGATGGAAACCCAAGACATTATCCAATCCATCTCGCTCCTTGAATTACTCCAACATATTAATTATCTAAGAAAGATGAAAGTAATTCCTGATTGTGAAGCTTTGTAAGAATGAAGATGCCACAATTTCTCTTTGTCTAACAATGTTTTATGTGGTTCTAGTTGGAGTCTGCTTTTAAAAATTCATTCCTCTATGTTAATGGAGAAGGTTAACTTTCACCATAAGCCTTGCAATATTCTCTGTATCTACATACAGGTATTTACATAAAGGGAGCTGTCAGCTTCTCTGCTCTAAAATAAACTTATCTCTTCAAAAAAATTTTTTTTAAATTATAGAATCATGAATTTTCAAGTTGTTGGCCTTTGAATTTTTCTGGTTCAATTACTTTTTTATTGTCTCCCTTCAATAGATTATGAGCTCCATAAGAGCAGGGACTGTCTTTAGTGTCTCTTTGTATCCTCAGTGCTTAGCATAAAGCCTGGCAGTAGGTGCATAATGAATGCTTATTGACTACTGAATATTTTCTGGGTCAAGAACCCATCTTTGGTGAGTGCATATTCACTTCCTGCTCAAGCAAATATTGCAGTATAGGTCTAAATGTTAAGAATGTTAATAATAATAACATATTTCTATTGTTTTAAGTTTTACAAAGCACCTTCCACATAAGTGTGTGAAAGGAATTATAACATTTTTGTCACCATTTTGCAGGTAAGGGTGCTGACTTGGAAAGATCCATTATCAGTTCCAAAACTGCCAGAAGCAATGAAGATTGATAATACAAGTTAATTTATAAAATCTGCTAAAGGATAGTAGGCAGATATTAATATTACCATCTCAAATAGCAGAGAGGTTGCTGATGGTCAAAGTTATTCAAAGAACATTTCAGGATAAAAATGGGAGGAGGAAAACAAAGGAAAGAAGCATGAAAAAGATCTGGAACTATTACTAACAAGTAATCATCAAGGACAATGGAGCCAGCCACCTTACTTGGAACCTAATACCCAAGATACACCTGTAGGGGAAGAATTGGTTTTAAAAAGAACAAAAACAAACATTAGATCAAGTCTGTATATATAAGGGTGATCCCTGATGGAAGAGAAAAAAAATATGAGGGTTCTAAGATACTCATATGCAAGTATCCAAAGAGGTAAATACCAAATTAATGGAAAAAAAAAATCTTCCACCTTGTTAATTTAAAAAAAAAAAAGGAGACAGAAAAATCAACAACTACCAACCCACATTTCCCATCTTCCATCTATACAAACTTTTTGTGCAAGTCATCTACATACCAATCAAGAACATCTTGATGAGAGTATTAGCAGGGAATGGGTTGGGTTTCTACAAGTGATAATAATGAATAGCATCTTTACTACTTCACAATTTACTGAAAGATAGAGAAGACAGAGAAAATAACATTCCACTGTGCTTTCTTTTTGTTGATTATAAAAAAAAAGCAATTATTTTACGAATGCCACCTTAAAGATTCTTTTCTAATAAGGTGTTTGCCATCCATATGTCAAAGCCCTTCCTAGTTCTTTGAAAGATTTAACAACAGAAATTACCTTGTTCATTGACCCTCTGATTGATTATATGCATCAAATTAAGCAAAAAACAGGAAGATGCATGCTCATCAAAAGTGTTCATCTCTAATGGCAGAGGTGTATCACAGAGTCCAAGCTGAAGAAGGATTCTCAGTGGATGGTGAGGTTCTCTAGATCTCAGATGTCAAACTCAAAATGCAAAAACCAATTCTTGGCACTGTATTCTAAGAACTGCCTAAGCAGTGTAGAGAGGAACAGGAAAATTCTCAACACATTTTTGTTTTATTTCAATTTGTGGACATCCTAAAGAATAAATAGACAAATTATATAAGCACTTTATGTGGTGTGATTGTGAGGGTGCAGGCAAAAATATTTCATTTTATCTTCACAGAAACCCTGGGAAGTAGTCAGGTCAGATATCATTCCCAGTTCCTAGATGAGGAAACTGAGGCTAAACAAAGTTAAATGAAAAGCTACTAAGTAATGGAGTCAGGATTTGACCCTGGATCTACAGATTCTAAGTCCTGTGCTTTTTGCACTAATACCACATGGAATCTGATAGACTATTGACTGAAAGATTCTGATTAATGACTAAGCAACAGCTTTAATGAAAAGCTCTCATCTTGTATCTTCCTGTTACCAGAGCAGAAAGGCATAGCACAGGGTCCCATGGCCATACAAAAGCAGCCATTTATTAGGGGGATCAGAATTATTCCCACACACCACCAGTGGTTATCTTTATCAGTGCCCCAGAGGAGCTGAAGTACAGCAGGGATTATTTCAGTGGTCTGACCTCTGTGTGCATCTAACAAGCCTGTCCTCTAGTCAGATCCATTTCAAATCCCAGCTTTTTACGTTTTCACTTGCTTGATAGCAGGGACCATGGCAATATCTCTGCTATATGCAGTATCTTGGCAACTCAAGGCTTAATAAAGAGCTATTATTAGCACTAATCAAATTTGGACAATAATTTCAGTACATTTATCTTGGAAGAAAAACAGTAGCTAAGAGCTACAAATGAAAATGGATTTTTAATAATGAAAAAATACAATTGGATTTTCTTGTGGGATTCCATCTAATAATTGGCACAAGACTTCAATTAAAATAACTAAGGTACAGAACACAGGGGACTGGTACTAGCAAATGATTTCATGCTTGGGGGTAGGAAACTAGGGCAGAATCTAAAGTGATCTCATCCTCCTCCATCAGGTAAAAGAAAGAACCTAAAACAAGCCTGATGTATGCATGTGAACAGATTTGCATTTTCAGCATCATCTTAGGAGTGCATATATGGCATGAAGGGTAAGATGTACTGATACACGTAGGGGAAGTGTTGCCATTGGGTCTTTCTCTTCACTTAGGGCCAAGGCCAATGTGAACACTCCCTAGGGTGTCTCTGCACATTTGGCCATGCTCTATGCAGTCATCACTCCTTTCCTCTAGTCACAGAAGACATATCCTTATTCCTTACTACAGCTAATTTCTCTACCTACATCCTTGATTCCAGTCCCTCTTGCCTCCTCCATGATCTTGCTCCAGTGGTCATCCTATATTATGTCTTTCTTTTTCCCCACTATGCCTTTCCTTCCCATCTAGAAATATATTCTCTGCTCCTAAAATTAAATACCCTCCTTTGACATTTTTCCCTCTGTCCAAGCAACTCTCTCATCCCTTTCTTTCCCTTCATGGTTGAACTTCTTGAAAAAATACTGCTTACAACCAATGTTTCCTGAATTCTTTTTCCTGAACTCTTTGCAATTTGGATTCTGCTTTATGTATCTCTTGAAACCGTTCTTTCTAAAGTCACCCAATATCACCTAATCATTCTTGATGAATTCAAATCAGCAAACCTGACAGATTATGTCAAGGGACTGAAAGAACTAGAATATGTTTATTGAATTTCTGTTAGTGACTTTCGAAAATCTGTGGAGACCAGATGAAGATCCATATGATTAGATAGGGAAAAGAAGTTATCTATGCACTATACCATATTAAGAGTATTGAACACAGATGTTATTCTGAATCTTTTTTTAAATGGAAAGAGGTTGGAATCTCCAAATTAAAGGAAAGTTACTATGGCTTTACATAACCCCGGTAAAATGCAATAACATGTTAAAGGAAGGATTTATGAATATATAAAAAGGAACAGCGATCACTAAAAGCCAATATGGCTTCATCAAGGACACATAGTGCAAGACTGTCCTCACTGATTTTTTTTAATGGGTAACTAGATAAATAGATCAGGGAAGGGGTGAATACATAACATATGTGAAGCATCTGACAAGTATTTCATGCTCATCTTGTGAAGAAGATGAAAAGATATAAGCTTAAGTTGGGTACAACCACATGTGGATCCTTGGACAATTAGAACAGCATAGGTCTACTCTGATCCAAACACTAAAACATAATGTATGTAATATGACATTAAATACATATTTTCAGAATTTCATGGGAAAACCTCAAGTTTTCTAGTATTACAATTGCTCTTAGAACACAAAATGTGAATTGGGCCAGGTCTTCATGAAGGTTAAAATCATGGAAAGAAAAAAAAACAACATGAAGAATAACCAAATATTTAACTCTGAATCCCTCTCCTGCCTGCCAGTGACTTGTCTCTGTTTTCCTCTCCACTCTGGTCTTAAACTTTATTTTTTCTGACTGAGATTTGAGTCACAGTTTGGTAACTTGACTGTGGTCTTCCATGTTCCTTTAACTGGGTAGGCAAATTGCCTTAGACTTAATGGATTCCTGACCTTCCTTCCTTTGGAATTGAGATTTGAAAGACCCACATTTATGTCCTGGCTCTTTTACTGGCTAGTTATGTGACTTAGGATAAAACATAACCTCTCTAAGTCTCAGTTTCCTCATCGTTAAAATGAAGATGATAACAATTTCATTATCTAGCTCCCAAAGCTGTGGTAAGAATCTAATTACATAATGTGTGGACAAGGAGACAAACATTTATTAAGCACCTATTATGTGTCAGGAGTTGTGTTAAGCACTTTAAAAATTGATCTCATTTGATCTGCACAACAACCCTAAGGAATCCCCACTATAACATATCTGACATGTCTCTGTTGGAAGACCTCCAAGGAGGTAGGATTTACCTTATTTGTTTATATTATTTTAAAATATGATTTGTTATCTTACTCATGCTGATGATCATCATGTACAGATTTTATTTTTGCTGTTTTTAAAGGTGTCCAGCCAGGATACTGGATTATAAATCAAGGATTACTTTAATATTTTGGTCTTGTCTTTCATGATTACTGGCCTCAGCTAATAGTTATACTGGCTCCATACATAAAGAACACATTGTCCACCATGCCTGATACATACTCCTTTCTCATTCTTTTTTTTTTATTTTAGCTTTTTGGAGGGCAATTGGGGTTAAGTGACTTGCCCAAGGTCACATGGCTATTTTTTGTGTTAAGTGTCTGAGGCAGGATCCGAAGCCAGGTCCTCCTGACTCCAGAGCCAGTGCTCTATTCACTGAGCCACCTAGCTGCCCCTCCTTTCTCATTCTTGCTTCTCAAAATCTTTATATTAAGCTAGTTCAGTTACTATCTTCTTTGTGAACCTTGACTTCCTCACCTCAAGCTGTAAATTCTCTCTCTCTCTCTCTCTCTCTCCTCATATTACCATGTATTGATATATTTTAAAATTATTTTTTCCAATTAAAAAGCATTTTGTTTCTCTCCCTCTCACCTCTTCCTACTGAAAAGAAGATAACTAAATCCTTATAATAAATATGAATAGTTAATATTATCATTTTTTATTATTTATTATATTATGTATTATATACACTATATTTAGAATAGTATTCAAGCTTTGAGGTCAGGGGTTAATTCTTTATTTTATGTTCATTGTCCATAGTACAAGACTTGTACATAAAAAAAAACTTAACTGTTAACAATATTTAATTTAGTTGAACTGACTCAACAGGAAGGGCCTGTGTTACTTTCCTTGGTATATAGGAAATAAGTAGAATTTGCTTGCTCGAGATAAAATTTGATCTCCCAAAGATTTAGTGTCAGAATCATACACTATTTAAAGAAAAGTGTTATGTCCACAGTATTCATCATCCCTATCATCAGTATAATGCATTTAGGTTTGCAAAACACTTTACAAATATCATTTCATTTAATTCATCACAGAAACTTAGGGAGAAAGCATCTTTAATGGTAAGGACACTGTAAATAGGGGCTAGTTCTAGCTACTTTCCCAGGTATTGGCCCTCCTGCAATAGAAGTGGGTTGGACTAGATACTTTCTAAAGGTTCCCTCTCCCTTACCCACCCCCCCATTAAAAAAAAAAAAACCGAAAAAATAAACCCCAACCAAAATCAGTCAATTTCTAAAATGTAAGAACCTTTTGTTTGTTTGTTTAATATCCCCCAAACCACTCTTCAATGTGGACAAACTTAATTGTATTTGAAGTTGAAATTTCTAATTAAGTTTACATCTCTTGCTGGAGGCTGCTGTTCTTGCTAAAGACTAATACCATTTCCCACAATAGCAGAGAAAAAGACACAGACCTAAATTCATCTGCATTTCCTGGAGGAGGGGCAGAAATGGAAAATCAGAGTTGGTTATTTCCATAACCTAACCCATTAAAAACTAGCATTTTGGGTAGATGGGATAAGCATGGGGGCTTACACAAAACCCTAGATTCTTGGAGCTGCATAAAACCTCAGGAATCAAAACCATACCTAAAATGCCCCTTAGAACATTCCTGGCCAGTGGTCATCTGATTTCTGCTCAAAGATATCCTTAAAGTGAAATTTCCTTTCTCCCAAGGAGGCAGCACATTCCACTGCTGCACTACTCTAGTTGTTAGAAAATTATTCCTTTTATTGAGCTGAAATCTGCATTCCTGAATGTTCCCCTAATCACTCCTGGTTCTGCTCTGGAAGGCCTAGCAGGAGATATACAAATCTTTCTTCCACATGATAGCCCTTTCTCTGTTTTCTCAGATGTTAAAATTGACTTTTCAAAATAATATCTAGAACACCATATGATTCTATATTTAAGGATTTATGTTAGTAAAAAATTGCAATTATCATTGTTGTAGTCTTTTTGCTTATGCTGGTCAAGAATCCTATAAAATAGTATGACCAAATATCCCTTGGCATAATTTCCTTAGGATGTCAAACCAATGGAAAGCAATCTCTATAATGTGAGGTCCAAATTGTCTAGATTATTATTATTATTATTACAACAATCCAAATTGTTGTACCTTAGACAACAAACACTAGCTCCCCTCAACAAGCACAGGGAAGGTAAAGTCTACATTTCAAGCATTAAATCAGAATTTGTTCAACACAGAAAGTGTGCTACAGATTCTGCTAGGTGCTGGTGATACAAAGATGAAAAGACAGGCCCTAACCTCCAGGGGAAAAGACAAGTGGGGCATAATATAAAGAATATTGATTTCAGAATCAAAAATCTTGAGGGATTCTTACTCCTGATTTTTCTTAATTGTGTAGATATGGATAAATTACCACAACTCTCTAATCCTTATTAGAATGAAATACCCTTGAGGGCAGGGAATGTTTTTCTTTTTCCTGTTGTATTCTTATCACCTAGTACAGGTTTTTCCAACAATAGTGCTTAACAAATGTTTGTGGAATTGAACTGGACATCATAATGCTGCATTACTGACATGAAAAGGTTAGTGGATCATTAAGTCATAGATTTGGAACAAGAAAATACCAAAAATCTGGTCTAATATTTTCATCTTTTTAAGATGAGAAAACTGAGGTTCATAGAAGTTAAATGATTTACCCAAGGTCACGTAAAGACTAAGTATCAGAAATGGGACTTAAACTCAAGTCCCCTGAGAGTTCAGGTAAGAAGTAAAGAGCATCTAAATTGTGGAGTAAAAGGGATGGATACAAGGGATGATATGGAGAAATAATGGGCAAGATTTAGCAGTTCCTTTGTTACTGGGAGTGGAAAACTGAATATTATTATAAGATTATGATGCTAGGTGACTAGAAAGATGGTAGTATCTTCCACCAAAGTAAGGCAAGGAAAAAGAGGGGTGCATTTTTTTCAGGGAAAGATAATCCATTCCCTTCTAGTTATGTTGAGCTTCAGATTCGTATTAGACTTCCAGATGAAGCTATTTTACAAGAAGTTGGTGATGGAGGACTGAAGCCCAGGAGATAAAGGCTGAATATGCGGGTTTGGGAGCTAGCAGAATGAACATGATAAATTAGTCCACTGTAGTTGGTGAGATGACCAAAATAACATACAGAGAGAGAAGAGAGGAGAGCTCAAGATAAGCACACTGGGGGATACCAAATTATCATATTCTAACAACAATAATATTAATACTAATAATATTTGTATAGTTAAAATAAACATATTTGTGGGGCGGCTAGGTGGCGCAGTGAGTAGAGCGTCGGCCCTGGAGTCAGAAGGACCTGAGTTCGGATCTGGCCTTAGACACAACGCACACACAAACAAAAACCTAGCCATGTGACCTTGGGCAAGTTACTTAACCCCAATTGCCCTCCAAAAAAAGCAGAAAAACAAAACAAAAACATATTTGCTTCATCTATTTCTACAGTGCTTTAAGGTTTGCAAAGAATTCTACATGCTATTTTCTTTGATCCTTACAATGACCCTTTGAGATAGGTGTTATTATTATCCCTATTTTACAAATGAGGAAACTGAGGCTGAGAGAGGTTAAGTAATTTGCACAGAGTCACATAGCTGGAAAGTGTCTTAGCCAGGATCCACCTTCAAGTCTTTTTGACTTAAGGCCCAATACTCTATCCACTCTGCCACCTAGCTGCCTTCTAAATGTAGAATTCATTTTTTTCATACTGAACACAATCAGGAGCTATGCTACATTTAAAATGGACATTTAACAGAATCATAGAACCTTAGAAGTAGAAGGGACCTCAATCTTACCATAGCTGATACAGTTATATTTTTGGGGAGATCAGCTCCTTTAAAACAATGATATAATTTTGGCTTTCTCCAGTTCTCATCCTAACTTTTTAATTCATTCAGCAAATATTTTCTTTGGGTCTATGAGGCTCCAAACCTCATCCTAGGACCCTGTCCTATCTCTTTACAGTTTTGTATAGTCTTTCACACCTGAACAGAATTTCTCCTTCAGTTCTCTCCCCTTCTGCTTCAGTGTAAGCCAAAAAAAGATTAAAATGTAACTGGGAAGCATTTACAACAAAAATATTTTTAAAATAATACAACATAGATGATAGTAATATGTGGTTATCTAAGTCAATATGTGATCCACAGGGATCCTTCTGTTGAGGTCAGAGTTGGGAGAGCTGGTTCTGATTCGAAAGAATTCACTTAGACCTTCTTTTTAGCCAACGGGAGCTTTATTGATGCAAAAGTATTTGGGCCTGAGATTTATCAAGGAGCTAAACAAAAGCACTAATATAGGAAAAGGACCAGACTTATATAGACAGAAAGCTATACAGCCTGTAGGATGATGATGTAAGTTTTGGAGTTTTTAAAGGGGGTTGGAGATTTAGGGATGAGATAAGTCTTGCAAGATAAGGATACAGGATGAGGATGATGAATGACACAAGAAAAAGGGGACAAGAGAATCCCATGACCCAGTATGGAGGGAAATGGGGAATTTTATTGTCCTGAATAAGGGGAAGTTTTGTGGCATTTCAAGATAAGGGGAGACTTTAGGGTGCCAGAGAACGAGCAACTTAACCTTTAGGGCTTCTTTGTATTTTAGGGTGCCTTTAGAGCATAAACCAGGGGAAGGGCAACTCAACCTTTGTTTCCACATCACTTCTGTATGACTTGTTCTGTCATTTCAACTGTGTCTGACTCTGGGTGACCTCATTTGGGGTTTTCTTGGCAAAGATACTGGAGTGGTTTACCATTTTCTTCTCCAGCTCATTTTATAGATGAGGAAATTGAGGCAAACAGTGTTAAGGGACTTTCTTAGGGTCACACAGTAAGTATCTGAGGCTGGATTTGAAATCATGAAAATGAGTCTTCCTGATTCCAAGTCTAGTACTCTATCCACTGTGCCACCTAGCTGCTCCCCTGTAGGGTTTAGGGGACCTGTTTCTATTTGAGTTTGGCATCTGTGTTTGTACAACCCTATAAAACTACAAGCTGTAAAGAAGGTGCCTATCTGCTTTGGTAGAAGAAGTTTCCTCACCTGGGAGTTCCTTCAAATAATTACATCATAGCAGTCCCTATCTAGGTGCCATATACTTATACTTTACAAATATATTCACATTTATTATGTCTCTTAATTCCCACAACAACCAAGTAAAGTAGAGAGTGAAAGCACTATTTCTCTCTTTTTTAGATGGGAAATCAATACTCAGAAAACTGAAGGAATCCACACAAGGCCATAGTTTTCCTATCAGGTCTTTATGATTCCAAGCTCAATGTTCATTTCCATCATGCTGTGCTGTCTACCACTCCTATTGTATAGCCCTATTAAAAAAATGGACCATCACTGCTTATCTTACCAATATTTGAAGATGAAACTCCTAATTATGTACAGTCCTTTCAGGAGGACGAATGGAGGAGGAAGAGGCATATGTGTCTGAAAGGAACCATAAACCTTGCTAAGACCTACTTTGCAAAAGGATACTCCTTTGACTAGCAGCTCAATTAGAAATGTCTATTACCAGGGGCAGCTAGGTGACGCAGTGAGTAGAGCGCCGGCCCTGGAGTCAGAAGGACCTGAGTTTGGATCAGGCCTCAGACACTAAACACACACAAACAAAAACCTAGCTGTGTGACCTTGGGCAAGTTACTTAACCCCAATTGCCCTAAAAGGGGTGGCTAGGTGGCAAAGTGAGTAAGAACGCCGGCCTCAGAGTTGGGATGACCCGAGATCGAATCCGGCCTCAGAAAATGAGCACCCACACACAAATAATGACTAGCCGTGTAACCTTGAGCAAGTTACTTAACCCCAATTGCTTAAAAAAAAAAAAAAGAAATGTCTATTACCATTTGTAATCAGTTTTTTCATCTGCATTAAGAACTGACTACTCTGGGCATGCTATCAACCATTCTAGAAATTGTCTAATCTAGACGTTAATGGTTAACTCAGAGGTGACTTAATATCAGGCAGTCTGCTACTTATTTCTTCCCCTTTCCACTAGGGTTCTTCTCAATAAGACCCTTGACATTCCTTGAGAGCTTGGGTAATCAATGCTTAATTCTGTTACCTTTACAAAGGACTAGATTACAGCTCTCACCTCCAGAGTCTTTGAACTGTTTTTTAGTCTACACCAGGGACAACTCTATGAAAGGCAAAACAATGAGATCCTGGCTGGGACCCAGCACCTTCAAACTCAGATTAGGGGGATAAGAAGGGGAGGTGAACATTAAGACAGTAAAGAAAAGGGGGCAGTCTTGGGCTACAAAGAGAAAACAAGCAGTTGGCATAGCCAACAGTTCCCCTCAAAAGAATAAAATACTGTATTTGCAATTCTGGGGATCAATCAACACAAACAATGGCTAAGACCAGAATGAAATATACATGGCTCCCTCCTACTCCTCTTCTAATCGATTTCTCCCTGAAACTCACACAGCTGCATCTTTTCCCCTCAAAGTCTCCAGTCTGCATGCTTTTCTCTATCATTCTTTGTTCATGGCTAATGCATAGTTTTCCGAATGCCTTATTTTGCTAAGCAGCTGACTCTATGGGAAAGTTACCTTATGCGAGTAATAAACAGTAATGTGGTCCTTTGATTTTCTAAGCATAACCCCACAGCTTGCTCCCCTTCCATTTCCCTTCCTCTCACCTCCCCATCCGTCTGCTGAACTATCTGCTTCTGGGGCTGACTTTCAGTCATTTCTGCTCTTACCTTTGTGTCTGCCGCTGGTCTGCCTTTCTATTCTTCTCTCTGCAGCTGCTTCTGCTGCTTTTCTGTCTCTCCTTGATCCAATCCCCTTTCTTTTGGCTGATCTGCCTCAACTTTCCTGCTGTGGAATTTGTTCCTTGATGGCTAAGCTCTCCCGCTGGCTTGAGAAGGCTGTCTGCTACTGCATTTCCCCAGCTAACACAGCCCGTCAGAAATTACTGTTCCCATGTAAAAGGGGGAATTCAGTGTTGTAGGAGCCTTCTCATTAACTTAAACAGAAAACAAGAGTTTCAGGTCCCCTGGCCACCCAGTGCACAAAAGCTAAACATTTGATTGGAGTTCTCCTACATTTAAAATAACAATGTCATCTGTGTATTTGTACAATTATATCTTAGACTGTATGAAATTGGCAGCATGCTGGGAAGGGAAAAACCTAAATTTAGAGGCAGTTTTGGTCCTGACTCTGCAACTTATTAGCTATGTAAGCAGGAGGCAAGTAATTTAATTTCTTTTATCCTCACTTTCCTTATCTGTACAATGGGCATAAACATCCTCTAATTAGTTACCTCACAAAGAAAGTGGCTTGAAAACTTTAAATTAAACCATGTTTGAACTGCAAATAAATTGCATATTATAGAATCATAGAATATCAAACCCAGAGGTTGTTTACTCTAACGCCAGCATTTTTACAGATCGCTGAGAACAGAGATTCCAGGACCATACACTTAGAGCTTTCAGGAAGCTTAGAGATAGAGTCCCTGCAGATCAAGAAACTGAGGCCCAGTAACAGAGCTTCGAGACTTTTCCAGATCTTTATTGCAATGTAGCAATATTGACTTTAAAGTCAAAGCTATAAAAATATAAAAATCAGTGTGTGATCTGTAGGTTATCTCTAAAGGACTGTGCAACTCTAAACTTATGATTCTTTTATTCTCGATTAACTTTTATATCTCAGTTCCCTTGTTTCAGGGACCACTATTTCAGGAAGGGCCCCGGCTATGCTTTCCCTCTCGCCTTCCTCAACTTACTTTCCAGATTTCTTCTCTTCCTCCTGCCTACCATCTTCTTCTTTGCTAACACACCCTTGTGTAGGGTCTTCACCTGTTAGAATGTAAGCTCCTAGGGGAAGTACTAGTTTTCTTTTGCTTGTATTTATATCCCTGGTACTAGCACAATGCTTGCTTGGCTTAATAAGTTAAATGCGTAATTAGTGTTCTTTTTATCAAATGCTTCATCTGTAAAATGGGGCAACGTGAATGTTCATTCTATCATCATCACAGAGATGAGACGAGGAAAGCAGTTTTAAAATTGTAAAATGGTACATGTATGTGGATTTTACAATGCTATTTTTAATTCAGCAAGCTGAGCACTTGTGGTTACCTGTTGGTCTCAGAGGGTCAGTGTAAATTCTTACAGGCTAATTGCTTGATTTTCAATCTCTATTCATAGAAAAGCCACACATTTCTATGCAAGAAAGTGAATATTTACATGTGGTACTGTGTGCTAGTTGTAATCGGCATGTAGTTTCTGTAGAAGGTCTATTTTTATACTCAATATGGACCCTTGGGAAATATTTCCTGCTTTGATCCAATCTCCTTGGGAAAAGATTTGTATTATGAGAAGTCCACTTAGATTGGAAGTTTATTTTGGCCTGAGAGTTTCTTGCATAAAGAATCCCACTGTTAATTCCTCCTATGGGGAAGACATGATTTCTATCAGGGTTCCTTGAACAGAGCTATTCCTGTGTATTCTCTCCTGCCGAAACAACATCTGGAGTGTTGTGTTCATTTCTGAGAACCACATTTCAGGAAGGACATTGAAAAGCTGGAGAGGGGCAGCTAGGTGGTACAGTGGATAGAGCACTGGCCCTGGAGTCAGGAGGACCTGAGTTCAAATGTGGCTTCCGGCTGTGAGCCCCTGGGCAAGTCACTTAACCCTACTGTCTCCAAAACAAACAAGCAAATTAAACAAAACAAACCCAAACAAAAAAAAGAAATGAAAATGTGGAGAGCATTTATAGCACAGTGACTAGGATAGTAAAAGTCCTGGAAATCATGATTTGTGAGCACTAGCTAAAGCAACTATGTGTGTCTAGTCTAAGAAAAGAAGACTTAGAAACATCACTACAGGCTTCAACTGTTTGAAAAGCTGTCACTAGGAGGAGTGATTAGATTTCTTCTCCTTGGCTCTAGAAGGCAGCATCCAGAACAATGGATAGAAGGTTTAAAGAAGGAAATTTAGGTATAATGTAACCCCCTCCTCAAAAAACAAACAAACAAAACTCAAACCTTTCTAACAACCTGGGGTGTCCAATAGTGGAATGGATTGCCTTACAGGGAGATGGTGAGGTCTCACTGGAGGTCTTCAAGAAAGGGCTACATGACTCCTTGTCTAGGATTCTTTTCATTTTCCATTGGCTTCTCTGCTTGGTTTTGACCCTAAGAATATCATGCGTTTCCCAGGAGAAGCTCATCATCTGAAATTTCATCATCCTAGAAACTGAATCAGGTTTGATACCCAACACCTCCTCAATGCTTTCAGTTGTCTTTCTCCTCTGAGCAGGGAGTGGAGCAATAATCGTCTCCTAAAGCCTTCCTTTATAGAGGGCTAAGAACTTCCCAGCTAACTCTTTGTTTTCCATCACTGCTCCTCTTGGTTTCAACCTCATGAACATCATGCCCTTATGTCAAGGTGCCGTTTTCCCCATCACTTTTCAGCTTCTTGTTGTGCATTGTCTTCCCCCATCAGATAGTAAGTTCTTTGAGGGCAGAGACAGTTTTTTTTTTTATTCATACTCCCAGTGTTTAGCACAATGCCTGGCAAATAATAGGTGCTCAATAAATGTTTATTGACTATTGACTACATTTTTTTTTCTGGAGGCCAACTGGAGTTAAGTAACTTGCCCAAGGTTACACATCTAGGTTTTTTGTTTGTGTGTATTAAGTGTCTGAGGCCGGATCCGAACTCAGGTCCTTCTGACTCCAGGGCCAGTGCTCTACTCACCACGCCACCTAGCCGCCCCTATTGACTACATTTTTAAAATCATTTTGGAGGGCTGGGAGGCAAGGCATTTGGGGTTGTAACTTGCCTCAGGTCACACAGATAGTAAGTGTCAAATGTCTGAGGCCAGATTTGACCTCAGGTCCTCCTGACTCCAGAACCAGTGCACTATTCATTGTGCTACCTAGCTGCCCCTATTGACTATATTCGTATTCAGGTATGGGTTGGACTAGATGGAGTCTGAGGGCCCTTCCAACTCTGAGATTCTAGGATTCTGTAGTAGATCAATCTGAACCTGTATATCCAAGTCATTGAAAAAGGAAAACTCATGACAGATTTCTTAATATGCATGTCATGTAACTGTCAACTCTTAACAAAACTAATTTTTCACCAGATAAAGCAATTTCTAGGTCAGCCTTTATTTGGAATAAAAGGGAAAAGTCATGAAGAATCCATAGCATTTGCCTCGTAGTTAACTCCAGGAGGACATGGGAAAAGGAACCATGCTTGTTTTATGTCCCATGGGGAGGTTTCCATAGGTATAACATTAAACTTAGCTTTGTGAACATTTCAGACTCAGGCCTAGGAAAGGGCAGTGGATGAGAAGCAAATGCAACAATGCACAAATTATTGAAGGAAATAGCAGTTAGTATTGGAAGCAAGACATGTAGTAAAGACATGGCATCAGTGTAGCATGTTGTTGGGAGATGAGAGTCACCTCCCCTTTCTGTACCTCAGTATCCTCATTTTAAAAGTATACTGAGGGGGCAGTTAGGTAGTGCAGTGATAGAGGGCTGGCCCTGGAGTCAGGAGGACCTGAGTTCAAATTTGGCCTTAGACATTTGACACTTACTAGTTGTATGACCCTAGGCAAGTTACCTAACTCTGCCTTACCAAAGGAGGGAAAAAAGACACTAAGAAGATCTTTAAGGTATCTCCAAGCTCTAACATTCTGCATTTTAACACATGAGGTTCTAGTGTCTCTCACTCTATATACTCTGTGAAAGGCAGGAAGGTGTAGTGGAAAGAAAGCTTATCTTAGCATCAAGAGAAAATGAGTTCAAATCCCACCTCTGACAATTACCAGTTTTGTGACTTCTTTTGGCTTCTCTGACAGACAGTAATAAGGACAAAGTCCCTTCCCAGGGTTGTTGTAATTCCCCAGGGTTGTTTTGATAATCAAGTAAGATAATATATGTAAGACAGTTTGTAAACTAGTTGACAGCTGGGGACAACTTTTTCATGAACACAGTTTGAAACTTTTATGACTGAGGAGCTAGATTTCAGGGAACTATCTAAGTTCAGAGAGTTTAAGTGTCAGATGCTGGATCTGAATGTTCTCAAAAACCAAATTCAGCACTTTACCCACTAAACCACACTGCCTGACAAATCTGAAAGAACTATTTTATATTTTAACCTTCTATGGCTTAAGATTCCCTTCTAGAGCTAACATTCCATGTATCACTGTATGCTAATATTGTATATTAATGAACTGAATCCACCGTATTCTTGATCTGTCTGCAACATATTACTGAGCAAGAAATTGTAGGGGTTTAACAGAAACATACTGTATTTTTTTTTTTTTGTTATGGATATAAGAGAAACAGTGGTTAGGGAGTGGGTGGGAGAAGTGTGAGGGACTGTGTGGGAGAAGTGTTTAAAATGTTCAAAAGGAAATAAAAATGAAAAGAAGAAAGTGTAAGCAGAGCTAAACATTTCCAAAACCAACCGCTGAAATTGCCTTTAAATAATCACCATCATCACCATCAGCACCTGTCAGTTATTTCTCCTTCTTCTCTTGGAATATATAACTATACCATCTACTAATAGTACAGAGCATTACCTGGCAATTTTGGTTCCTGGGGCAAGCAGATTGAAGCACACACTCAAACCAACTTTTAAAGAGAAATTCCATTGAGAGAAGCAAGGGAGAACCTGAAGAAATAAAACTCCTTGTGGGGAGACAGAAACCTTAGGACATTAGCTCCCATGGGCAAAGACCCTGAGATACAGCAGTAAGACTCCTAGTGGGGAGGCTGCTTACTGCCTGGGGGTGGGGAGCATCATGGTACAGCTGTCTGGTAAAGAAGTAAGCACCATCTGGCAGCTTAGTCTTTTAATTAACTAATTTGATGACTAGGTATTAAGCTAAATTATTTTCACTGCTGAAGGAATGTATCTACTCTTGGAGCCCTCTAAATTTTGGTATCGTGGGACAAAATCCCAATGCCCTTCCTTAGTTATGTTTCTGTAAGGTTGGAATGATATTCCTCTCAATAGCTTGCTCTTTCCCTTATTTACTTAGGTCCCAGCATCATCTCATCTAAGAAATTCTCTCTGATTAATTATGTTATTAAAAATAACTTGTATTTTAAAAGGTCTATAAGGTTTATAAAGTATTTTCCCTCCTATAACCTGTAGATTGGTGGTACAAGTACTATAATCTCTGCTAGGAAGTTGAGGAAACTGAGGCACTGAAAGACTATAATTTGCCAATAATAAACCATTTGGTAAATTTCAGAGCTGGGATTTGAACCAGGTCCCCTGGCAATGGGTGGTACTATGGCATGTTAGAAAGTACAGGGGCACCAGAGACAAAAGATCTGTGTTCAAATTCTGTGTCTGTTATTTACTGACTGTATGACTTTGGACAAGTCATTTAACATTCCTAGAACTCAAGTTCCTCACCTGTAAAGTGAGATCTTTGGCCTAGAGGGCCTCTGAGGTTCTTTGAGCTCTAAATCTGTGAGCCTATGACTCCAAGTTAGGGCATTATAAAAGGAGCCAGGCTGGGAACCTAAAAGCATTGGCATGAGTAAGAAGGAACAGCTTTCTCAGATACTGACATAAAGGAGGAGCAGAAAGATGATTTGTTGAGGGCTTTTGAGATGTGGTGAAGGAGAGATGAGGGAGCTCCTGATGTAGCCTCAATTTCCTTATTAGAGTTGGAATAATAGTATCTATAAAGTACTTTGAGGTTTGCAAAATACTTTATAAATGCTATCTCTTGATCTTCACAGTAATCTTAGGAAATATGTGCTGTTATCATCTCCATTTTACAGAAGAAGAGGTTGAGAGGTTTCTGAGGCTCAGTGGCAGTTAAGTGGCTGGTTAAGTGAATGACCTAGGTGCATACAGCTCAGAAAAGTCTTCCTGACTCCAAGTCAAGCAATCTCTCCCCTGCATCCTATAGTGTATAGAAGCCAGAGGGGACAGGCTATCTGCTGAAGGTTGACATCATCACCTTTTTTTATCTCATCAGGTTGTTGTAAGGAAAGTACTTTGTTCACTGTAAAGCACTCTATAACTATTATTACTGAGTATTTACTGGGAATCTGTTCTTCAGAAATGTTGAATATCTATTTCTCTCTACATACATGTATCTCTATCTCTAACGTATATATTTCTGATTGTATTAATCTCTGTATTCATGTATCTTTGTATGCATATATCTCTATGTCTGTATGTATATATGTCTGTATATTTATGTATATATATCTGTGTATTTATGTAGGTATGTATGCATAAATATCCAAGCATACATTATATATGTATCTATCCATCTATTTCTATCCATTCATCAATCCATCCATCCATCCATCCATCCATCCATCCATCCATCCATCCATCTATTTACCCTTGGTTTGGTAGGAGGCAGAGTTTCTTTGGAGCCAGGAGTCCTGGGTTCTCAGACCATTTCACACAATTACAAAGTCATGACCACAGACAAACAATTTACCTCCCTAAATCTCAGTTTTTTCACAGGATTATTGCAAAGAAGCAATTTTATAAATTTTAGAGTGCCATATAAATGTTGATTGATTATAATTATCAATAATGACAATAATAATTAATAAGTACATTTTAAAACTTTGGAATGATTTTTTCCCCTTTTCAGGGCCTCTTTTTCTTATATTGAAAATGAAAGACATGGACTTGTTAGCTTCTAAGGTATTTAGAGTTGGAGGATATAGGTTCAGACTCTACATCTGATGTTCCCTTCTGCATATTACCTTGGGCAAGTAACTTACCTTCTTTGAGCCTCAGTTTCCTAACCTATAAAAGGAGGAGGATGGACAAGAGGGCCTTGGAGGTCATGTTTAGCTCTAATCTATCATCATATGATCTTATGACTGCTTGGAGTTCCACAGCTTGTATATAAACCTTTTTTCTGTGCTTTAACCAATGTGGACTAAAGGTTGTTTCCATGTGCCCTCTAGTGGTGATAATATAGAAAACAAAACAAAAAGGGGGTTGTACTAATGACTAGCACTGAGGCACGTTATCTTGCAAATACTTTTCAAAAAATCATTAATTTACACAAAATTGAGTCTATTTAACTGAAAAATAATATTGGTTTCTTCCAGCAACTGAGTGTGGTAGAGAGGAAAGAGCTCAGACTTTTGCCCTCACTTTGACATAAATGAACTATGTGAGTTTCTGCTAATCACTTCCCTTCTTTAAATTCCTCAGTTTTCAAGAACATTTTTAAAAGGAGGAGGTCAGATCAGATAAACTCTAATGTGGTTTTCTGCACTAATAACCTATGTGCTAATAATGTTGGGGTGAGGGTAAATGAATTGGGTTAAGATTAGGGTCATTCCCTTCTTCTCATGGCTATAATTACCCAGTTTGGTTCCTTTTTCTCAGATACTGGCATAAAAGAGGAACAGAGGGGCAAAGATGCTGACAGCTTTTGAGATGAGGGGAAGGGGAGATGAAGCTACCCTCAATTTCCTCAGTAAATTGGGGCAGTAAGGTGAAGCAGTAAATAAAGCACCAGCCCTGGAGTCAGGAGGACCTGAGTTCAAATGTGGACTCAGCTGTGTGACCTCAGGCAAGTCACTTAACCCCAATTGCCCTGCCTTCCTCGCTCCAAAAAGAAAAAAAATTCCTCAGTAAAGTTATAATAATAGTTTATATTTCTAAAATACTTTAAGGTTTGAAAATACTATGCTAAGGTTTTTATTTTGAGAAATTTTTATTGTTTAAAAGTCATAACTAAAGCTTCAAAAAATACACAACCCAATATGTTCCATTCCTATACCCCCTCTCCCCAGAGTAAAACATGGGGATGCCCCTCTTATCCTGCTGGCCAGGACCCAGCCCTGAGGAGCCTGCCTAGACCTGTCTCCCCTCAATCCACTGAGCCACTGACTGGAGAGAGGCCCTATGGTGAAGTAGTAGTACTTTTGTGGTTGTGGTTGTTGAGTCATGTCCTACTCTTTGTGACACTATTTGAGATTTTCTTGGCAAAGACACTGGAGTAGTTTTCCCCTTTCCTTCTCCAGCTCATTTTTCAGATGAAGAAACTGAGGCAAATGGGGTTAAGTGACTTGCCCAGGGTCACACAGCTAACAAGTATCTGAGGCCAGGCCATATTTAAACTCAGGAAGATGAGTTCTCCTGACTCCAGGCCTGGCACTCTATCCATTGTACCATCCAGCCACCTCTGAAATAGCTAAGAGAAAACAAAACTGTACCACACCTAACACAGACTCCTGGGAGACTCAAACTAAAGACAGAGACAAAGCACCCTCAGTTTCACCATTCATCTCCTTACTGAGCTGAGGGCTGAGCCTGTTCATTCTAGACCCTCGTGTTCTACTCTTGTTTCATGTGAAGGTGCCATTTTTTTGTCCATGTAGACTCTGAACTCATAACTACTTCCTTGTTCCTGCAGCACCTGGCAAAGGGGTGGACACACAATATATACTCAATAAATGCTGGCAATTAGACTAATTGGAGTGGGGTTGCCAGGCACCCACAGAGATGGAGCTGTCTTATTTCTTTTCTTTGAACCTTTTTTTCATTCATTTTTTTTAAAGCAATTGGGGTTAAGTAACTTGTTCAAGGTTACATGGCTAGTCATTATTTATGTGTGGGTGCTCATTTTCTGAGGCTGGTTTCGATCCTGGGTCATCGCAACTCTGAGGCTGGTGCTCTTACTCACTGTGCCACCTAGCTGCCCTTTTTTCATTCATTTTGAATGCCTGTCTAATGCAGTTTACCCTAGTTTGTTCCCATCTGTCTGGTGATTAGCAGGCTCAGATAAGCTCAGGGCAGCTGGGTTGTGCAGTGGATAGAATGCCAGGCCTGAGTCAGGAAAACTCATCTTCCTGATTTCAAGGCTAGCCTCAGACATTTGCTAGCTGTGTGACCGTGGGCAAGTCACTTAACTCTGTTTGCCTTGGTTTCTTTATCTGAAAAATGACATAGGAAATGGTGAACTACTCCATTATCTCTACCAATGAAACCCCCAAATGGGTTCAGGAAGAGTTGGACACAACTGAACGAGCTCAGATAGTTAGGTAGAACAAGGGGCATAGAGTGTTGTACTTGAAATCAGAAAGACTTGAACTCTAACCCTTCTTCAGACACTTAGCTATGTGACTCTGGACAAGTGATATTAGCTCTTTAGAGGCCTCAGTTTTCCTAATCTATAAAATGAGTGGATAAAACCCAATAGTCTATAAAGTCCCTACTAGTTTTCAATCTGTGATGCTCTGGTCTGGTTCACACTTTCTACTGTTTGAAGAGGCCCTCAGACCCTCACTTAGGATTTGCCATATAGTAACAACTTTTATTTTACGCTTACTTTTCTTTCCTTTCCTTTTCTCTTCTTTTCTTTTCGCTTTTTTTTTCCTTTTTGGAGGGGTAAGGCAGGGCAATTGGGTTAAGTGACTTGCCCAAGGTCACACGGCTAATAAGTGTTAAGCGTCTGCTAAAGATCGGCACATTGAAAGCCCCAAGAAATGACAACTCACATCCTGACAGTGAGGGAGGAGGGTGTTGAATTGTGAAAAATAATAGCGATCATTTATATAGTACTTCAAAGTTTGTAAAGCACTTTACAAATATTATGTCATTTTTATCTGCACAACTCTGGGAGGCAGATGGCATTATTATCCCCGCTCTATAGATGAAGACACCTAGGCAGCAGACAGACATTAAGTGATTTGCTCAGGGTCACATGATTAGTTAGGCCATATTTGGTAAGTGAGGCCATATTTGAACTTAGATCTTTCTGAATCCAAGTATCCACTGGGCCACCTAGTGGCTGAGGAGCATTTACAAGTCTCAGTCACTCCTGAGGACAATGCTATATTAATGGACAGAAAAATAACTGATACTGATCAAGTTGACTCTCATTCATCAAGAAAAGATTAAGTCGTCTCCTAGCATATTCTAAGTAAGAAGAGAGAGAATCATCAATTCCATTTTAATTTCTATCAGAAGAAAATATAGTTTTAGAAGTTAAAGTAGGCTTCATTTATCTAATTAATTCACTTTTGGTGGCATAAGATAAACACCAAATGAATATTCATAGCATCTGTAGTTGCTCACATTCCTAGATTACGTTAATGTTTACATAGCAATTTATTCCTCCTTAAAAGTGTTAATAGATAAATAGTTCAAGTTTTAAATTATCCCTGTTTTATAGGCGTGAAAACTGAAGCTCAAATATAAAGAGACTATTCAAATATGAAGGCCAGTTAATCCAAATCTTTCATTTTGCTGGGAAGGCAAGCAAGGTCAAGGGATTTGTAAAAGGTCACAAATTGGTTGTGATTTGAGTTGACAGATGGGATTCCCACACTCAGCATTCCTCAGAAGGAAGAAATCACATATCTGTCTCTTATTCAGGTATTCGCATGTTAGCTGTGTAACCATGCTTAAGTTATTGGAAACTCTCTGATTCTCAATTTCCTCATCTGAAAAATGGGGATAAAATTGCCTCAAACATATATTGAGTGCCCACTGAATGCAGAACACTGTGGGAGATGTAAGGCTCATCTATGACAGTATTCCTGACCTTATGGAACTTATACTCAAATGGACAAGACATTCCCATGTGTAACGATAATGATCAATTACTCAGTTATTTCAGTCATGTCCAACTCTTCGTGGACCCATTTGGGACTGAGATTCATAGTAAAGTGTTATGAGGGGTCTTCTTGGAAGAGTGGAAAGAGTGTCAAATTTTGAGTCAGAAGACTTGAGTTCAAATTCTATTTCTGTCATTTACTACTTGTTTGGCCCTGAACTGACAACTTGACTTCTAAGGTCCTCGGTTTCCTGATCTGTAAGATGATAAGGCTGGATTAGTTAAGTACCAAGGTCACTTCCAGTTCTAAATCTCTGATCCAGAGTCGGATGATGAGAATAATACCTGTATTATGTAACTTCACAGCTCCTTGGGAGGATCCAGTAGATGAGAGATGGGAAAGCTCTTTGTGATCCTACCAACCAACAAGGGATCATGATGATCAATTCCTTGTCTAGGCAATAGAACTCTTCAACCTAGTTTATCTGTCACATTCTGTTCTAGTTGTCAAATGTTAATTTGGTGGTAACAAGCACCTCATTTATCAACCCAGACTAGGTTCACTTTAATCTAGGAATTACAGGACTCAGAGATTTAAAATAAATTATATACACAGGAAATAAGAAGAATTTATAAGCTATTAAACTACATTTAAAGTTAATTCTTGTATTTTTACTGACCCTACTCCTTCAAGCAGTTGGACTCAGACTTGCTTGGAATTCCAGATGTGCTACAGGGGTAGGTACTCAAATGCAGCCCTTTGACCTAATCTAAACTTCACAGAACAAATCCCCTTAATAAAAGGATTTGTTCTATAAAAGTTGGACTCAGTCAAAAGGCTGCACCCAAGGAGGGTGCCACATGTAGGGGCTGAAGGTTCCCTATCGCAGTAGAATTTTCCACTTGTGTCTTTTGGGAGCCGTGCTGGCTTTCAGTACCTCAGGCTTTTCACCCCTTGGAGTGTTCAGTTTTTAAAATGGACTTTCACAGGAAAGAGAGTAATAAGTACAGATCCTGAAATTTACCTCCCTGCTCTTTAGTGAATATTAAACACTTACACACTACACATGCGCATATATATATATATATATATATATATATATATAGAGAGAGAGAGAGAGAGAGAGAGAGAGAGAGAGAGAGAGAGAGAGAGAGAGTGTCTGGGTCTGTGTATGTTCATATACACACAGAAACTTCTATATAACGCAATAAAAATTTATCATTTTAAATATACACTGTTGCTCTCCCTTCTTCTATTTACTTTTCCTGTATATTTCAAAAATGGTTTATATTTCTGGAGTCGTATTTGGATTGTTGGTCCCATTCTGAAAAATTTTAACAATATCCTGTGAAGTAAAATCCCCTCCCCACTTGTATAATAACATAGGGTCTATTTGTGAACTTAATTTATTTAAATTCTGCGCAGACTGTATATTTAGAGCCCCACAGGAAGAATCCAAGGCTGTCACAGTCTCAGTTATTATGACTATCCTTTGCTGCCATCTTGTGGATTTTTGGGAGATGGCTTCTCTTGTTGAAAATGGATTGGAATGTTTGTTAATTCAGTATGTAGATGTGGAAGGGATTATATCCATTAACTGGTCCTATTGTCTCATTTTCTATGTGAGGAAAGTAAGGCCAAAGAATTGAAAGTGACCTTCCCAAAGTCATATAACTGACAAGTAGCAGACCTGGGATTTGAATCTCGATCCACTTATTCATGTCTAGGAGCAAAGGCAGAAAGAATGGGTTACAGAAGAGGTGAATTTGATATGTTAACAAAGAGTACAAAAACCACAGAATGAGCATTTGACAATTAAAACAGAATATTTTAGGCTGAGCAATTCTACTGCCTAGACAAGGAATTGATCGTTGTGATGCCTTGCTGGTTTGTAAGGTGACAAAGTGTTTTCCCATCTTTGTTCTACTGGATTCTCACAACAAAATGTGACTGCTCAAAAGATATCACTAAGACTTGGTGGACACAGGACCCATGACTAGACTATGGCTCTGGAAGAATATACCTTATTCCAAAGGGAAAAAATAGGTTATTTTTCTCTTTCTTTAAAAGAGAGGGGCTTCATTATTAAGAAGATATACCTATGTTGAGGAAATCCAGGAAGCAAAATGAAAGAGAGGGAGGGAGAGACAGACAAATAAACAGATAGATACCCACACTGAGACAGAGAAACAGAGAGAGATAGAGAAACAGAGAGACAGACAGAGATAGAAATACAAAGAGACAGAGAGAGAGACAGAGACACACATACACTGAGGTTGAGAGAATTTGGGTAGAAAACAAGAGAGGCAGAAGCAAAAATGTTACTGCTCATTTAAAAAATATAACAGATTTGGAAAGAGCCCATTTCAAAGAATTCAGAGTAAAGATTGGTAGGACCCCATAGTTTGAAATTCTCTAGGGAGATGCCAGTGGAGATTTGGAGGAAGATGAGGAGCTCTCAAGAATGAAATTTTGAAGAGTAACAATTTTGTCAAAGAGGAAAATAATCTAAGTTATATAAAGATGGGAACACACAGGGAATTTCCTATCCATTTTCGATCTTTGATGCCCAAAGAAGGGAAAATACAAAAGCATTTAAGAGTGATTTGTTTGTTTCTTTTGTTTGGCTTTTTGTTTTTCTGGTCCAAAATTCTGATTTCACTGGAGTAGAGGAATCCTGGTAAGGAAACTTCCTCTAAAAATGTGGATTGACAAGTGTTCTACAACCTCTTTAAAGAGTTGCGAGGATGGGAGGAGGTAGGACACCTAGGAGGCACACCAGCCCTGAGGGCAGGAGGACCTGAGTTCCTAAAACAAAAACAAAACAAAACAAAGTAAGAAGCTGCATAGGGTCATTGACTATCATACTCAGGCTCATGTAACCAGGATGTGCCAGAAAGCAGCTCCTGAATCCAGGCAGGTTTTAGTGACTCTGAGGTCACCTCTTCTTCCACTTGCTACTTCCTTCCATAAAAACAAAGCTGGGAGTGAGCTGCTTTTGGTGAGAAAAGCTAAGGATAAAGAAAATTATTATTATTATTATTATTATTATTATTATTTTAAGCAATTGGGGTTAAGTAACTTGCTCTAAGGTTATTTATGTGTGGGTGCTAATTTCCTGAGGCCAGAACCTATCCCAGGTCCTCCTGACTCTGGGGCCGGCGCTCACTCACTGTGCCACCTAGCTGCCACAAGAAAATTATTTTTTAAAAAAGTATATTGGGGAAAAAAGGAGGATGAAACAAGGGATGTTACCACTGCTTAGAAATAATAATAATATTTAGAACTGGCATAAAGATGTATATACATATAAACACAAATAAACACATAAACATATGTATGTACAAATATACATATGTATAACTTTAAAGTTTGTGAAATGCATTATGTATATTCTTTATTACATATATATTATTGTTACATATATTTATTTGTTATGTAAATCATTTGTTTGAGTGCAAATTTGAACTCAGATCTTCCTGACTATAGAGCCAGTATTCTAACCACTGTACAAGCTAGCTGCCAAAAAAAAAAAAAAACAACAACAAAATTAGCCAGCATTTATAAAATGTTTTAATATTTTCTAAATGTTTTACAAATATTATCTCATTTTACCCTGACAACAACCATGGAATATAATTAATATTATTATCTTCATTTTATAGATAAGGAAACTGAGGCAGGAAGAGGTTACATTACTTGCCTAGAGTCATGTAGCTAGGAAGTACCTGAAGCCAGGTATGAACTCAGGTCTTCCTGACTCTTTACAACCATGAAACATGGATACCATTATTATCCCCATTTTACAGATAAGGAAACTGAGAAAGAAAGCAGTTAAGTGTCTTACTTAGCTGTTATACCTAGCAAATCACTTAATCCCTTTCTTTCTCAGTTTCCTTATCTGTAAAATGAGTATCAAATGAGATAATAGCTAGAACAAAAAAATAATAGCTAGCATTTATGTGACATGTCAATGTTCTTAAAGTGCTTTACAAATGTTATCTCATTTTATCCTCATAATAACCTTGAGAAGTTGGACAGACAGAAAAATAAAAACCATTGATAGAGTACAGCTACTCAATGCTGATTTTGCTTCCATTTTTTTTTTTTTTGCTTTTTGAAGGGAGGAAGGCTGAGCAATTGGGGTTAAGAAACTTGCTCAAGGTCACACTGCTAGTAAGTGTTAAGTGTCTGAGGTCACATTTGAACTCAGGTCCTTCAGACTCCAGAGCTAATGCTCTATTTACTGTTCCGCCTAGCTGCCCTGTTTTGCTTCCATTTTCTCTGGGAAGGTGAATGATCTTTGTCTAAAAAGGACACACAGAAAATGGCTAATAGTGCTGCCTGCTACCCAATGATTCCTGCAAAATTCTGGAACATATCATTAAAAAGGTAGTTAGAGCTAAAAAAGGGAGTACTGATCACAAAAGGTCTTCATCCAAAAAAGGTCCTGCCAGACTAGCCTTATTTCCTTTTTTTTTTTTGTTTTCAGGCACAGTCATTAGACTAATGAGATCAAGGGAATACTATAGATATCACTTTCTTCTGTAGCTGTCTGGTACAACACTTCCATTAAAGTCAAGAAGACCTAAATTAGAATTTTGCATCAAACACTTACTGGCTGTGTGACCCTGTGTGCGTCACTTAACCCCTCTTAGCTTTAGTTTCCTCATCTGTGAAATGGGGATACCAAATAGTACCTACTTTAGAGGGCTGTTGGGTGGATAAAATGAGACTATATTTGTAAACATTAAAGCTGTATATGAATGCTAACATTTATTATCCTTAGATTTTTAGCAAAGCATCTAGTAAAATATTTCGTGCTATTTTTATGGAAAAGATGGGTAGATATAGGCTAGATTAGTTCACTAGCTCATCTGAAAAAAAATTGGGAGATTTTTGTAGATTGAAAACTCAAAATGAGTCAACAGCATGATAAGTCAATCTAGAAAACTAACACAGTTTAAGCTAGCCTTTCACCTCCACTCTATCTGCCAAACAGGTCCTCCAGAGACTGTCCTTGGGAGGAGCTCCCGAGGTCCCATGGAACATTTGACTCCTCACTCTGTGGGACCATGCAAACTCATTTTCAACCTGGACATTTTCCATCCTGCCTCTGGCTGCTCCTCCACCCTACCAACTAGACCACCAGATATGTCTTAGAGGGGTTCAGCAACCCCCTTTGCTCCCTATATACTGCCTTTTGCTCTGGGAATCACATCAGCACCACAATTGCCTCTGGAAAGTATAGGTCAATTGGTTGCCATATTGTTCTGTTCACCATCTTTATGACTCTGCAGACCAGAGATCTTGTCCCTGGACACCATTCTTCACTCTTACTTTTGTGCTTGTATCCCCAGAACTTGGCATAGTGCTTGGCACATAGTAATCATAAATGTTTGATATTTACTGTTTATTTTATGGTGGTTTTGCCTAATTTATGTTTATGCTTATCAAATGTCTTTTATTTGTTCATGCATTAAGAGATTTATAGTGTCTGAGAATAAGAATGTGAGAGCCTCTTTCTACTCTGTCCTGTCCACGCCGCACCTGAAATATTGTATTTAGTTCTACGTGTCCCATTTAAAATCTGGAGGGCATTCAGTAGAGGGAAATCAGGATAGTAAATGGTCTCAAGTTCATGTCCTTTGAGCATCTGTTGTCTGAATTGGGCTTAGAATTCATGATAGACTTGGAGTCAGGACTTTGTTCAGCTGTTTCAGTCATATCTGACTCTTCATAATCCCCAATGGGGGTTTTCTTGGCTAAGATATTGGAATGTTTCAACACTTCCTTCTCTAGCTCATTTTGCAGATGAGGAAACTGAGGCAAAAAGAGCTAAATAATTTGCTCAGGCAGCTAGTAAGTGTTTGAGACCAGATGTGAATTCAGGAGGATAAATTTTTCTGACTCCAGGACTGAAACTCTATTTATTATGTCACTAGGTCAGGAAGACTCGGGTCTAAATTTTGCCTCTGACACATACTAGCTTTATGATGGTTGGCAAGTCCCTTAACCTTTCTTAGCCTCAGTTTTTTCATCTGTAAAGTGAGTCATTTGGACTCACTGGTTCTTTCTGCTCTTTTCTAACTCAAAATTTGTGAACCAATGATCCTGTGCTTAATTTTAAAGAATGGAAAATTTAGGAAAGGAGCTAAAGGTTACTTTCAAATATTGAGGACTCTAAACATTCCCAGAAGGCAGAGCTAGAAGCAATGCAAGGAAGTTGCAGATATGTAAAATTAGGTTTTATGGCAGGAAAATATTTGTAACAGAGTGATCTCAAAGTGAAATGGCGCCAGCTCAGCAGGCCCACTTGTTCCCACTTGCTTTGTGGTAGTTGATCTTTGCATTTCTATTGCTTTAGTCCTGGTGCTGCTGATTAACTGGTTGTGTCTAAGCATATGACTACAGCATTTTTGACCTGAGTTTGAGATCTAACCCTTAAATCCAACAAATTAGCACTTCTATCCTGGGTGACCTCTTCAGACTCCCAAATGGTGTCATTAGAAGCAATATCTATCACTCATTCTCCACTGATTACTATTAAATATAGCCTGCCCTCCATACTTTTTGGAAATGATATTCCCAGTCTTTATAGTTCTTGTTAGTTTATTTCCTTAGATAATTTCTGTGACCAGAAGCAAACAGCAGATCTAGGCTCTGATTAAAAAAGACAGGAAGTGTGTGGTCTCCCAAGGTAACCTGTTTCACTTTTAGATTATTCTTGTTAGGAATAGTTTCCTGATATTGAGCCTAAATCTATATCTTTGCAACTTTCATGCAATGTCCCTAGGGTTGCCTTTTGGGGATAATGAGAACTAATCAAATTCCTTCCACTTAAAGGTCTCTAAAGAAAGGCAGGGCAACTGCTTGTCATGTATACTGCAGAAGTCGATCAGTTTGGCCAATATTTTCCTCAAGGAATAGTCAGGGTAGTGAATGGGAGTCACAATATTTGGGGGCTCAAGTCTCAACTCTTCCATTAATTAAGCAAGTCACACACCCCTTTTGGGATTCAGTTTCTTCATTTATAGAACGAAGTTTTCAGACGAGGTGATTTCTATGTTCCATGTCAGCTCTAATATTGTGATTCTGCTCTTACTGACATTAATGAAATAAGGCCCCAAATCTGCAATATCATTGAGAGCTAATAATTTGCTTAAATGGCGACTGCAGGTCCCTGTTTTCCATTTAACGAAAATGCACAGAGCTGGGCTGGCTGCAGTTATTTGTGTCTCAATAACTTGTAGCATATTACATTATGACCACCTGAGGGAAATTCTCTGAGCATAATTTGGCAATAACTTTCATACTATTGAGCCGAAGAGAGACAGTTTATACTCCTTTGGTGGTCTAGCACATGCAAATAATGGCAATTGTCATTGGAAAGCCCACATGAGGAGCAAGATAGTTGATTTTTACTGGTACAGTAATTTTTTTTAAACAGGCCCCTGTGTCCTTCAGTTTATTCTAGAAACTTTCCATAGTACTGCCTGTCTGGAGATCAGATACTTTAGAACAAAAATATTTCCTTGGTCTTTTAAAGATCATTTCAAGCTCAGGTCAAAAATTCTCCAGGCAGGCATATGTTTGGATGAAATCAATCAACCGACAGCACAGCGATTTTAATAATAAAAATAGAAAGAACAACCACCATGAGACAATCAATACCGAATGGCGAAAAATGACAAAAATAAACATGGTCCCAAGCTTATCGATCTGTATACTTTGGTGCCTCGCTGAGGGGTTGGCACAGATAAACCATTCAAAAAGTATGTACTGATTGAAAGAATACAGGTCACACATGGACATAAAGGGACTGAGTAGAAGTTCCTTGTTAGGTAATCGGTCTGGTGCCAAATACTAGAGGGCAATATGTGGTACAATTGAGAACGTGTAAGACATGGGACTTGAGAGTCTGAATCCCACCTCAGAAACTTACTAGCTGTGTGACCCTGGGCAAGTCACTTACCCTCTCTTTGCTTCAATTCCTTCATCTGCAAAATGGGGCTAACAATAGCAACTACCTCCCAGGGTTCTTGAGAGGATTAAATGTGAAGTGCTTAGCAAATCTTGAAGCATAAATATATGCTATTGTAATTATTTTTATAAACAACACACAATTGAAATGTAGAAAGATACTTCACAGATTCTACACTGTGAATTAAGGAGAAGATAGAATTGGTTTCCTTGTATATCTAAGAGCATGTCATGGAAGGGAAGGATGAAATGTTATGAGAGATGTCATCTCATAAAATAGGCAAAATCATTTGAGGGGAAAGAAAGCCTATAGAAAGCTTGGTCTAAGAACCAACTTAGCCAGGTCAGCTTGAGAATATGGAACTGGAAGGAGGTCAAAGAAAGGTGTGAAAGGGAACAAATCTGCCAGTTTTAACAATCTCTTGATTCTTTACATTTCTAATGGCTTAGTAACCAGGATGCTATATGAAGAAGTTGAAAAGGAAAGTGAAGGAAAATGAAGTAAAAGAGAATAGTTGGACTTGACCAACAAGGAGATTTGTTCTAGACATGACATAGTTGTAGAAGTATTTGGGGATGATATTCAACAATTTGAGGCGAGAGAATGGAATGGAAAAGGATAATATACATGTATACGTATATGCATGTGAATATGTACATGTACTGTGTGTGTATACATATATACACACCCACCCACACATATATATTACATACATACATATATATATATATTTCATTACCTTCATTTTCTCTCTTCCAGCTCATTTTGTAAAACCTTGCAATCTGGCTTCCTACCTAGTTTCTTACTCAAATGAAATTTCTCTCTCTAAGGTTATCAATGATTTCTTAATCACACATTTTATGGCCTTTTCTCAGTCCTTCTCCATCTTGATCTCTCTTTTAACCACTTCCTCTTTTTGGATACTCTCTCCTTTTGTTTTTTTTTTTTTTCCCAGATGCTGCTCCCTCCTAGTTCTCCTTTACTTTTTCTGACTACTCATTCCAAGTCTCCATTGTTACATTATCACTCATGTGCTCCTCTCTCATGAAGAATGTCACCCAAGGCTTTGTCTTGGGATTTTTTGGGGGGGGATTTGTCTTGGGATTTTTTCCATGGACTCAAGGATCACCTCTATAAAAATGACTCAACTCTATTTATCTAGCCCTACTGTTTTTCTTAAAATTCATACCCAAATCACCAACTATCTTTGGCCATCTCCAAAGGCATTTTCCCTAGGTATCTCCAACTCAGCATGTCCTAAAGAGAACTAAATATCTCCCCTTGTAAAATGCACCCCTCCTCCAAACTTCTCTCTTTCCGTTGAGAGTACTACCACCTTCTAGTCACTCAGATTAAAACACGTTGGAGTCACAATTCATTGCTAAGACATATTGATTCTATCTCCTAATTGCCTCTTTTATTCATCCCTTTCTCTCCCACTGTACTTTTACCACCTTCATCATTTCTTGTCTAGACTACTGAAATAGCTTCCTAATTGGGTTCCTAGCTTCCAGTGTCATTCCTTTTGAATTCTTTCTAAATACAATTACCAAAGTGATTTTTCTGAAAAATGAAGTTTTGACCATGCCACTTTCAGGATTAAGAAGTGTTGGCCACTTCCTCTGTCTATAGAATAAAAGACACAACTTCTCAGCTTTCAAGTCCTTTACAGTCTGGTTCCGGACTATCTTTCTAGACTTATTGCCCTTGGTTATTCTGAACATACTCTATATTCCAGCAAACTTAGTCCACTTATTGTTGCTTGAATTTATCAGTCTCCCTCCTCCAGCTTTTGTAGAGGTTATTTCCTTATTCCTAGAATTTACTCCTTCCTCACCTCTGCCTCTAAGATCTCTAGCTTTCTTCAAGGATTTCCTTTCTTCATGTTCCACCTCTGAAAGAAACTTTTCCTGATGGGCTTTGATCATGCTGTTTTCCTTCTCAATTTTTTGTCTTGGATTCCTTATATACCCTGAAAGAGTAAGCTCCTTGAGGGCAGGGATTTTTTGTACATGTCTTTGTATTCTCACTCAGTGTCTTGCATACAGTAGGTGATTAACTATTGTCTGATAAATTGGATTAGAAAACATCACCATATTACTCTAAAAAAAGACAACTGTTATGTCATCACTATAAAATGTTTGTGAGACTAGTATAGGCCTTTCCTGGATTCCTCCATATCCCACCACTGCTAGTTCCTGCCATTTGTGATTATCTTCCATTTATACTGTATATACCTTGTACATAGGTTGTAGTTTGCATCTTGTCTCCTCATGTAGACTGTGGACATACATCTAATGCCCAAAATGGGAAGCTGAGGCTGGTGGATCTCTTGAGGCTTAAGAGTTCTGAGGGACAATGGACTAAGCTGAACAGGTATCCACACTAAGTGTAACATTAATGTAGTAAGCTCTTAGGAATGGAGGGCCACCAGGTTGTCCAAAGAGGGGCAAAGAGGCCCATGTCAGAAATTGAATAGGTCAAAGCTTCCATGCCAATCAGAGTGGGACTGAGCCATGAGAAGCACTTCCAACTCACCTGAGATAAGGAGATCTAACCTAAAAAAAGATGGGAGCTCCCTATGGGAAGGAACTGTTTTTCCCCCTTTGTTTCCCCAGGAGATAGCACAGCGATTAGTAAATAGTAGGCACTTAATAAACTCCTGCTAACTGACTGAATGACATAGGTACATGTATCTATTATAGTGATTCCTGATTAAAATATGAGAAGGGAAGAGGGTTTTTGCAGACTATCATCTTAGTGTATAGACCATATCTTTGCAGTCACTCAGTTGAATGAGAGGTATAGAAAAAATAAAATCTTATTATGTTTATGGTCTTTTGAATAAAAGAATATTTGATTCAGTTGAGCAAAACAGAACCTTAAAGGCTCTTTCTTCCATGCATGTGTTAAAGAGTATGTAAGATTTATTCATAGATACAATGACAGAGATAAATGTCTTTGGTGTTCTGTGGCATCAATAGCAAGCACAGCATAAAAGGGGGAGTCATTTGTCCATCCAAGGTTTTAATCTTTGGCACAAATAATGCCTTGAATAAAGTCCAAATGCAAGAATTGCTTGGAGCTGGACATGTTCCCTACATATATCTTTTTTTCTGATGACATTGCTATTTAAATCAAATCCTATAACATTATAGGGCTCTTCCAATTAGAATCGTGTTCACTTCAGAGCTAATTAGTAATCCACCCACGAAAAACCAAATTGACGGTGAATAGATTTTCTTAGGTTATGTCATGCAATTAAATGGAAAGTCCATTGAATAAATTTATTGGCACACACACACATACACATATACACATGCACATATGTATATATATGTGTGTATACATATACATATACATATATATAATATATTATATATATGAGAGAGAGAAAGAATCTAAGGGCAACTAGATAGTACAATGGATGGAGTAATGGGTTTGGAACCAGGAAAACTCACGTTCACAAGTTCAAATATGGCCTTGGACATTTATAAGCTGTGTGATGCCAGGCAAGTCACTTAACCCTGTTTACCTCAGTTCCTTATCTGTAATGAGGTAGGGAATGAAATGGCAAACCACTCCACTACCCTTGCCAGGAAATCCACAAATGTGGTCATGAAGAGTCATACATGACTGAAACGACTGAACAACATAATGTATGCATGCGTCTATGCATGTATGTATGCATGTAATCTATTTCTCTACCTATCTTTATATAGGCATAGCAAATGAACTGTGAGCTGGGCTCACAGTCTTGATTGCACATTAGAAACTATGTACAATTTTCAATAATCCTAAGTGGTTCCCTGATGTTGAAATTCATCTTTTTAACATCAATATGTTTTTTTTTTTTTAAAAGCAATTGGGGTTAAGTAACTTGCTCAAGGTTACACGGCTAGTCATTTGATTTATGCGTGGGTGCTCATTTTCTGAGGCCAGATCTGATCTCGGGTCATCCAAACTCCGAGGCCGGCGCTCTTACTCACTGCGCCACCTAGCCGCCCCTTTAGGGCAATTGGGGTTAAGTAACTTGCCCAAGGTTACACGGCTAGGTTTTTGTTTGTGCGGATTAAGTGTCAGAGGTCGGCTCCGAACTCAGGTCCTTCTGACTCCAGGGCCGGCGCTCTATTCTCTGCGCCACCTAGCCGCCCCAATCAATATGTTTTTACTGGTGGCATATGACTTTGAATGTTAGGACATTTCAGTTCTCAAAGAGTCAAAATTTCAAGAGGCCTAAAGGAAAATTAAAAGCCACATGGTAGGAGTAAGAAAGCTGCAGTCCATTCTCATCAGTGACATGTGTAGGAGAAGGTTTTGTACAAGCTGTCATCAAGAATGTGTGCATGAGCAAATGGTAACAGATGGGCAGCCCACGTGTTGTACAGGTACCTAGGAAATAGTAAAAGGCCAAGAGGGAGGCATCCGGCATGTTAGGCAGAGAGATATTCTCTAGAGGCTTTATTGATAAAGACATACATTTTGGGACATGGATAACATGGGAATTTGTTTTGCTTGACTGTACATATTTGTTACAAAGGATTTTTTTTCTTTTAAATGTGATGATGGGAAGGAGGGAAAAGAAATGTATGTTAATGGAAAAATAAAATAAATTAAAAGATAAAAAAGAACCACACAAAATGAAGGGGCATGGATGGGTTGCAATCTGTGCTAATGGAAGGAGTACCAACAGTGGTTAATCAATCAAGCAATACACATTTATTAAGTGCTTGTTAGGTACAAGGCACTGTGGTAAGTTTTGGGTATATAAGGAAAATGAATGGAGCAATCCTTACTTACAAGAAGCTTACATTCTAACGGAGGAGACAAGCATATATATGTATGTGTACATACATATAGGTATGAATACACATATATACGCTATAGTATACATACATATATGTACATACACACATATGTATATACTATAAAGAATTAATACAAGGTAGTTTTGGGGGTGAGGATGCTAGCAGGTGAAGGATTCAGGAAATAATTTCTATAGGAAAAAGGCTATGGATTCATTGATGTATGCTAGAGCCAAAATATCTAGAATACAGGACCCTTCAGGGAACAAGTCTTGGTTGGAATCTTCAGACAGAGCAAAAAGCTGGGTCCAAAGGCAGTGGGGGTATCATGGTCTGATTCTTTGTCCTTTTGCTTCTGTAGACCTTTACAAACAAGATAAATGGTCCTTCAATGGCTCCTTCCCCCAAAGGACACAGACAAGCATGAGATGATCACAGAACATCCTTTTAGACCTAGAAGATATCCCTGAGAGCCCCAGAGAGCTAGTCTAACACCCAGAGGTCAAAGTGAGTGTGTTAGGATGCTACAACTGTTGTAGAGACCTCTTCCAATTCCTGCAAGGGCATCTGTACTTACTTAACACAGTGTCAAGCTCATGCCAGACACTTAATAAGCTAATTGACTGAATAGAGCATGGACCCTGGAGTCAGGAGGAACCTGAGTTCAAATCCAGTCTCAGACACTTAACACACAAAAAAGCTAGCTGCCTGACCATGGGTAAGTCAATTAACCCCAATCGCCTTCCAAAAAGCATAAATAAATGAATAAATAAACAAACAGATAATAAACTGACTAATAAATTGATAATAAATAAATTGACTAATTCATTTGTATCACGTTATTCTCCCACCCTATGATAGCACTAGCTAGTCACCTTTTGCCACTCAAGACTTCCTTTAAATAGGCTGCAGTTACTAATTAGATCACGCATTGGATAGAGCACTGGATTAGAATCAGGAAGACTCAAGTTCAAATCCAGTCTCAGATATTTGCTAGTTATGTAACTCTAGGCAAGTCAGTTAACTTCTTTTTGCCTCAATTTCCTCACCTATAAAATAATAGCACCTACATCCTGGGGTTATTGTGAGTCTCAAAGGAGACAATACATGTGAAGCACTTTGCAAACCTTAACGCACTATATAGCTTGCTATTATTATAAGTATTATTGTGCTCCCTCATCAGATAGAGTCTAAAACTTAAACAACAGGAATAAATCACTGATGGTGGGATTTTAAGTATTAGAAGATTTGGAACTGGAAGGGACCATTTAGTAAAACCTTTTTTTTTTTAAACAGATAAGGAAAAGGAATTCCACAGAGATTAAGTGAACTGTATAAGGTCACAGAACTAATAACTATCAGAGCTGAGATCAGATCCTGGTCCTCAGCACTCTCAACTTCATCATAGTTTTCCTTTTTATACTGGTTGTAGGAGTGAAGAGGCAGCAAAAGATTGCTGGCTTAATTGTTAAGGAATCTGGATTCAAATCCTGCCTCTGATACTTACAATCCATGCAACTTTGGGTAAGTGACTTAATGTCTCTGGATCTCAGTTCACTCAGTAAAATAAGAGTGTGGTAAGGGGTTTAAAAAATAGCCTCTAAGGTCCCTTCCAGCTTAAAAATCTATAATTTCAGGGGGGGTGGTGGCTAGGTGGCGCAGTGAGTAGAGCGTCGGCCCTGGAGTCAGAAGGACCTGAGTTCGGATCTGGCCTCAGACACTTAATGCACACACAAACAAAAACCTAGCCGTGTGACCTTGGGCAAGTTACTTAACCCCAATTGCCCTCCAAAAGGCAAAAAAAAAAATCTATAATTTCCTGACTTTTCACTGTCTACTTTGTCACAGAAGGGAAGGGAAAATAAACAGATATCAAGTCTTACTGTTGGTGCCATTGTAGAAATAATGAAAAAAGAGGCTTTATGGCTTGTAAAGGGAGGAAGGACAAGTGTTAAAATCCCTATTTTACATTAAGAGTAGAGAGGTAACAGGTGGAGGACGATGTGTGTGGAATACTGCATATGAGGTCAAATATTTTTGAAGCATTAATTTTACTGAATTTCCCTCTTTCCCCTCTTTAAATTTTTGTCATTGTTGTGAAGAATGACTCTCAATTATTAAGGTATCAGCTAAAAAGGTAGTGGATACAGCAGGAGGAATCAGACTATGCTGTGACCAGTCCACAGACTTTTACGCCAAGGAGTTACCTGTTCTACCAACTATGGCTCTGGTGTATATCAATGAATCTTAAATTGGGGCACTGAGAGAGATTTATTGGGAAATATTGTTGCTCTTCAGTTGTTTCAGTCGTGTCCAGCTCTTCATGACCCCATTTGGGGTTTTCTTTGCAGAGATGCTGGAGAGGTTTGCCATTTCCTTCTCCAGTTCATTTTTTAAAATGAGGAAACTGGGGCAAACAGGATGAAGTGACTTTCCCAGGGTCACACAGCTAGTAAGTGTCTGAGGCTGGATTTGAACTTGGAAAGATGAGTCTTCCTCTATCTGCTGAACCACCTAGATGTCCATTGAGAAATGTAGGTGACATAAAAACAAAAGATATGAATATAATTTCTTCAAGAAGTGTAAAGGGTAATCTTATAGTCCTAGCTGCAAGCAGATTTGTAGTAGACATTCTGTTTTTCTAAATTTCTTAGGTAAATTAAATTGAAATTATCATTGTTTATCCAGGTACCAGTTGTGCCTACTTAATAAAACAGCTGCTGCATTTCTCTTCTGATGGATTATCTGCACCTCTACAAATTTCTCTTGGGAAACAGTTCATCAAGTATTTAAAGGTATATCTGCAAAGGTACAATTGGAACCTCAAGATTAGGGGAGTGGTATCATTTATCTCAAATTCCTAAGAAATGAAGAAAGCAAATGGCCCAGAGGCACCAAGAAAATGAACATTTCCCAAGTGACCTGATGTTACCCTGCCCTTCTTGGAACCGCTTGTAGGCTAACCCAGGACCAAATAATAATGGATAGAAGAGAGGCCTACCTGTTTCTCTCTGCTATTAGCCACCACACAGAATAAATGCATGAGGAAGAGAGTGCTTTGATCAATAGGACTGTCCATTGAACAGAGAGAATTATGCTCTCTGCCCACTTACTAAAAGCATTGTCCCTGATCCAGGCAGCCTGACCCTGAATCTCTGGTACAGAAGACAGGAAAGAAAAGTGATAAGGAAATTGTTATCAAGGAGAAGAATGCAGAACACAGGTAGTCTCCTTTCTCTTTAGGAATGCATACACAATTCTGAAGCAGGAGCCATTTCGGTCATGATTTCAGGAACCGTGGCTGTAATGATGCTGAAAAGCCCATCTGCAGAATGCACCATGTCTAGTCCAGGTATAAACAGCAGATGGCATACTCTATCCTAAATATACTACCCAAGGACGAAGATGTTTCCTTCCTTTTAATCTTCTTATAGAAAAGCAGAATAATCATGATAATAAAACATAGAGGGCATTTAGATAGCAAATTAAGTTTTGCAAAGAGCTTTATAAACATTGTTTCATTTGATCCTTAAAACAGCTCTGTGGGGAAGGTCCTATTATCAAGTTCATTTTATAGATGAGGAAACTGAGGCTGGGAGAGGTGAGGAGATTGCCCAGGGTCATACAATTAGAAAGCAAAAATATGAGAAAATAGTAAGAAAGAAGAGTAGATATTGTTCTATTTGCATTTGTTGTTCAGTCATTTTCAGTTGTGTCTGACTCTTTGTGACCCCATTTGGGGTTTTCTTGGCAGAGATACTGGAGTGGTTTGCCATTTCCTTCTCCAGATCATTTTACAGATGAGGAAACTGAGGCAAACAGGGTGAAGTGACTTGCCCAGGGTCACAGTTAGTAAACGTCTGAAACCAAACTTGAACTCAGGAAGATGAGTCTTCCTGAATCTAGGCCAAGGACAAAACTGATGAGTTTGACCCCGATGTCAATCTTTCCTGATTCTTCCAGGAACTTGCCCAGAATGTAGTAGACACAATTACTTTGCTTGATTGATTAATTATATTTACTCCCCACATCTATGTTCAGTCTCTCCTATGTAGTTTCTGTGAGATTCAAATTCTTATCCTTAAAAATTCCTTTATTTAGCCTTGCTATCTCCCTCAGACCTATGTTTTTCTTCTCTAGGCAATCAGATGGCAGAGTGGATAGAGTGTTGGACCTAGAGTCAGGGAGTACTGAGTTCAAATCTGGTCTTAGATATTTGCCATCTGTGTGACTCTGGGCAATTTAACCTAATTTAGAACTTCATCCTGAGTCTTAGTGTCTTCATCTGTAAAATGGGGAAGATAATAACACTGAGGAAGGTGAAGAAAGAATAGGGAGAAAGGGGAAAAAAGGGAGGACAGAATAAAGGATGGAGGGAAGAAGGAAGGAAAGAAAGAAAAAAGGAGGAAGAAGGGAAGGAAGACAGAAAAGGAATGAAGAAAAGAAGGGAAAGGAAAAAGTAAGGAAAGGAGGCAGGAAGGGAGCCTATATGTCTTTCTAAAAATGCTTATGTGTATTTGAATTAATCATAGAATCCCAGACTAGTACAAGTTCTCAGATATCATCTAGTACAATCCATTGAACAATTTTGCAATCCCCTTTATCTTATTCCTTGGAGGTTATATTCTGGTTCCTGCTCAAATATTTCATTATCTAATAAGGTAGTCTGTTTTCATACAGCTCTGAGCATTAGAAAGTTCTTCTTTACATTGACTAAAAATCTATTTTCCATTTGCTTCTGCCCATTAGTACTAGTTCTACCCTCTGGACCTATGTACTTTGAGAAATGAAAAAATAAAATCATACAGATACTAACGTTAATTCCAAGAATGTGTGTGTGAATTAAACAAAATTACTCACTGATGAGGGTGTTCTCACTCCCTAAACCTTGTCCCTGAGATAAATTATCTTATACAACAGACATTTTAGGTCCATGCTCTTTCTTAAGGTCTCCAAGATGCTAGGGTGGTTATAGAATTCAGAATGGGTCTTTCTTACCTAAAGTCAGCTGAATGTAGGTGCAGTGGGGAAAAGGAAGAAATCAGGAGTATGCCGGAGCCAGCTTAAACCAGAAATCTGATAGATATATTTTCAGCCTCCATTTATTTACACCTCAGAAATCGGCTTGATTTATTGTTCTGTTGATTGTCTACTAGGGGTGAGGAACCTGTGGAGTTGAGGTCACATGTGACCCTCTAGGTCCTGGAGTACAGCCCTTTGATCAAATCCAAACTTCACCCTGGGAAAGTCCTTTCACCTCTCTGTGCCTTAGTTTCCTATAAAATGAGGGGTTTGGATTCAGTGGCTTCCAGGTTTCCTTCTACCTCTAAATCTCTGATCCTCTGAGACCAGGATTCAAATTCAATGCTCTTTCTACAATCCCATCTGCTGGTTCTTTTAGTGGCCAGATCTGGTGACTTGTGTTCAGGGAGGGTTGTGGTCTTTTAACACTTATTCATCTGTCTTGGTTTTCAAGTTCCTGTTGCCTAGCTCAGAAACACCACCTTTTTTCCTCATGTGGAGTTCTCAGTCCTGTCCATGGGAATTAGTTCCATGGATTACAAATAGTCTAGGGCTACTATTATGAAGGATGACATATCACGAGGCTTTTACATGACTCTAGCTCTCAGGAGTCAGGATATTTCATTTCCCTCCAGACCAAAATCAATACTGAGAGCAGAGATTTATAGGCATTTGAAAATGATTGTTTGTCAGGCAGAAAAGATCAACATTTGGGGTTTGTACCAATGATGGAATATTGTTTTTATTCCTTCTATGGGAATATCAAATACAGATTTCATATCATTACTCTGCAATATGTCATAGTACACCTCAACCCCTGTCTGAATATATGATTTTGGGAAGCATTAAAGAAATTAAATGATGAGAGTTGAAGGTCCAGCCCTCCCCCAAATCACAGAAATAAGATTTGGAAGGCACATTGGAGATCATTTAGTTCAACACTCTTTTTACACATGAGGAAACTGAGTCTCAGAGAGGTTAAATGACTTCCAAGAACACAAAACTGATAACTCGTAGAGGCAAGTCCTGTGACATTCAGTGCTCTCTACCTAGAAGCAAGTCTGAGGCCTGTGTCTAAGTAGTGTTTGTGCTTAAAAAAATTTGTGATTGGAAAGGCTAGTTTTAGGGTAATTTCTCCATGTGTGTGTTTTGTGGGGAGAATGTGTTCTGCATTTTAGGTAATGGGGACTCTGTTTTAACCTTTGTGTTTTTTTTCTTTCTTTTTTCCCAAATGCTTTATTAAATTGTGGTTTACATCATTCATTTCTGCCAGATTTTGAGTTATAATTTTTTCCCCATTTTTCCCTACCCCCCCACCCCAAAATAGCAGTCCCACAGGATATCCCCTCATGTGTTTTTTTAATGTCCTTGTTTTTCCCTCTGCCCAAAAGGAAGTTGTACAGTTAATTATTAAATAAAAATGTGAGCAGATCGTCTACAAGCCTGCCCTACAATCCAAGAAACTTTCTGATTGGCCAGCAATAGAGCCTAGAATTGTAAAAAGGACCAAGAGTTTGATTCAGATTGCAAAGGATGACCAGTCCTAAATCAGCAAAATGTATTCCTGGGAGGAAGACACCATTTTTTTCCCTAGAGTCCTAAGGAAGTCACAGTCAGCAGTATCAGGTGCTTGGTCTGAAGAGTTTCTTTGTCCAAGCTAAGCCTAAATAATTTTCCTTAAAAATTAGGTTAGAAAATCTTTGGGACTGGGTAGTTATTTTTAAATTTTTTGTCTCATCTGGTGATTTCATTAATGTTGCTATCTCAGAAGTAAAGAAATTCCTTCTACCAATACAGATCAGAAACTACTGTAATCTTAGAAGTCACCTGGGATGCTGAGGAATCAAGTGAAGTGCCCAGTGTCAGACAACGATTATGTGCTGGGGGAAGACTCAAGCCCAGACCATCCCAATACCAAAGCCACATCTCTACTATGAACTATGAAGCTTCCTTTATAGACATTACAAATCCCCTTATCATGGGGATTTCTCCTTGGCATTATTAACAAATCCTAGAAAACCTACTCTTGCCCACAGTATATGATATTTAGAGTTATAAAGCTCTTTAGATGTCCTCTACTCCTTCCTGCCTCCCCTCCAATTTTATTGATAAAGAAACTGAGGTTCATATAAGGAAAGGGATTCTACTCAAGGTCAAGCAGGTAAATAGCAGAGAAGAGACCTAAATGCATGTCAATGCCTCCAAACTGTATATCCCATTCTCTCTTGGACAAAGGTCAGAAGGGGAAAAGGGAGTGAATGCCAGGCTTGGGCACCTAGTTATGGTGGCAGAATTAAAGATTATAGATTTAGACCTGGAAGGAGCCTTAGAGGTCACTGATTCCAACCTATTAATTTTTACAGATAAAGAAACTGAAGTTCACAAAAGGAAAAGGGTTAGCACAGGATCAAGCAGGTGGTGCTAGGCAGAACAGAAACCAAAATGCTTGCAGATTGAGAACTTCAGGGGACCTCAGGGGTCTGCTCCAACCATATTCATTTACCAGATGAGGAAACAAACACAGGTTCTTCTGTTAATTAAAGCCTTGACTGATGCTACTCTCCTCAGCCTCCTCTGGCCTTTGATTAGAGGGCACAGTACTAAAGTTCTCCCAATGCCTTCCTTTACAAAAGGCAGAAACTGGAGTTCACTTCACTCTGCATCTGCTGTTCAACATTGTTTCAACTCCATGGAACAAGATGCTTCTACACTGGGTAACCCCTGGACTGCTCCCACGTCTTACCCCACTTTCCTGCATCCTTTTGTATGTTTTCTCCCTTCCTTATAAGTTCCTTGAGGGCATGGACTGCCTTTCTTTTTTACTGATTGTATCCCCAGTGGTTTGGAACATAGTAGGTGCTTAATAAACGTTTATTGGAATGGATTGGATTGGAAGTGAAATGCCCAAGGCAATATAGGTGATAAATGACTTAAAACACATGTCTTCAGTACTTTTTCAATACTAGTAGACTGGGTCACTATATACTACACATCAGGAGAAAGTAGGGTAGGAGGGGAGGAGCACTTAGGGACTGACTGCAGCTGATTTTGGAACCCAGGAAACAAGGAGGCTCTTGGTACAGAGGAGGATGGGATGGTTCAATACTTCTCAACATAGTTTTCAGTAATTAATGAAAGAATGAAAATGAGTAGTTTTGTTTCCCAAAGCAAAATTATTCTACTGCAGTCCAGAAAAATATGAAAACCCTGGGAAGCTGAGATCAGCAAGCACTGGAACTCTGGTTCATCTCCTTCACAACCTGATCACCATTTGTGCTATATTGCACACCTGGGACCCAAGTAACTCCATCATCTTTGGTTGTGTAATTAAAAAGCTTTCACAGACAATTGAAAGCTACTTTCCCCATGGATGGTGTGAGGCCCAGAAGAAAAATGGTTTAAAAGCAAATACTCACGGAGAGAATCTGGTCTCCTCTCTGGAGCTCCCCACTCAGGTCTGCTGGTCCTCCAGCTAGAATAAAGGATACGAAGATACCTTCTCCATCTTCTCCGCCCACAATGTTAAAGCCCAGCCCTGTGGAGCCTTTGTGCAGGACAACTTTCCGTGGCTCACTGTGGGGGAAAAAGGCATTATTTAGACCCATGATTGCCTAGGAAACCACATGGGTTGTCTTTTGCTTTTAAACATATTGTGTACTTTTACCTACTAGTAGCTAGGTAGCTAGATATATCTATACTGAAATGTCTATATGTAGATATCAGTACCTCTATTTATGTATACATATAAAAAGTAAGTCAGCATACCAAATCTTAATCTCTCTCCTTAACTGAAGCCCTGCATTAACAACTGAACGTCAGACATTTCAAAATGCCTATACCATAGGCATCTCAAATTCAGCTTCTACAAAACTGAACTCATTATCTCTCCCTGTTTAAGTCAGGGGTGAAGAACCTGCCACCTAGAGGTCATATGTGGCCTTGAGGCTGCAGGTTCTCCACCCCTGACCTAAACCCTTGCTTCCTCCCAACTTCTCCATTACTGTCAAGAGTACCATCATCTTCCCAGCCATCCAACCCTGAAACATTGTTTTCAACCTCTACTCATTCACTCTACTTCCCCCCATCCCCAAGCCTAAGCCGACATACCCAATCTGCTGTTAAATCTTGTTTCTACCTTTACAACATCTCTTGTATACTTCCCTTCTCTTCATCCCCATAGCCACCATTCCAGCAGAGGCCCTTATCACTTCTTGTCTAAAGCATTGCAATACTCAGCTGCTTGGTTTCCCTCCTTCAAACTGCCTTACCTTCATCATCTCATTTAAGTCTTACTCTGGTGCTTAGCACAGGGCCTGGCACAGAGTAAGGGCCTTTAAATGCCTTCAGACAGACAAGAAAAATTACTGATGTAGGAGTCAGAAAACCTGGGTTCTTACTGCTCCATGTAGCCAGCGTATCTTGTGAAACTGGTAGTATAAAAATCATTCTCCCTATTTTATAGACAAGAAAATTGATAGTAAGAGAGGTAAAGTGGAGGGACCTGCCCATGGCCATGTAGTTATTGAGTTTTGAAGCTAAGCCCAGGTCTTCTGAGTCCTAAGACTAGTTCTTTCAATTATATCACACAAATTAAAAAAAATTAGAACCAGGAGAACATTGTACATAGTAACAATCATAGTCTGCAACGGCTGATTTCGATAGACTTAGACCTTCTCAGCAATGCAAGGACTTAAAACAATTCTGAAGGACACATGATTAAAATTATCTTTAAATGTAGTTGGGGAAAATAAAATATTAAATACATTAAAATATTTGTTGGACAATGATGTTTTATCAGCTATCAAATAATTAAAATACTTTAATTTTTCTTTCATGAATCAGAAGGAATTTAATGATCTTATAGAGTAAGTCTCATCAATGTAAGCATGATTTATCACAGAATTTTACACTAGAAAGGGACCTTGGAATTCATCTACTCTAACACCCTAATTTTATGAATAAGAAAATTGAAGTTCAGAGAAGGGAAATTACTTGCCCAAGGTCACATAGTTATAGTTAATAGAACTCACCTCTTCTGACCCCCCCCCCCCCATAGCTAAGAGCTCTTTCCTTTAGCTAAACTGCTTCATTCTCTGGCACTAGAAGGCATTCTATTGTGGTGGAAATATTAGGCTTAGAAGATCTGGGTTATATTCCTGACTTTAACATTCACTAGCAATTCGATCTTAGACAGGTTACTTTTCTTCCCTGGGTCAATTATTTTTCTCATCTGTAAAACGGGAACAAATTGTGATTTGCCTCTTAAAATCAAGTAATACAACCTCTCCATTTTACACTGTAGGATACTGAGACCTGGAAAGGAAAACTGACTTTCTCAAAGTAATACAGGTAATAAGTAACAACTGGTGCTCAAACCTACATAATCTGACTCCAAAGCCACATCAAATGAAAAAAAAAGGTCAATCTTCCCATTAAATGAAGCCAAATCTAATGATCATTTCTTATCATCTTTTTTGATCTTTCTGCTAAATTTGACACTAATGACCACTTTCTCCTGGAAATTTCTCTGCATTTTTTTGTGATCTTACTCTCTCCTGGTTCTCCTCCTACCTCTCTGACAGCCTTTTTTGCAGTCCCCTTTTCTGATTTACCATCCATATCATGCCCCTTAATTTTTGAGGATTGGAAGTACCCAAAGGTACTTTGGAGGTACCCAAAGGCAGCTAGGTGTTATAGTAGATAGAATGCTGGACTTGGAGTCAGAAAGACTCCATCTGGACAAGTCACTTAACCTGTTTGCCTTAGTTTCCTCATCTGTAAAATACTCTGGAAAAGGAAATGGCAAACCACTGCAGTATTTTTGCCAAGAAAACCCTAACTGCAGTCACAGAGAGGTAGAACCAATGAAAAATGACTCAACATGTCTTAGACTGCTCCTTCTATAGTCTATCTCACTGATCTCATTAGATCCCAAGGATTGAACTATTATTCTAGGTAGGCAACTCATAGATCAGCCTTAGCATTTCCTAAATTCCATTCCCACACTACTAACTTCCTGTTGGACATTTAAAAATGGATGTCCCATAAGTATCTCAAACTCAATATATCCAAAACACACTTCACTTGATTTCCTTCCCTATCCCCCCAAAGTTTTCTCCTACAGAACTTGACTTTTTCTGTTGAGAACATTATCATCCTCTCAGACTCCCTGGTTTAGAACCTTGGTATTATTCTTATTCTTTCTCACCCCACATGTCTGAATTAATTGACAAATATTTTAATTTCTAACTCAACATCTCTTGCGTCCAAACCCTTTCTACTCACACAGCTACCACTTTAGTTGGGGCCCTCATCTCCTCTATGGCAGTGGCCAACTAGTTGGTCCCCCTGACTTAAATCTGTCCCTCTCCAATCCCGAATCCATATAGAGCTTCCAGCAATTAAACTTCCCCCTTTTTAAATTAACAAGTATTTATATCCCATGCCTACTCCTCCTTACCCCAAGTGGAAGAAACCCCTCCCCCAACGAAGTAGAACAAAACTCTTTAACAAATATTCACACTAAAACAAAACAAAACAACTCAACAAATTCCCTCTTTAGCTGTGTCCAAAAAACCTTGACTCATTCTGTACATTGAGCCCATCACTTTTCTGCTAGGAGGTGGGGAACATTCTTCATCATTTGTATCCTGGAATCATGGTTGACAAGATAAAGTGATTTTCCAAAAGCACAGATCTGACTATATACCACATCCCCACTCAATGAGCTCCCCTTTGCCTCTAGGATCAAACACAAACTCCTCTTCTTGTCTTTTAAATCCCTCTACAGCTTGGCCCTAAGCTATTTTTCCAGCTTCCAATTTCAGAATTTATACCTCATTCTCCATCCTATAATCTATAGTCCGACAAAATTGGACTTTTCACTTTCTCACACGGGATGCTCCATCTTCGGACTCTGCCTTGGTGCTGGCTGTCTTGAATGCCTGGAATGCACTCCTCATCTTCCCTCTTTGAATTCCTCACTTCCCTCAGGAAGGCAGAGAAAGCATTGCTTACCTGTATCCTTTCCTGACCCTAATAGCTTGTGCTTCCCGTCTCAAACTACCTTCTAATTTCACTCCTTATTTATTTTGTATTTCACATGTATCTCTTCTGAATGTACTTATATGTTTTCCTCATATTGTTGGTATAATCAGAATTTAATATTACCATGCGACTTCAAAATTCTTTTGAGTTTTTGGTGGCTATTATTGGCAGCTTGGTGGTGCAAGAGACAGAGCACGGAGTCTGGAGTCAGGAAGACGGGAGTTCAGATCCAGTCTAAGATACTGACTAGCTTTATGATCCTGAACAAGTCACTTAACCTCTAGTTACCTCAGTTTCCTCTTCTGTAAAATGGAGATAATATTATATAGCACCTAGGGTTGTTGTGAGGATCTTAAATGGGGTAAAATGTGTGTAGAACTTTATATACCTCAAATCTTTATGTAAATGGTATTATTATTACTATGGCTTTAAAAAATAAAGTTTATGTTACCATACTGTTCAAAATTTAAAAAATTATATTAAATTATTTTTGAGATTTCTGTGAAAGGAATATATATATGTATATATAACATAGTATAATATAACATAATATGATGCAATACACACACATATATACACACACACACATATATATACACACACATATACATACACACACACACACACACACACACACACCAATTTTTCATCTGCATAAACATTTTTAACCGTGGCTTTTTCAGAGATTTAACACAACAATGTCTGTCATTCTTGTGAGAAGCCTGTCTTATTCATTTCCACCTTTTCAATTTTCTCTTTAAATGTGACTCTCAATGTGAATCACTGGAAAACCTTCAGTAGCTGGGGAGTTGGAGTGGTACCCACATTATTTGCTTGCGGATGTCACCAGGCCACAGCAGCAGCAGCCCCCACGCTGGTGATCTGTGTTCTCTGGGGATGCTGTGGGCGGGCAACACTGATTGGAGGGGTTGTAATACAGGACTGTTGTGGCTTGTTGTTTTCCCCTTAGACCATATGGCCAAAAGGCTCAGGACCAGAAAGGGATGTAATTAATTATGTATGTCTTTTCCCTGAGCAGACTGTGTTGGCACTGAGGTTTGAGCATCTGGGACCTCGACAGCTGATTCCGGTTAGTGTCAACAGGTCCTTGCTGAGAACACTCTGCTTCAGCTGGTTAGTTCTGGGGAATAGAGCCTCCATTGGACAGCCAGCCCTAAGGGGTACATTTTTTATCTATAGGCCAGGGCAGCGAAGACAGGGAAACCTGGAGCAAAAAGTAGTATGATCCTATGGTGAAGCAGAAAGAATATTGGGCCTAGGATCAGAATTCCTGGATTCAAGGTCTGGCTGTACTTATCTCTGGCTGGAAAAATGGCCTGGTATAGGGTAAAAAACACAAGAGCCTTGGGATGGAAACCCAGCTCTGGCACTTAGTTTCTGTATGACCATAGAGAAATCATTTGTCTCTAAGCATGAGTTTCCTCATGTTTATGAAATGGGGATAATAGTTTAAAAAAATGAAACAAAACACTTTGTAAACCTCTCTGGGTTGTTGTAGGTGGAGGGTAGAAGCAGAGTGCACTATCCATGAGGCATTTATGACTTCTGTGAAAAAGCAAGGACCTGAAAATACAAATATTTACTATTACAGTCCCAAATATACCACTCATTAGCTATGTGACCCTGGACAAGTCACCATATCTGGTTATTTTTGATCTATAGAATAGGAGTTTCAACGAACTTCTCAGAAAGGTGGTGTGGGGAAATAAATGATGAAATCTAGTTAAGAACATGGGGACAGCCCCATTGCTCTCACGTCAGCTAGCTCTGTATGATAGATCAATAAATAACCATTTATTAGGCATCTCCTAGGTTCCAGGTATCATACTGGGTGCTGGAGATATAAAGGTAAACGTAAACTATTTTAGCCCTTGTCCTGAAGGAGCTGATATTACATAGAGAAGAAAATTACATTTTATTAGATGGCCAGACAAGCTAATGTAGAGTATATACAAAGTAATTATGGGAGAGGGCAAGAGAGGTCTTGTGTAGAGGCAGAGTTTAAGGTAAGCTTTTGGCTGGAGATGGGTATTCCAAAAGGCCAAGAGAGGTAAGGAGAGAGAGTATTATAGACATAGGCAAAGGCACAGAGACAGAAGATAAGATGTTACCTACATTAAAAGGAAATAGGACAGTTTGGAAGAAAATCAGCTTATTGAGTGCCAGGTAGTATGCTAAGCACTTTACAGATATCTCATAAGATCCTCACAACAATCCTGGGAGATAGGTGCATTATCCTAATTTTACAGATGAGGAAACTGAGGCAGATAGAGGTTAAGTGACTTCCTCAGAGTTATACAACAAGTAATTGTCTGAAGCAGGATTTGAACTCAGGTCTTCATGACTTCAAATTTAGCACTCTATCCACTGGGGCACTTAGCTGCCTCTGGAATATCTGAAGTGCTTAAAGGGAAATAACGTGAAATAAATCTGGAAGGATACAGGGGGTGTAACGGCAGTCAAATTGCAGAGGGCTTTAAATGACAAGCAAAAGAGAAAGAATTCTATTCTACAGGTGATTAGGAGCAACTAAAACTTCCTGAGGGGAATGATGTGGTCAGACCTGTGCTTTAGGAATACTCATCTGGCAGCTGTGTGGAGGATGACTGGGAGAGGGGAAAGTCTGGATTTGGAGAGAACAGTCAGGATGCTACTGCGATCATTCAAGTGAGAGATGATGAGAACCTGAGAAGGTAGCGACCGTGTGAATAGAGAGAAGGGGAATTAATGGAAACTGCATCCAAAATAAAGGTGTTGGATTTGCTTCCCTGTGCACTGCTCAGATCCTTTCTGCAATGTTGAGTTTAGTTTGGAGTGTTACCTCTCAGAGAGGTCACTGTTAAAGTGGAATACAGTCAGAAGAGAACAGCCAGGACAGTGACTAGTCTTGAGCTCCTCTCTTGAATGAACTAAGTGAGCTTACCTAGGAGGAGAAGAAAGAAAAAAAGAAAGAAAGAAAAGAAGAAAGTAAGGAAGAAAGATAGGAAGGAAGGAAGAAAAAAAGAAGGAAGGAAGGAGGGAAGGAAGAAAGAAAGAGAGAGAAAGAAAGAGAAAGAAAGGAAGGAAGGAAGGAAGAGAAAAAAAGAAAGAGAAAGAGAAAAAAGAAGAAAGGAATGAAGGTAGAAAGAAAAAAGAAGGAAAGAGGAAGGGAGGGAGAAAGGGAAGAGAGGGGGAAAAAGAAGGATGAGGGTGAGGAGGAGGAGGAAGAGGAAAGAAAACAACTACCAACTTATGGGACACACAACAGCTATCTTGCTTATTTGAAAGATTATCATGGGGAAGAGAGAGTTGATTTGTTCTGCTGAAAAACACAAGAGGCTTCAGATGGAATTAAAAGAAAGGAACTAGAAGTTATCATTTCCAGAATACCATGTTGGAGTCAAAATAAGGAAAAAAAGTTTCCTAAGAAAGCTGTCTAAGAAGTGGTTATAAACTGACTCAAAATATACTGAAAAAGTGGATATTTACTTTTTTCTTTTCCTTTCTTGTTTGTTTTCCATGAAACACATTTCCATATTAGTCATATTGCAGAAGAAAACACAGACCAGGGGGAAAAACAACAAGAAACAAACAAAAAAAGAAAAATAAAAAAAGTCTGCTTCCATCTGCAGTCAGTCAGATTCCATCAGTCCTTTCTCTGGAGATGGATAGCATTTTTCATCATAAATCCTTTGGAATTGTCTTTGATCATTGTATTGGTGAAAATAGCTAAATCATTCACAGCTGATCATCTTATAATATTGCTGTTACCTTGGACACTGTTCTCCCGGTTCTGCTCACTTCACTTTGCATCCATTCATATAGGTCTTTCCAGTTTTTCCTGAAACTATTCTATATATCATTTCTCATGGCACAATTGTGATCCATAACAAACATATACTACAACATGTTTAGTCATTCCCCAATTGACAGTCTTTCCCTCAGTTTCTAATTCTTTGCCACAACAAAAAAGCTGCTTGTACATATGTTTGTTTGTATAGGTTGTGGAGATTTTCAATCAGAGAATGGATATCATATGTCAAGGATGTTGACTAGTACAGACTGGACTACATGACCTCTCGGGTCTTTTCCAACTCTGAAATCCATGATGCTATAGCTTTGCTTTGGATTTTCAATGAATCTTACCATAGCTCATCTAATTTCATTATGAAGGCTGCTCAGGGTGGGCATTATTGTCCCTCTTTTATGGAAGAGAAAACCAAGACTCAGAGATTTTAGGTAGCAGAATGCTGACCTGTAAGGGATCTTAGTTGATCTGGTTTTCTTATTTGAAAAATGAGGAAAGGCTGACAGAAGAGAAAGAACTTGTCCAAGGTCACATGACTAATTTTAATGTATTATTGGCTTGCTAAATGCTGCTTAATTAAACCTGTTTAAATGATGTATCCAGCTAAGGGAGGTCAAGGAAAATTCTCAGCCTTACATTGAAGGATACAGATCAATATAAATCAGTGGATGTGACTGGATGCTGAATTTATTGGTTGATTATCATCACACCACTAGAGATTCCTACCTTAATTAAAGCAGAATTGATGGAATAGTCGATGCCTCGGGAGACTTGGATATATCTTTTTTTTTTTTTTTAACAAATTAATCCTTTACTTGAGATGGGAATGGCAGAAGGGAAACATACAGGTGATCTAGGCATCACCAAGTCTATTCTTTTTTTTTTTTTTGGTCTTCATTAATTTGTTCATTTACTTTTAGTTTACAAGATTTAGTTCCACAGTTCTTTGAGTTTCAAATTTTCTTCCCCTGGCCCCACATGGCAGCATATAATCAAGTATAGGATCTGCAGATACTTTCACATTAGACATTAGTCAGGTTATAAAAAAGGATTGTATCAGATGGAATGAACAGTGGGAAAGAGGAAACAAAGCCAAACAAGAAAAAGACAGAGAGCAGGTAGTTTGCTTCAATCTGCATTCAAACTATGTTCTTTCTAGTTCTTTCTCTGAATGTAGACATCTCTCTCCATCATGAGTCTTTTGGAGTTTACTTATAGCCCTGCATTTCTGAGAAGAGTCCAGTCTATCAAAGTTGGTCATCACACATATGTTGCATTTGTAATTGTGTACAGATTTCTCCTGGTTCTACTCTTCTCACTCAGCATCAGTTTGTATAAGCCTCTCCAGGTAAATATGAAGTCCATCTGCTCCTCATTTCTTATGGCACAATAGTATTCCATTTCATTCATATACCACAACTTGTTCAGCCACTCCCCAATTGATGGCCACTCCCTTAATTTCCATTTCTTTGCCACCACAAAAAGCTGCTATATGGATATGTCTTTATAATCTTCAAGTCTCTTATTGATTTAGCAAAACACTCAAACTGGTTAATTCCATGAAAATGTCAAGCAAGATGGCTATGTGGTTTTATTGATCTATCTACTAGGTGAGAGGCAGCATGGCATAGATCATATGGAATAGAAAAAGATTAGGCCTCAAAGCCAGAAGATTTGGGTTCAAGTTCCACCTCTCTCTCTCTCTCTCTCTCTCTCTCTCTCTCTCTCTTTCTCTCTCTCTCTCTCTCTCTCTCTCCCCTTCCCTTCCTCCCCTCCCACACACATATTTGCAATTCATTTAGCCTATTCTTTCCAACACTGTAAATTGCAGAGAAGATGCTGATTTGCCACTGATAGAGGGAGCTGATTGTCCCAAATCTGCATGTTCTGACAGTGTCATCCTGGGCAAGTAACTTAATCTGTCAGGTCTCTAGGACACCCTCTATGATTCTAAAGTGCAGAGTAAATGACAATCTACATTGATTGAGGAGATCTCTCAATAGGAGCTCTTTATACCAATGAAATTACACATTTGGTCCCTATTCCTTAGCTTATTTTCTGCAATATTAGGGTTACAAATCAAACCTGCAGCAATTAGGATCTTTTGGAGGACAAAGCACATTGAGGAGGTGAAGGAACAATGAACCAGTCCATTAATTCTAGCCCTAACTTTCAATATCTTGCTATATGTGTGCTTAGGCATGGCAGATTCTCTTTCTGAATCCTCATCTATATAGTATGGGGTTGTATTAGGTGACCTCAATGGCTTCTTCTGGCTCTAAAAGGTCACCACTTTGTGATTCTATATATTGATGATTATCAAATAAATTGTTCAGAAAACCAGTTTGGAAAAGGAAGAACTTCCTTCTGAGTTAGACTGGTTCCTGAGAAATTGGAACTTGAAATGGGCCCTGAATGGTGAGTAAGGAAGAGGGGAAGTGAAGTAGGCAAGACCAAACAAGTGAATGAAGGTTCAGAAGTTAGAATATGTATGGCATGTCAGAGGACAGGGAGTATATGAAAGGCTTAGAGGTTAGGTATAAGTGAGCAAGGAGAGATTAGGCCACAAAGGTGGATCGGGAACACATTGTAAAGGGCCTGGAATTTCAAGATAGGAAATTTGTACTTTGTTCAGTAGGCAAAAGAGAGCCCCTGGGTGTCTTTGAGCTGGGGATTAAGGTGATGATAGAAGTAGTAACTTTTTTTCCTCCATGAGCCTTATGTTTTAAGACTACTTTATTTTTTGCTTAGCTTAGACTTTTCTAGGACAGCATCTGTTAAGATATTTCAAAGGCCCTTAATAATCAGTACTGTAATGTGCTATGATTCTTTCTCTTATTTATTGCCTTTTTAGCTACTGAACCTGTGCTCTATATCAGAGATGTCAAATATGTAACAATACTCCAGAGTGAGACTCCAACTAGATTAAAATGTAATGGGGAAATAATTAACAAAATAAGTAATACAACATAGATAATGTGAATTTGTAGTTTTCTAAGTCCATAAGAGGCCCCACAGGGATCCATTTCTATGTCAGTTTGACACCATTGCTGTGAATACTTTTTAAGGAGTTCCCATTCAATTTCTTGCTCTGATAGTGCCACATTTCTCTAAGGTTTACAAAGTTCCTTCCTTAAAACAACATGGTGATCTATCTAGTGCAGGGACAATAGTCACCATTCTACAGATGAGGAAAATGAGGCTGAGGGAGGTTGAATAATTTGTATGTGACCATAAGAGGAGCTAGATGGCCCAATGGATAGAGTGTCAGACCTGGCTTCAGGAAGGACTGAGTTCAAATATGACCCCAGACACTTAGTAGCTATGTAACACACTGCAAGTCTATTAACCTTGTTTGCCTCAGTTTTCATGTCTGTAAAATGAACTAGAGAAAGAAGTGGCAAAGCAATCTAATATTTTTGCCAAGAAAATGCCAAATAGCATCATGAAGAGTTGGACATGATTGAAAGGACTTTATAATAGCAACATATGTTCATATTCCTTCAACGGGTAAGAACCAGGACTCGTTTACACCTCTAGATTTGAAGGTCAGAACTTTTGTCACTAACTAGAATTTCTAAGAAAAGTTCTTAGAATTAGTTACAAGACTGAATTTGCACATAATATTTTTGGTTAAATTAATAAAAAATAATAAATGAGAAAGGTAATAATCTTTTCTCCCACAGACATAAATCAAAGTACAGCCATTCCAAAGGGCCATGCTGATGTTTCATTATTATATATTTGGAGTTGGTGATTTTTTTCACACATCATGAAGATTGCATAATGACTTGTATATTCATCTCTTTCAGCTCCCAACTGAATTATTCACAAAGACAAATAAGGCCCTCAGTAGGTTTGTCTTTGATGTAGGCTCTCACTTTTCCCTCTCACTGTCCACTTCTTGTCACTTCCTTTCATCTCCAAATGGAGAGAAAATAAAACATTACAGGGGTTTGCCTTTATGTGGTCACATTCTGGCTGAACTCATGTCTATTTCCCCTTCCAAATTAAGTGACAAATGCTGTCCCTAATGGCAGCTACCTGCCTGTTTCTCCAGATAGCGCTGGAATTTTCAAAGAGAAGCTATAAAGGAAGCATTTTAGCTATTTCAAAAAATAAAATTGTCACCATCGTGAAGAGTGCTTCATCATAACACATGCCATCTTTTTTTCCCCAGCTTTCATTACTGATAAAATGTTGTTTGGAAACATGAAGAAAGCAGAATTTTAAGAAAGACTAGTATTTGATAATATAATCAGAGAGGAAAAAAATGGCTGAGTACTTCCCCTCCAGGCATATCACTTTTTTTTTCCTGTAGGAAGAAACAATCTTTTACTCCTACACTCTTGGGCATTATTGAATTCCAATTAGTTAATAAGCAAATGAACACACTGTAAATTGAGTGATGTAAGAAAATAGTTTGGTTTTTATTAAAGGTAAACACTCAAGTCTTCTGGGTCTTAAAACAAAGCAGATCTGGACACTAGATGAATGAAAAATTCACTCTGACCCCCACTCCCTTCTTCTTATCTTCAAAGGGTCTATAATCTAAGTCAGAGAAATTTGAATCCAACCACTTTTTGGACAGGGAAGGGAAGGGAGAGAAGGGACATCCAATTATAATGATAAATGAAAATGGTCACTGAGTTATACAGCTTAACAGCAAGTGGCATTAAACCCAAGAATGTCAGCAACTCATTAGCTGAAACCTTAATGATGTTGCTTGTGATTTTGGCTGAATCAGAGAAATGTGCTTTTGTTCTCTGGAAAGTCACTCATTAAAAAGATCACAGAATTTTAGACCTAGAAGAAAAGTGCAGAAATCTTCTATCCTCTTTGTAATAGATGGACCTCTTCTGTGAGGTATGGAGAGGTCCTATGGCATGGTAAAAAAAAAAAAGGACACTGGATTTGGAGTTTTAAGTCCCAACTCTCCCTCTTGATAGCCATGTGACCTCTCAGAGACTCAGTTTTTTTCATCAGTAAAAAAGAGGATAAACAAAACTCAGACTCTCTATTTCACAGAATTCTTCTGCAGGCAGTGTTTTATAAAATGTAAAGTGCTACATGAATTGAATTATTATTATTAATAAATAGCCCAAAAGAAGATTATCGTTTTTTTGGTAGCTGTATCCCACTGTGGAGCCAAACTTAGTTCATAGTTGATTGAAATTTCTCTATTTTTTTCCCACATAAAATATTGTCAAATCGTGTCTCAAGGTACAGGTGTATTTTCCATCTGCGCAGCTGATTTTTGGAACCTAAGTACAGGAATTTAGAATTATCCCATTTAAGTATAATTTTGTCAAATTTAGCCTATTCTAGTCGCTCAGGACTTTTTTTTTTCACTGAAAATTTCCCACCAAATACATTAGATATGCCCCTAAGTTTGATTTTTTTGTAAAGCATAATCTTTATAAGTATGATTTCTCTATGTTTATCCAAACTGTTAAAAAATATTGAACAGGATTCACCTACCACATATCACTACAGAATTTCCTCCTGGCTGATGTTGATGCATTAATTGCCACTAATTAGTGAGGTCTATTTAATCAGTTATGGCTTCAATTAATGGTGCCATCATTTATCAACCTTTCCCTTCCTTGTTTAGAAAGATATCATGAAAGGTTTTTTTAAAAAAGCCTTGCTGAAATCCAGATACATACTGCAACAACATATCTCTGACCTACCAATGAAAGATTCATTCCCTATCCCTCCTCCTCAGTCAGGTATTTTGATATAGCTAACTTTTAGTAAGCTTACGCTGGCTCCTAGCTACCAATACTTCCCTTCTGAAGTACTCACAAACCATCTGTTTAATAATCTGCTGCAGAATTTTTCTGGGGAGCAATGCTAACCCAACACAGTTACAATTTCTACATTTTGACTTTTATCCCCTTTTTGAACTTCAGGACATTTGGCCATCTACAGTTTTGTAGTCTCTCTCTCTTACCTTTTCTATGAGTCTTTAAATACTACTTATGGCAGTTTACTGACCATATTCTTTACATGTCCTTTCAGTACTGTGAAAGCTATAATTTATATGGGCTAGGAGACTGGGGCAGCTAGGTGGTGCAGTGGATAGAACTTTGCACTTGGAGTCAGGAAGACCTGAGATTAAATGTGACCTCAGACACTTACTAGCTAGATGACCCTGGGCAAGTCACTCCACACTGTTTGTCTCAATCTCCTCATCTGTAAAATAAGCTAGAGAAAGAAATGGCAAACCACTCTGGTATCTTTGCCAAGAAAACCCCAAATGGGGTCATGAAGAGTTGGACATGACTGAAATGGCTCAACAACAACAAAACAACAAAAGCTCCCTTCTCTGTTATCTTACATGTGCTTTTGAAATCTGATCTTGTTGGAGAGGTCCCTCCTCAGCCACATTTGTCCCTTTGGATGCTTTGTTTTTCTTCCTAAACATAATTGTTAGGATAACAGATTCATAGACCTAGGGCTAGAAGAGATCATATAGTCCATACCCTTTATCTGATAGCTGAGAAAACCAAGCACCAGCAAGGTTTGATGACTTAAAGTGTTTTATAACTTAAATCTAACCTGCTGATTTAGAATTGTTGAAATCATAAAAAGTCATCTCAAAGGTCTTTACACACTACAAAAATCCTAGGATAACCAATATGTAACTGGAAGTGATCTCTAAAACTATCCTAATACAATTCCCTTTTCTTACAGATGAAAAACTGAGGCTGAAAGAAGATGTGACTTGTCTAGGGTCACACAGATACCAGGTATCGAAGGCAAAATTTGAACTCAGGTCTTTCTGACTCTAAGTGCAATGCTCCATCTATTGTACCACCTAGCTTCCCTGAGAAACATTAGGCAATACTTAAAAATAAGTTTTAGATTAATGATAAAGAATAATTATAACATGAACGTTTCCTGGACACCCAAATTTGTGTAGGGCTGACTATTCATCTCTTTAGTAGCATAAAAGATGGTATAAAGGGGATTATGCTTCACTCTTCCAAAAAATAAAACCAAAAATTCACAAACCTCAAGGTCCTCATAGCTATATGCAGTTATGATGCCAAAACTATTTTCTGCCATGTGTAACACAGACCAAGCCTTGTATAATGTTCAGGCTTATCTTTATAGTAGTAGACAGTAGAACTTAGTGGCACAACTTATGAGCACAATAAAAAAAGCAACATACTCTGAAAAAAAGGTAATTTCACTGGTGAACGACTAACAGGTGGGAGGTACTAGGAAAAGCATGACACAGAAGATGGGAAATGAGCTGAGCTCAAGGAAGCTAAGGATTCTAAGAAATAGAAGGGAGGAGGGAAAGCATTCCATGCTTGGGAGATGAGTAGGGAAGAGGCACATAGGAGAGAGATAGAATTTTGAGGGTAAGGAACAGAAAACAGGCCAGTTTTGCTGGACTGTTGAGTGTAAGAATAATCCACAGTAAGACTGGAAAGTATGGTTGGAGTAAGACAATGAAAGGTTTTAAATATTAGAGAATTTACATAGTATTGTAGCAGCAATAGAAGGCAATATGGGAACCTGGGTTTGTAGAAATGCATTCTGCAGCTGTGTGGAGGTCAGATTGGAGAGGAGAGAGACATGAGCAGGGGGATCTTTCAGTAGAAGACAGTTTTATTCGTCAGGAGCTAGATATAATGAAGGCTTGAGGTAGAAGGGGAGTATGTGAGTTGAGAAAAGTAGGAAGATAGGGCATGTATTGTCCTATGGGGGGGGGGGCGGTAAGGGAGCGTGAACCATTGAGGATGATTCTGAGGTTATGATCCTGAGTGACTAGAAGGATGGTGGGGCCCTCTACAGAAAAAGGAAAATTAATGAGAGGAATTAAAAATATATATCCTTACCTGAAGTAAGAGGCCCTTCTACTGCTCTGACTACTCAGGAGTCTTTACAAGTGGTCACCCAGTTTCCTCTTGGAGACCTCCAGAGTCAAGGGGACTTATAACAATAGCTAATATTTTGATAATGCTTTCAGGTTTTCAAAGTACTTTATACACACACACAGACACACACACACACGCACGCAGGCACGCATATTTACCTTTATTCTTATATAAGCCTTGCAAAGGGGGCTTTATAAAGAAAACTGACTGTGGTTCAGTGATTTGCCCAGGGTCACATAGTAAGTGTCTAAGGCAGGGTTGCTTCTGACTGCAAATCCAGCACTCTGTCAACTCTGCAAAATATCCAAGAGTGGAGGGCACACCATTTTAATTTTGTATAGCTCTAATCATTAGGAAAATTTTCATCAAAATGTGTTAAAAATGTCTTCCAAGGGGTAGCTAGGTGGTGCAGTGAATAGAACACCGGCCCTGGAGTCAGGAAGACCTGAGTTCAAATTTGGCCCCAGACACAACACAAAACTAGCTGTGTGACCTTGGGCAAGTCACTTAACCCCAGTTGCCCCACCTTTCCCCCTCTAAAAAGCAAAAGAAAAAAAGGTCTTCCACATGGCTTCCCTCAGATGCTTGATGGCAGCTATTCCACGATTCTTAAATCTTCTTTAAGCTAAACTCTTAGTATGATACGGTTTCAAGTTCACTTACCAAGAAGTGCCCCCAGTTTTCTATGATCTAAAATGGAATGTCCAGAACTTAGTGAATGCTTCTGGCAAAATATAATCAATACAGAGTACAGTAGGATTATTACCTCTGTTTTCCCCCTGGATACCATACAATTATTAAAACAACCTAAGTTTACATTATCTCTCTTTCAGACACTGCATCATACATTATAATTCATACTAAACTTACTTTCTGCCCAAACCCTCAGCTTATCAAATAATCTGCTGTCTATCCATTGTCTTCCATTTGATTACTGTCCTTGTGTGGTTGATTTTTTGAACCCAAGTCAGACTTTACATCTATCCCCACGAAATGTTTTTGTTATTTTTGAGCCACTGCAGTCACGTTTGGCTATCTGTGACCCCATTTGGAGCTTTCTTGGCAAAGATACTGGGGTGGTTTGCCATTTCCTTCTCCAATTCATTTTACAGATAAGGAAACTGAGGCAAACAGGGTGAAGTGTCCCAGGTCATACAACTAGGAAGTATCTGAACTTAGGTCTTCCTGATTTCAGGCCTTATACCCTATACACTGAATCACCTAGCTGTCCTATGAAATGTTATCTTAGTAGATTCCGTCCCTTGTTCAAGCCTTCCAAGCCTATAATGGATTTCAATTCAGTCATCTGAAACATTCATGGATTTGTGTCATTCAGAAGTTTGACAATCACGCTATCTTTACAGTCATATACCCCCTGAGTAAAATGCTTAGTAGCCCAGGGCCAAGGACAGAGGCCTGACACATTCCACTAGAGATATCCCGGAAGTTTGACATGATCCATCAGCTGACATACTATGGGCTTAGTCATTCACCTATTCCACATCTGACTGTCTGGATTAGTCATAATAACAACAATAATATCTAGCATTTACATAGCTCTTTAATGTTTGCAAAAGCATTTTACATGTATCACATTGAATCTTCACAACAGCCCTGGAAGGTGGATACTATTATTCCCCATTATACAGATGAGAAAAGTGAGATTTAAGAGATCAAGTTACTTGCCCAGAGTCATACAATGAATAAATATCTGAGGAAAGATTTGAATTCAGGTTATTGGAAGATCAAATATTGAAGCTGCAGCTTAAATACTTTGGGAACATAATGAGAAAACAGGAATCATAGGAAAATAGTCTGATGCTGAGAAAGATTGAAAGCAAAAGGAAAAGGGGATGGCAGAGAATAAGACAGATAGATAGTGTCATGGAAACAACCAGCTTGTAGAAACAACCAGCTTATAGAAACAACCAGATGGTCTGAGAGATCATGGAGGATAGAAGGACAGGGTATGATGTGGTTCTTGGGGTCAAAAATAGTTGGACACAACTGAATAACTGAATAACTACTTCCTCCAGGTCTATCACTCTATCCCTTCAGTCATCTTTCTGCCTCTAGGCTCAGAGAGATTGTCAGATGATACAGGGACCCTAGAAAAGGGAGAAGGGCAGAGGGGAAAGATGAAAGTGCAGTGACTATAAGGTCTCACAGAGCATCAGGGACAGAACTGAGATTTGAACCCAGGCCTTCTGACTCCTGAGCTGTGGCTGTTTTCATTGGGATCATACCGTCTCATGGTGAATAACTGGCATGATTTTGCCTGGTTTCCTGTTTTGTTTTAGAGAAACTTTTAGCTCTTCTTTCTACTTGGGGCATTTCAGGTATCTATAGGGCACAGCCCCTTTTGCTTGGCAGGGGAATACCCTGTTAGCCCCATTTCTGAAGATGCTCCTTGCCTTAGCTGAAGACCTTGCTTATCTGTGATATTTCCCTGCTCATCCAGGATGAAAATTGCCTTTACCTGAAATGGGCCAGCTCCTGCTTCTTTCCCCTTCCACAATCAGATACCGAACTGAAAGAGTATTGCTCTATGCTATCTGGGTTTCCCATAGCCTTCCCAATCAGGAGGAGACCTCCCCCAACATGGCCTTTTTCTTCTCCCCAATCAGCTCAGCTTCCTAGCTGGGAAGACAGGGATTGGTAGAAAATACACATTTGCTTAGATCCCTTCAAGTTATTCATTAACTACGTCCCCAGCTTGGGTTTTATAGCCAGCAGGCAATTTTTACAACTAGCTTTTGACAGAACTCTGGCACAAAGTGTCTTTTTAAAAGGACTTTGCCCATTTCTCCTGGAAAGTATTTTATATCAGAGTATTTTCCTATGATTCCTGTTTTCTCATTATGTGGCCAAAGTATTTAAGCTTCAGCTTCAATATTTGATCTTCAAAAAAAAATACATTAAGAGTGAAAGCTGTTTTAAAACAGATATATAGAATGGCCTCTCTGCTCTAAGACTCTTTGTGGCAAATTGCAAAGGGAAAAGTCAGGCCAGGGGAAGATCTCAGTGGCTGAGCAATAAGGACACCCAAGGCTGTAATGTGAAGTCCAAAGGGAGAGCTCTGGATAACGGTCAGCAAGAGACATAGTGTTTAGAGCTGGAAGTGACCTTTGAAATCATCTAATTTGATGTTTCTCATTTTACAGATGATGAAACTGAGGTTCAAAGAGGTGATAAAATTAAGCTGCAGGTAACACAGGGCCTACACAAGATCTCCTTCTGGGATCTGGGTTATAGAGTCAACTGGCCATGACATTGCTGGATACTAACTCTGCTTTATGGTTAGACCATTAACACAATTTTTAGGAAAACATTTTCCCTCCTTGAAGTTAAGTCCAGAAATGGATTCAAATACTTAAATCTTAGAACACTATCTACCTTGACTTATTTGCTGTGTGACAGATTGAGTTCACCTACCTGAGCCTCCACATAATAATCTCTAAAATGGGCTTAATTTTACACCATCAAGCTGATGTACAAAAAAACTTATTTGTAAATTTAAAGTGTTACAGGAAATATGAATTACTATTATTATTAGGGCCTGCCTAGATGAGGTCATGTCCAAGCTGACAGGAAGGTCCCTCTTGCTAGAATTCCAGGTAACAAGTAAATGATATTTATATAGTAGTTTAAAGTCTTCAAAGTGCTTTACAATTTCCTTGTGAGGTGGGTATGGCAGGAATCGTTATACTCAATTTACAAAGGAGGAGCTGAGGCTCTGGGAGTTTATGTAATCTGCTTTTTCTTTGAATCCCCAGGGTTTAGCACATTGTTAAATGTACAGAGCCACAAAGGTAATGCCAGAAGCAGGACTGGAATCTAAGGGGAGGTGGGGGAAGGGAATAAGCATTTATATACCACCTACTATGTACCAAGCACTCTGCTAAGCACTTTAAAAGTATCTCATTTTATACTTACAACAACCCTGAGAGGTCGTGCACTTATTAACTTTATTTTACAGTTGAGGAAACTGAAGCAAAGAGAGATTAAATGATTTGCCTAGGGTCACACAGCTATTAAATGTCTGAGGCTGGATTTGAACTCAGATTTTCCTGGCTCCAGACCCAGTACTCTAGCCACTGTGTCACTTAGCTGCCTCTAGTTCTGGACTATTTGACTCCAGGTCTCCCTGACCATAAACCCAGAATTCTATCTATCATGCTATGCAACCTCCCAGGTAACCATCCAGGTGTGTTTAGGAGAGCTTGGCTTCAGACATGAGCTAGAGACCCAGGATTCATTATCTGTTCCCACCTAAGCTACTCCATCCCAGTCATGAGAGTATACAAGAAACTGGCCTCCTACTACTCATAGCATACAGACAATTCGCCTTTGCAGTGAAACACTGATGTCCCTATTTGACCAATAGTCAAACATCCCAGGTTATAGAAGGGCATATAAACTCACACCTGGGTAGTAGCAGTAGTAGTAGTAGTAGAGAAGTATTAATAGTAGTGGTAGTAGTGGTAATAGTGGTGGTGGTAATAGTAGTAGTAGTAGTAGTAGTAGTAGTAGTAGTAGTAGTAGTAGTAGTAGTAGTAGTAGTAATTAGCATTTATATAGTACTTTAAGTTTTGCAACATGCTTTACAAATGTTATTTCATTTTATCTTTACAACAACCCTGAGATGTAGGTGCTATTATTATCCCCATTTTACAGTGGAAGAAACTGAGGTAGACAGAAGTTAAGTGACTTGCCCAGGTTCACAGAACTAACAAATGTCTGAAGCTGGATTTGAACTCAGTTCTTCCTGACTCCAGGTCCCTGAGGAGAGATTCAGCTGACATAAAAGTACTACAAAAAAACCACTGCCCAAAGCTGTCAGTCACTCATTAGGGAAGTCAGCCAGTACACTGGGGTGAGGTCAAGTAAAGAAGCATTTATCAAGTGCTGACTAGATGCCAGACACTGCTAACTGCTGAAAGCACTTATTGTAGAAACAGCCACCAACACCAAGAGGCTTCTGCATCAGGCTGATCCCAATGCATCTCAT
>WOXC01003773.1:0-124229 GCA_011680675.1 Gymnobelideus leadbeateri | reverse complement strand
CTACTATGTTCTTTCAGAAAGGGCAAAGACTGTTAGCCTAAATTTGGCACAGATCTTACCAGTTCTGTTCCCTTAGGGCCTTGGATCTGAGATTTATCACCTCCCAGACAGGGAGTAGAAGGATAGATTCTCTTACCCTACAGAATTCTTCCTGATTCAGAGCTGGATTCTCACTCTAATTTATGGTGACCACCCCAGTACCTCTTGGGCCCTATGCAAATGAGTGGCTGGGATGAAGACAGTGAGGAAGTCTGTCCTGAGGGCACAATCTTTTCTCTGCTGGCATTTTTCAAAGCCTCACACCCTAAAAGTTGTGGAATGCTTCATTTATACCTCAAAGGGCCTCACCCTTACATATTAGTATCTGTCTTTGCCCTTCATGACCTTCAGCTTTACTTAAGTCTAAAAGGGACACACCTTTACATTATTTCATGGAGGGGGGCGGGGACAGGAAGAGGTTGGTTTGCTTGACCACAATAGTCTTCTCTACATCATTGGCAGAATCTTTGCCTAGTCAATTAAAAAAAGAAAAAGTCTCCCAAAGGGAATTAGAAAAGGCTATGCACCTGCAGGTTCTTGTGTAAGAAGCCAAATTTGTTCTCTGTGTGTGTGTGTGTGTGTGTGTGTGTGTGTGTGTGTGTGTGTGTGTGTGTGTTTTACATGGAAAAAGAAGAAACTGTGCTGTTAAACCTGAAGTTTCATCTGTGATCACCCAGGAGGAGTTATTTAATGAACCTGAGAAGCCAAAAAAAAAAAATGTGCTAATTTTCAAAATATATAGATCCAGTGGAAAGAGAGGAAACTAGGTCTCCTAACAAAATTGGAACAATTGGAAACATACTTTGGAAGCAGAAAAGTATAAGGTTAAGAAATGGACAATAGCGCACTAAAGGGAAAGTGAAAAAAATGAATCATTACAAAGAAAAATGCAATTCTGTGACTTGCAACAATTAATCTAGCTTAATCAGAGTTGGGAAGAAAGAATTAAAAGAAACAAAAATGTAGTTTAAATTAGCATAGTATTGTGTTGAACCTTGATTAAAATAAAAGAAATGTATAGAGATGCTCTTAATATCAGAAAATTTTTTTCCAAAAAGCAATAATGAATACTTGTTATTGCTCAGTCATATATGACTCTTTATGACCCCATATGGGTTTTTTAGTATTTTTTACAAAGATACTGGAATGGTTTTCTCCAGCTCATTTTACAGAAAATGGAAATAAGCAAAATTAAGTGACTTACCCAGGGCCACCTAGCTAGTAAGTGTCTGAGGCCATATTTGAACTAAGGAAGATGAGTCTTTCTGACCACACGCCTGGCACTCTATCCACTGTAGCACCTAGCTGTCCAGTAATACATATAGCAAGCACTGACTGAGCTAGAAACTAGACTGGTGGCTTGACCATTTCTCCAAAATCAAGAAGATACAATCAATGACCTTTGCTTAAATGGCAATCTAAGCTTCAAATTTATGTGCCAGCTATAGGAATCTCCAGCAAGGGTCCAATACAAAAAAGGCAAAAGAAAAAGAAAGAAGCCCAGTGCTGAAAAGTTCAGTATGAGCATAACTTTTTAAGACTTCACTGAGATAAAAGAATAACAAGGAAATACAAAGATATTGCTCTGCCTGTGCAGATATGAACTCTACTTGGAGAAATGCTTGTTATAAATATGGGATACCTTACTAACAATGGAAAAACAATTCCCACCAGTGGTTAAAAAACAACAACAACAAACCACTTCTATTGGACCCACAAGGAGTTCAGATAGAATTTCTGAGTCAAAGGGACAATTAAAAAATACCTAGAATGGATTGGAAAAGCCTAGGCAAGCAAAAATGGAATTGGCTACAGAAAAACTATCTTTTAGAAAGTATCTGGGACAGGAGACTGTCGCTAAAGAGACAATTCCTCCCCAGGAAATTGGAATTAAATTCGAGCTCTCTAAAGCTTTTCAAACATTAGTTTCATGGATGCTGGTATCCTTGTGGATTTGGAAGAGTAGTTAGAATAATAGAATAACCTTTAGAATTCAGCACATTAAAATGTCAATTTATATGGATTTGATAAATTACTTGGGGACAATTATTATTCATGGCATAGTTGATCCATGCTCTGGATAGCAATTATGTGACACTGATTGTTAAAAGTGATAACTATTCTATGCTAGTTTCTGAACCCAGCCAACATAGAAGGCCAGAATTGGGAGATGAATGCATGGAATGTTTTTCCATGTAAATGATTTGGAGGTACATTAAACAAGCTTAATGTTATTAGAGAAGCAATAAGTTTTGTTTTAGTTTTATGGTATAATTTTTAAAACTGTGTTATATTAGTGCTTCATTAATATTTATCTTGCATTATACTTTTTGGAAATATTATATAATAGTGCTATTAGTTTTTTTGAGAATACCTAGATTGTAATGAATGCGTAACATCAGGAGTTTAAATCCTCTTTCATCTCAATACCATATGGATTTTTGAGCCAAACACTGAGTGTCTTCAATATCAATTCTTATGAATTGGAGCTATATCACAGAGTAGAAATAGTTGCCTGGAAGGCATGTTGCTCTTCCTCTGGTCAGTGATTGTCATAAATATTCAAATGCATAAACTCCTACATGTGAAGAGTTAATGTGTATTTGGCAAACAGTTCAGCAGACTCGGGGAAGTTGGAAATCCTATCAGAGAGCATAGTTTGAAAACAGTTACATTCACAAGGACTAGGAATATTTGAAATGTAATTAAAATGAAAAATAAATTTTCCATCGTATTTAAAATTTGATTGTTATCTAGAAATAAATGTGATTGTTATCTAGAAACCTTCGATGAACATAGTGATGTAACATATTCAAATGACGTCAATCTTTTCTCTAATATGATATCCAGCAGTAGGACCTGGTGGCACTGCAGGCCACTAGATGCAATCTCCTCTCATAGAAGTGAAACATTCCAGGATGTGCGGTCCAAGAACAAACCTTTTTGTGGTTTTGTAGACTGCATGAAGCTTTTGTAAAGGGGTTTTCTCAAAAGTGCAATCTGAATCTATCCTCCTAAAATGGCCAGGCAATTTATGGATACAAGGCCTAGGCTATTCCATTGCTTTGAGTTCTTCAAACACTAGATTGCTATGGGTATTTACTACTATGTATTGTGTGATGGGGTACAGGCTCTGGGAAATGAACTCTGATTGAATCTTCCCATTTGATGAGGCATTTGCCTGAGGCCTTAAGCCTTTCATTATAGCTAGGCCCAAATCTCTTACTCTTACTATCCTAGCCCTCCATTGTCCATCTACTTCCCACCCTTGATCCTTTCAAAATATCCATGCCCAAATCTGTTACCCTTAAATTAGCCTAGCCCTCCATTGCCTGCCATCTCCAGGTAGCCACCTGCTATTTCCCACCCTTAATTTCTCATTACTGGAGTCTGACCTCATTTGACTCCTCCAGGAAACCCTCCCCAAACTCTTCCTCCAGACCACCCCTATATTCCTCCCACAACCTTTCTATATATAAGCTCCATCTTGCCTCCATGAGGTGGTGGAAAATTATCTAGTGTAGACTCACTCTGCGTCAGATTATTCTGGCCCGCTTGTCTAATATAAGCGTCACAAATACCTACGCTCCTTAAGAGTCTACCCATTATGGTGAACCTTTAATAAACTTTGCTTTTCTTTGTCTGAGAGAAGACTTGAGTTGAATTCATTCGTCAGGACCTGGCATGTTGGTATTTTGGGGTCTTGTATACCCCTAAACCTTAAACCTCAATATTTTATGGTTCCCTGATCTCAACATTGTGTACTAATCCATTCCACTGATCTATCACTCTATTTTTTAGCTAATACCAGATTGTTTTGATGATTACTACTTTGTAATATGGGACAGCTAGGTGAGGTGGTGGATGCAGTATTGGGCTTGGAATCAGGGAGACTCATCTTTCTGAGTTCAAATCTGGCCTCAGACATTTACTACCTGTTTGACCAGGGCAGGTCACTTAACCTTGTTTGCTTCAGTTCTCTCATTTGTAAAATGAACTGGAGAAGGAAATGGCAAACCACTCCAGTATCTCTGCCAAGAAAACCCCAGATAAGGTGTCAAAGAATCTGAAACAACTGAACAGCAGCAGCTTTGTAATATAGTTTGAAATCTGCAACTGTTAGGCTGTCTTCCTTACCATTTTTTTAGATTGATTCCCTTGATATTCTTGACCTTTTGTTCTTGCAGATGAATTTTGTTATTATTGTTTCTAGCTTATACACAATAATTCTTTGTAGTTTGATTGCTATGGCACTGAATACGTAAATTAACTTAGATGGAATTATAATTTTTATTATATTGCCTCACCCTACCCATAAGCAATTAATATTTTCCAATTGTTTATATCAGTCTTTTTGTAATTGCATTCACTTTATCTCTGGGTTTGTCTTGGCAGGTAAATTCCCAAGTATTTTGTATTGTCTGCAGTTATTTTAAATGGAATTTCTTTTTCTGTTTCTTCCTGCTGGGTTTTGTTGGTAGTACATAGAAAAGGTGATGATTTATGTGGGTTTATTTGCTATCCTGCACCTTTGCTGAAATTGTTTCAACTAATTTTTTAGTTGATTCTCTAGAATTATAACATCTACAAAGAGCAATCATTTTGTTTCCTCATTGTCTATTTTTAATTCTTTTAGTTTATTTTTCTTACCTTACTGCTATAACTAGCATTTCTAGTACAATTTTGAGTAATAATAATGGTAATGGACATCCTTGCTTCACATCTGATCTTACTAGGAAGGCTTCAAGTTTATCTTCCTTACAGAGGATATTTGCTCTTGGTTTTAAATAGATACTACTTATTATTTTAAGAAAGGCTTCACTGGAATAGAGCACTGGCCTTGGAGTCACAAGGACCTGAGTCAAATCCAGCCTCAGACACTTAACACAAAAAAACTAGCCATGTGACTTTGGGCAAGTCACTTAATCCCAATTTCCCTACCTTCCCCCCTCCAAAAAAAAAAGCAAAGAAAAGCTTTATTGATTCCTGTGCTTTATAGTATTTTTGATAGAAATGGGTATTGTATTTTGTCAGAGGCTTTTTATGTATCTATTAATATAATCATATGTTTTTGTTGTTATTGTTATTAATATGGTTAATTATCCTGATAGTTTTCCTAATATTGAACCAGCCCTACATTCCTGGTATAAATCCCACCTGGACATAGTGTATGATTCTTATAATATATTGTTGTAATCTCCTTGCTAGTATTTTATTTTAAAATTTTGCTTCCATATTCTTTAAGGAAATTCGTCTATAATTTTCTTTTTCTGTTTTTGTTCTTCTTGTTTAAGGTATCAAAACTATATTTGTGTCATAAAGGGATTTGATAGAACCCCTTTACCTATTTTTTCTAATTGTTTATATAATATTGGAATTAATTGTTTTTTAGACATTTGGCAGAATTTACTTGTGAATGCATCTGATCCTGAGAATTTTTTGTTAGGGAGCTCAGTGATGGCTTATTTAATTTCCTTTTCTAATATAGGGTTATTTAAGTACTCAATTTTCCCCTCTGTTAATCTGGGCAGTTTATATTTTTATAAATATTCATCCATTTTACTTAGATTGTCAGTTTTACTGGAATATAATTGAGCAAAACAATTACTAATAATTGCTTTAATTTCATCTTTATTGGTGGTGCATTCGCCCTTTCCATTTTTGATACCAGGTTTCCTTCTTTCTTTTTTTAATCACATTAACCAATGGTTTATCTATTTTTTTCTATAACCACCTCCTATTTTTATTAGTTCAATTTTTTTTTACTTTCAATTTTATTAATCTCTCTTTTGATTTTCATTTTGGTGTTTAATTTGGGACTTAAATTTTGACTATTCTTCATATTAATATCATTGCATTTTGTAAGGGAATGGATGTAACTTGGGTTCCTGATAATGGTGATCTGAAAGGGATAGGACCATATTGTTATCTTATTTCAGTTATCTAGAAAAATTGGGAAAGAAGGTGGATTGTTGGAAATTCTATATGAGAGATTCTTTAACAACTTGTTGTTTAGCACTCTCATTGCTCTAAGGGGGAGCAGCTACCTGGTTGGCATAGCTTAGAGCCCTTACTAGTACCTAGGACTCACTGCCTTAGAGTAATAAGCAGTAAGTTGGCAAGTTGGTTACCTTCAAGATGAGGCCATCACTGCAGTCTCAGTAATGTACCTAAAGGCTTAGAAAGAGATCAATAGTTGATACAATTAGAAAAGGATACTGTCCTAATGACAAAAGCCAAAATGAATCAGTTCCAGGTGTGACTGTGATAACTGCATACCATTTTTGCACCAAGCAACCCCTAGAATATTCTCTTCTCATTTAAGGATAGTATTGTCTTACAGGCTGAAAATATATTCTGAGGTTCAGAAATTCCTTGTATGACCAGCTGTGGGCAATACATGCTGACTTCACTCATCAATATTGTCCTGACAATCTACATGATAAATTAGGAATCCTTAGAGCTTATGGCCCCAGAGTTTTATCTAGAGACTCTCTGGTTGGGAATGAAGCCATTCTCAATGTGCTGTCCATGTCTGTGAACCCATTAAGGGAGTCTGGGCCCTGACACAAGGACACCGGGAAAAATGCATGTGAGACTGAATTGATCATGATGGTGTATAGGAGATCAAGCCCCTGAAACAGCCTAGTCAATTCATTAGTATTTATAGAATAACACCAGATATTTAGTATTGAAATAGGGAGTCAGTGAAGCCTTCTGACTTTTGTAATCATCCAGCTGAAGTGTGCACAAAAATTAGAGATGATGCAGTTGCAGTGCATGGTAAGATTTGTTGGGTTGATCAAAGAATATAAATTAACACCCTTCAGACAAGCTGCAGCTAATATTGGAACATCCTCTCTGTCTCTGTCTCTGTCTCTGTTTCTCTCTGTCTCTGTTTCTCTCTCTCTCTCTCTCTCTCTCTCTCTCTCTCTCTCTCTCTCTCTCTCTCTCCTCTGTCTCTCTCTCTGTGTCTCTCTCTCCTCTCTCTCTCTCCTCTCTCTCTGTCTCTCTCTCTGTCTCTCTCTCTCTCCTCTCTCGCTCTGTCTCTCTCTTTGTCTCTCTGTCTCTCTCTGTCTCTGTCTCTCTCTGTCTCTCTGTGTGTCTCTGTCTCTCTCTGTCTCTGTCTCTCTCTGTCTCTGTCTCTGTCTCTCTGTCTCTCTCTGTCTCTCTCTCCTCTCTGTCTCTCTCCTCTTTCTCTCTTTCTCTCTCTCTCACCATCTCCATCTCTCTCTGTCTCTTACTCCTCTCTCTATCTCTGTCTCTCTCTGTCTCTGTTTCTCTCTCTCCTCTCTCTCTCTCCTTCTCTCTCCTCTCTCTGTCTCTGTCTCTGTCTCTATATATTCTCTCTCTCTGTATTATATATATATATATATATATATATATATATATATATATATATGTTTGGAATATATATATGTTCAGAACATCCATTTGTAATAGCTTTGACTAAGCTGATAGATCAGACTCTCTACTGGCTAGGTGCCCAACAGAATAATGTTATTTTTCAGTTCCAGTTTCCCTTTAAACTAGACTACCCTCATCCCAGAGAATTTCATAAATTTCATAGCTTTCTGGCTACTGTATAGGAGATCAAAGGTCCAGAGTCTCCACTGTATTCAAACCCTATAGATTTGTATCTCCACCTAGCGCCTTGCTTTCTGCATCCCACTCATAAAACCTGCCACATATTCAAAATAATGCTTTATCCCTAATGTACTACTTCGTAGACAGTTATGGTATCTGGAATGGTTCTCTTTCTCATGTTGTTCTGTTACATTTACTATATCAGAATAAAATGTGAAAATCTTCATATTTATAATGAGCCATCCACAGTAATGTGTCTTGTTTCTGATTCTGGGTACAGGAGGAGATGCCAGAATTAACGAACATAGATAATAATTCAGATTGGTTTGTGCTGAATACAAAAAGGGAGAATGTGGAAGCATATTAAGCCTCTCCTCACCTTTAAACCTCTTTAGAAAAATATTAAGAAATAATATTACTTCAGTATGAATTCCCTTAGGCTCATCTGCATAAAATAAAACTTGTCAGTATTTAAAGTGTCCTATTCTGAACTCCTGTCTTTATTCATATATCTTTAATATTGTATTCAAATATCTTTATTCGCAGGCCTAACCAGTTTCTTAAGGGAAAGCTCAGGGAGGAATTCCATTCTCTATGATGATCAGTTTCATGATGGGGTGACTGAATAAGGGCAGGAGTCTCATTGATTAACCTAAATAAAAGCAATACCTCTTTTCTTCCTGCACTTCACTGTTTTAAATGGCTTTAGGAAAATGATTCCCTAGGACACACTAAAATTAAGTTGCCCATGTTTCATTTAAGTTACTCAAAATCTGGAACCTAAACGTTGCACCCTTGTTTAATCTCATCTGGAGTTTTTTCTTTGTTATTGAACAATATCTTTTTTTTTTTTTTTTGTTATTGAACCATATAAATTGTAGAGAGAAAATAGTTTGGGTTAGAAAACGTTTCACCTTAGGAGTTCACTCCACCCTTGGATTTCTCTCACTGGAAATACTCTCTGTCCCTCTGACCCATTCCTCTGGTGGGCTGGTTCCTTCCAGACCCTCCATTTTAAGGAAAACACCCAGACTGACTTTGTCTTCATATCTCTCTAAGCTCCACTCCTGGCTCTGAACTTTCTCCACGTTCCTCTCTGGATATCTCCCCCTAACCCTTTTCCGCTTCCTTTTACATATTATCTTCCTCCATTAAAATATGACTTCCTTCTTTCTTTCTGCTTTATTTATATTCCCAGCGCTTAGCACAGTCCCTGACACATAGTAAGGACTAAGTAAATACTTGTTGACTTGTCCGAGATATTTTCAAAGGCCTGGGGAACCTCTGTCTCTTTTGGATTTCTCCCTCTCTAAGTGACTGCTTAGAATTTATTTAATGAATCTGTTTCTAACAGACTAGTGCCAAAGAAGCAGAGTGATGAATTTTTCTTCTACAGTACCCAGATGGAAAGGTTAAGAAAATAGTCATTTGGGGCGGCTAGGTGGCACAGTGAGTAGAGCGCCGGCCCTGGAGTCAGAAGGACCTGAGTTCGGATCTGGCCTCAGACACTTAACACACACAAACAAAAACCTAGCCGTGTGACCTTGGGCAAGTTACTTAACCCCAATTGCCCTCCAAAAAGCAAAAAATAAAAATAAATAATAGTAATTTGGAAGTGACCAGAAATAATCCATCAAATACCAAAAGAATATATGGTGTATAGTGGAAAGGGTGTTAAACCTAGAGTCAAGCTACTTAGCCTGGTCATCATAGGTCAGTCATTTCACCTTTCTGAGCCTTGATTTCCACATGTATAAAATAGGGATAATATTTGTGCCACTTCCCTCACAAGGCTTTGTAAACCTTTAAGGGCAATCTAAGGTGAGGCCTTATCTTTTTTATCAACTAATTAATTAACCAATTTATCTGCTCATTTATTTGTTGTTTTTTTATTCATTCATTCATTCTTTTGTTTATTGTTACATGGCTACAATTTCAACTGGCCTTGATTCTGGGAAGGTCAGCTCTCAAGACCAGGGGCAGCTAGGGGCCCCAGCAGATAGAGCCCTGGACTTGGAGTCAGGAAACTCTGAGTTTAAATCGGGTCACAGACACCTAAGAGCTGTGTGACTTTGGGCAAATCATTTAGCCTCTGCTTGCCTCAGTTTCTTCATCTGCAAAATGGGGATAGTAATAGTCCCTACCTTCCAAGTTTGTTGAGAAGATCAAATGAGACTAATTGTAAAACACTTAGCACGGTGTTTTACATAGGCACGTACTATATAAATATGAGTTATTATTTTCCCTTCTCTGATGGGTATTAGCTACAGAATGCTGTGCAAGACACTTAACCTCTTAGTGCTTCAGGCAACTATATAAATTGTGGAATGGGTGTTGACCTATGTTGGTAGAAGAAATTCCTACCTGGGAGCTCCTTATACCAATGAAATCACAGGTCCTTATCCTTATCTGTATCGTTATTATTAATTATTATTATTATTTTATTGTGAAAAGGATGATTACAATTTAATTTTTTTTAAAAACCAATAAAAGCAACTGAAAATAGTTGCTCCAAGCTAGTCTCATCAGTCAGTTGTCAAAAATCACTGATTCTTGACAATGGATTTCCAAGTTCAAATTTCAGTATTTCTCCTATACCACACCTGGACAACTGTAGCCAAGTCAGAGTGTCTAGAGAATGATGGAAGTATGCTGGAAGGAAGAAGCAATATGTTTGTAACACTGTCCTCTGAACTTTGGTAGATGGATATGATAATAGCATCATCTGGAGGGAGTGTGTGTGTGTGTGTGTGTGTGTGTGTGTGTGTGTGTGTGTGAGAACTGGCTCCCAGCCAGGGCACCTTTTCCCCACCCCCATCCCGTATGCAAATGGTTATACAAAGGGCACCAGGAATTAATGTCATTTCCTGGCTCTTGTTAACCCCTCCCCCCATCTCATCTTATCTAGTTCTCCCTCCTCCAACCTTGGTTAGCTTCCCTTGGAGTTTGGTCTTGGTCTAAAGTACAGTGGTTGCTTTCAAACTTGCCCTCTGATAACACCACCTTCAGCCATTTTTTCACTAAATGAACTCTGCCCAGCATAAACCACATGTGCAATCTAGTATTCTCTTTGTTTATCCTCTGAGGACCTGACTCTGACCTGTTTCTTTTGACCTGACAGTGCTGCCAGGCTACTGCAGCTTATCCCTTGTGTCCTCTTGAGGCTTGTGCTCTGAAATGGCCACCTTTCCCTCAAGGGATGCTCAAGGGATGACTGAAAGGACTGAACAGGAACCATAGCTTGTGTCTCTGTGGTGTCTGAGGTGTCAAGGCTTGCTTACTGCAGGTGATGGTGCCGCTGTCTTGGTACAGTATTTCAAAACACCAGATGCTGAAATGATATTTGTTTCATGTGTGAAATTTGAATATACTACACCCATGGAAACAGCATGGTGTAGTAAAAAAAACATGACTGAGTCGTAGCATCCTGGTTTTGTCACTGTCTAGCTTTCATCATGATTCAGCTACTCAGTCATTTGCCTTTGCTTATACTCTGTGATCTAGGTCACCTTGATTTTCCTACTCTTCCACCATCCCACTGGACGCTTGTTCTTCTTTTGTAGTAAACTATCTGGGTGATACAGTGGATAGAGTTCTGGGCCTGAAGCCATGAAGACCTGAGTTCAAATGCAGCCATAGACAGCCATAGACACTAGCTGTGTGACCCTGGGCAGCTCACCTTACTGCTTTAGTTTCCTCAACTGTAAATTAGGGATCATAACAGTGCTCACCTCCCTGGGTTGTTGTAAGGGTCAAATGATAGAATATCTGCAAAGTCTATAAAAGTGCTCTTAACAAATATTTACTCCCTTCCCTTTTCTTCTTTCCCTTGCCCTCAATGACTATGTACAAGAAGCTCTGAAACTCTCTATTTGGACATACCGGCTGAGAGAAATGACTTTATTTATTATAATTTATTTATTGGTTATTAATAATAATCAATGATTTGGGGAGACCCAGAGTTCCTCCCTTTCTTCTAAAGTCCTAATTTTGAAAGTCCAGTCTCTTGAAGGACATTGTTGAAAATGAGATTGAACTCACTTTCTTGGATTCAGACCCCACTTAGGTGGAGTGTTCCCTTCAGGCTTAAATTATTTGAATAGATTGCCCAAGTCTAGGGGAAGCTTAGAAATGGATGACATAATCAAAGTTAAGGTCCAATCCCTCATACTAATATTCATTCTCTCATTAATTATTAACAACCAGAGCTGATTGCAACTCTTCTTCCAAAAGGCATACATAGATAAGCTATGAGTCTGCTACCATCTCTAAGAGAGAGGCTGCCAAATGACCATCCTTTTATTAAAATGCTAGAATTATTAAAATTATTTAATTACCCAGAAACTATGTCTCTTGAGCCATTTTAATCACCATGGTCAAAACTGAATCTGACTGGGATATTCACCTTAGCTCCAGAATATAGTTATAGTTGCAGAAGTGGGCCACCAGGATTCAGAACACAGGACAGCCTCTACCCCCATCAGTTGATGATCTCATCCACTCATATGGATTTAATTGCCATCTGCTAACAATTCTCAAATCTTACTATCCTGCCCCATACTCTTTGCTGACCTCCAGTTTTGTATCTTAAGCTGTCTTTCAGATAGTTAAAATGTCCAGTAGACATCTTAAATTCATCATATCCAAAACATCTTTCCCCTCAAGTCCCCCCTCTCCCCTGCCTTACCTGTTACTAGATAGGGCAATGCTATCCTTCTAGTTCTTCAGGCTCACAACCTAGGAGTTATCCTTAACTCTTCTCTATCTCTCACCCCTCCATATCCAATCTATTCCCAAGGCTTATAGATTTCACCTTTGCAACTTGTGAGCACAACTCCACCCTTCCCTTCCCCTAATTGATCCATGGGAGGGAGTTTCAGCCTAGGGCAAAATCCTACTCCATTCTTTCCCTTGCCCCCCACCCACCACCCCCCTACCAGGTGTTCCCCATTTCCACCCATTCTGGGTTCCCTGTCCCTCAGCCTAGGGTGAACTTTGAGGTCGAGGGAAATTCAAATGTACACTGACCGATCACTGATTTTAATTTCTCCTTATGTAACCTGAATATTGAATCTCTTTAAAAACCTGCTCACTGTCTGTGCCAGCATTGTCTGATTTGGGTATGTAACCCTGACAGTCCTGTGGCAATAAAATCCACTTTCAATTTTAATCTTGGGGATCTTCTGTCTCGCTCCTTTAAGCTCTTCACAACATCTCTCCAATATACCCCCTTCTCTCCTCTGACACTGTCACCTCTCTAGTTCAGACCCTTATCAGCTCATACCTGAACTACAATAGTCTGTTGGTGAACATACCTGTGTCAAGTCTCTCCCTACTCCAGTCCATCCTCTATTCAAGCCACTGAAGTGATTTTTTTTTCTTAAGTTCAGGTTTGACTATGTCACTGCTTACTCAATAAACTCTAGCAGCTCCCTGTTGCCTCCAGCATCAAATTCAAAATGCTCTGTTTGCCATTCAAAGCCCTTCCTAACCTAACCCCCTCTTTGCTTTTCAGTCTTCTCACACCTTACTCCCTAAATACATTCTCTTCCATCCAGTGACATTAACCTTCTGGTTGTTCTGTGAATAAGACATTCCATCTCTTGGCTCCGGGCATTTTCTCTGGCTGTCCCCCATTCCTGAAATGCTTTCCTTCATCTCTGCCAGCTGGCTTCCTTAGCTTCCTTTAAGTTCCAATTAAAATCCCATCTTCTAATGAAAACCCTTCCCGTCCCCTCTAAATTCTAGTGCCACATCTCTATTAATTATTTTCTATTTATCTTGTATGTAATGCATTTGCATATACTGGTTTCTCATCTCCCTCTTACACTGTAAACTCCTTAAAGACAGGGACTGTGTTTTGCCTCATTTTGTAACCCCAGATCTTAGCACGTAGTAGGCACTTAATACATATTTATTGATTGATGGATTAAGGTTGCTGATAGCTTAGGTGTCTTCCTTTGAGAACTACCTCTTCATATCTTTTGACCATTTATCTATCGGGAAATGGTTTTCATTCTTATATATTTGAATAAAGTATGTAAGTCTCAGCACCCTCTCCCTACTTTTCTGCCACCCCACCACTAAGACTGTGAAAGCAAAAGGGTGTCACATAGAAGGAAATTCAGTTTTATATTTTTCTTTGTTTCTTGGGTTAACATGGCCAAAGAATGCTTACTGATGCTTAATAAATGCTTTATTCATTCATTTATAAAACTTTTATCAGATACTTAGTATGTGCAAAGCACTGTGCTAGGTACTGGGTATACAAAGAGAAAAACACAACAATCCCTTCTCTCAAGGAGCTCACATTCTAATGGGGAAGACAATACTTGTGCAAAGTTTTAGCTACAAGTCAGGTGAAAAGGTACCCTGGGGTCCTTAGGGTGTAGTTTCAAAGCAGATGACAACGCCTCTTCTTCAATGTCCTTTTTCCTAATAAAATGATATCAGTTTCTGCTGGTGAATCATTTGACAGTACCAAAGCCTTTGGTGGCAAGAACTGGCTTTTCCTACCTAATAATACCTAGTGCCCCAGTGATGAGTTTTTCTTTTCTCAGCTAGGCTGATTCATAGTCAACAGATATAATTTGCTGCAAAGTTGAAGCTTTCCAGCATGGGAGGACTTTGTAGCCTTCAGAAACCCAGGGTTGATACAGCCTCCATGATACAAAGAAGCAATGTAGTAGGATATTGATAACAATATAAAATTACACATTATTATTGGTTTGTGGTAGCCAGATTGCCATTACATATCTATTTTGTAAATATTTATATGTGTTTATGTTGTCTGACTTTTTATTCTATCACCTTGTACAGTATCTTGTGTGTAGTCAGGGCTGAGTTGTTGATGAATTCATAGATCAATAAAATAAGGGGGTTGACTAGGAAGACTTGTATGACCAGATGTCAGATTAAACAAGCACAATACAGTATACACGATAGGTGTAATAAGTACAATGATACTGATGAGGAAAGGGTAATAGGTTCTGCCAGGGACCCTGATCACTATCAATGACCAGAAACCCTGCAGTTCAGTCTGGAAAGAATTCACCAGGCTCACGCAAACTTGGAAGCTGAGATTGTAAAGTTTATTGTTACGCTGCACAGCACAGCGGGCAAGGATTCTTAGGAAACTCGAAAACTTACAGACATCACAAGCATAGTTTTAAGGAGTTAAGATAGTAAATCAGGTGTCAATTATGCTAACTAGGTGAGTAAGGGTGGGATCAGGGAGGAATTAAGGAGTGGTCAGTGCTTAAAGGAACATGCACTTTTAATATCAATTGCGCATGTATATTGCCCATAATCCACTGGGAAATAGCCCAAGGTGGGGCTACCTGGAGGTGTGGTTTTGGGCCTGACACATCACTAAAGTCAGCCAGCAGTCACAGCCACTGAGGAGTGCCCAGTCTGTCACCCATCAGTGTCATGTTTGACAAGATGGATGTTGGGAACCAAGGCCAATGGAGACTCACTATGGGTATAATTGGCTATGGAGTTAACCCATAGATAGGGCATTGAAGGATTCATGGTTCAGCTGGCCACTCTACTAAGGGAGATAACATTTGCCTAAGCTAAAATGTTTATAGATAGTTTAGTGAAGGAGTCATATGCGGCTTGTTATTGTTCCAAGCAGAGATAAACAGTTCATGAGTTGTTGCTGGGCAGAGTGCTGGTAGGGGAAGGAGCAGAGTCAATGCTCTGATGCTGGGGTGGGGGGGGAAGGGAGAGGGGGGGTAGGGTGGGAAGTGTGATTTTACAGACTGGTTTTACAAAATTATTTTACAGACATAGTTCCCAAAGTACCCCTTTTACAAACTGATATTACAGACTGATGTTACAAATATATATCCCAAGCACCCCATCATACAAGATGGCTTTGTAAAGAGACTACCTCAACCCCTCTCTGAACTTTGGACTAGCTCTGTCTACTACATATAAAAAGACCAGAAATGCAGGTTAGAGGTAGCAGAGACAATGAATGACTCTTCTCTCTGACTTGACATTTTCTCTGGGTCTGCTTTCTTATTCATTCATCTACATGGGAGAATGAAAGAGACAGGATTTGAAAATTAGGAAGCCCAAACTGCAGAGTTGTTCACTAGTTACTGGGCAAATAAATGTCTCTGGGCTTAAAAATCAGCCTTCAGAGATTGAAATTTGCAGTATTTTGGCTAATCTCTATAAGCTCCAGAGGAGCAGTGCCCTGTAGAACAGCATCCACCCCACAGAGACTGTGAGTCAGCTCATTTGTAGCAGCATTCAGAGGGGGAGGCTCTGACACCAGCAGTGCATCATGCACAAGCAATTAGACAAGTCCAGTGACATACAAATAAGCAGAACCAACCAGCAAAAATTATTAGACCAATGGCAGCTATTGGAGCTCTGAGGGAGAAGATAGCAACACCCACCCTGGAGACATGAGTAGCCTCTCTACGTTTGCATCTTGGCCAAATATATTTCCTCCACAGGCATTCTTCCACATGTGTATTTTCTATCAATGTCTACTCTTCCCACTGATGTGTTCTGTATGTGTAAGAGAGTATAACCCAGTTTTATGGGAAAAACTACTGTAGCCATTTCATGAAATGCCTTTGCTTTAAACTACTTGTGCCCTCCAGCTGACTATTAAAGGCATTTTGATGGGAAATAGTAAATATAATTTTAGGGCAGAGTACCTTGAACATTGGATAGTTGTCCATTGGAGTACTTTTCCTGTAAGTTGAAAGGGGGTGCCCCAAGTAACTTCCACTGATAGGAAGAAGAGCTCTGAAAAATTGAAAAACCAACAATGTTTACAAAAAACAGATAGTGAAACACACTACCTCCTTCCAGAAAAGACTGGGGAAAGTTATATACATTTTCAAAACTTGTCACTGTATTGTAGTTATTTGCTTAATAGTTTTTCTTTGTTAGAGGACAAGGTTCCATTTGGGTAAGGGATGGTATTTCCAAAAATTTCTGAGGTTAGGGGTGGAGTCAGGAGGACTTGAGTTCAAATCCGACTTCAGACACTTAAAACTAGCCATGTGACCTTGGGCAAGTCTTTTAACCCCAATTGCCCTACCTTCCCCCCTCCAAAAAGGCAAAAACAAATATCTAAAAAAAAAATAATAATAACTGAGGTTAAAAACAAAGAACATCAATAATTTTTTTTAAATGAACAAGTTGGATTAAAATACTTCTGAGGTTCCTTCTAGATCTAAATCCTATGATTTGGAATTGTAATGTTCTGGTAAATTATGTCCAGAAAAAAATAATATTTCTTTGAGACAAATTTGAAAAATCAGTTATGAAATAATAAAAAGTAAGACACTGAAATGGGCTTTTAAAGGCATAGATTACTATATTCAAAACACAAAAACATCACTTTCAGCATAGGAGAAATAGGTTAGAACTATACCAACGCTTGCTTGTTAGGGTTGCAGATTAGTAGTAGTGGGTCTACCAGAAGCTTACCATAAATTTTTCGACTTTGACATGGGGCACACTAATAATCTAGAAGAATTCTGAGTTGGTGTGACTAAGTTTGTTTCATTTCATTCTTTTCTTGATGATTAGACTGTATATTGCTGCCTGGTAAGAAGTCAATAAATTGGATGTATACTAGTGACGAAAGGAGAATTCTTTTTTTAGGCTTTCTCCCTGACTAAGGGGGCAATATCAGGACAAAGAATATTAAAAGAGTTTATGAAAGTACCTCTAGGTAGCAACACATTGACAGACTGATCACTGGGGATCAGCCATAGCTTTAAGATCAGCCATAGCTTTTATTGATAACTTTTGTAATGAGATAAAGACTATTCAGATAGGTCCACATCAGCAATAATTGTTGGGTCATTAAATCTCAGTTCTTCTCCCTGGTAGGAGTACATGACAATTTCCAGGTACAAATAGGTAGGGGGATGACTTACTGCTGATGAATATTAGGTCAGCTTGAGGGATGTCTCCCCCACAACATTGATTGACAAGCAGGTCTAGGAACAATGGGTCACTGAGTCAGCATGCTGTTGTTTGTTAAGATGACTGATAACATCACAAGGGTGATGTCTTGACTTGCCCATGAGTTGGATTGAAGTGAAGCAGAGCTCATAAAAGTTGTCAGCCTCACTGTCTCCTCCAAAGTCCAAGACAAAAGTCAAGACAGCCGGCGAAGGCCCAGGATTCAGTGGATGACCTTGGCCCAAATTAGGTCTTTCCCAGGTTTACCTTTGTCTGAGGCAATGCCCATTCAATGACTAAGGGGTAGGTAAGAACTGAGACAAAAGATGGCTCAATATATCAATCTGGGAGGGAAAAACTCTTAGAGTTTCTGACCAGAACAGAAAACAATTGCTATTTACACCCATTCTAAGCCATCAAAACCTAAAGAATCCTGAATCAGCATAACTTTCAATATGTGTGTTCTTTGAAATCTCTCATTTTCAGTCTTGCTTTTTTTCCAATAAAAATCAAATACGCTTATGTTGAGAAAAGTGTTTTCTACCAATACGATAAAAATGACATCATAACTTAAATTAGTTCACACATTTAGTGCCATATCAATCAAACTACCAAAGAATTGCTTTACAGAATTAGAGCAAATGATAATGAAATTCATCTTATGGAACAAAGGTTAAAAAAAGTCTCAAAGAAAATAATGAAATAAAACCAAGAATGATGGTAGTTAAAAAACACTTTTTTAGATCTTACTGTGTGCCAAGCACTATGACAAGCACTGGGGAGACAAAGAAAGGTAAAAAAAAAAAAAGGATCCTGCCCTGAAGAATTTAAATGAAAGACAGAAGGAAATAAGCACTTATTAATCACCTACTGCATTCTGGGTGCTGTGCTAAGCCCTGTACTATATTATCTCATTTGATCCTCACAACAACCTTGGCAGGTAAAGGCTGTTATTATTCCTATTATACAGATGAGGAAATGGAGACAGACAGAGGTTCAGAGGTCACATAGTGTCTGAGGAAGATTTCAAAGTCAGAGGACTACCTCAGACCCTTCTGAACTTTGGGCTAGGTGTATCTACTACATATCAAAGGTAGAAGAGACAAGGAATGACTTTGCTCTTTGACTTAACATTCTCTCTCTGTCTGCTGTGTCTGCCCAGAGTCACACAGCTAGTGAGTGTCTGAGGCTGGATTGGAACTCAGGTCTTCCTGATTCCAAACCCACCCCCCCAAAGTGGGAAACAATATGGAGTTAACTATGTACAAATAAACTATTGTGAAAACTGATACCTTGAGTTGCTTGACACCCCCTTCCTTCACTCCCCGATTATCTAGGTAACCAGAACTATATGAGGACCAGATGCATTGTTTTGTCATATCAACAATCCTTTGTGGTGACTGAGAGTAAACCAAGCTGGGTATGCAGGAAATCAGCAGCTCTGAAGACAACTAAGCTCATACTGGCTTTGAAGCAGGCCCTAAGCCATTTAGTGGTCATGAATCTTCAAGAAACGTCCTAATCTGCAGAGACTTCCTTTTTTTGTGTCCCCTTATCCTATTTGTGCTCAAGTCTAGAGCTGTCAGGCTAATCTGTGTATCAAAGGGCCACATATCTGACACCTGGAATGCCTTATAACCCCCTACTGCATCTCTCCTTCCTTGGGAACAGGGACTATTTCCCACCTTTCTCCCCACATTCCCTACTTCCCTTTCTTTGAAAAGTATAAATATCTCCCACTTTCCAACTGGGCCTCGAATGAGTCAGAATAGATATTGTTTCAGCTTAGAAGCTTCTTCTCAGGCAAATAAATGCATTTGTAATCTGCATAAACTGTGATCAGACTCTGGTTCATTCCAGGTCCCCCTTCTGGATCTGGGGTTTCTTCAGATTAATGGTTCAAAGAGGTTTTTTCTTTAACACTATATGCAGTGCAAATGGGAGACAAATTCAAAGGGAAGGTGCTAGGGATTCCCCAGGGTAGACTAGAACACTGGCAAATGCTTCCTGCATTAGGTAGAATTTGAGGAAAGTCTTGAAGAAAACCAGGGAAACTAGGAGGCAAAGTTTGGGAGATAAAGATTTCTAGTATTACCAAAACTCAAACTCTAAAATGAAGCATTAATCATCAGGTCATTCAGGTTAAAAAACAGAGAAGCTGATCAATATAATAAGCTAGATAAGCAAAACCCAGAAGTAATCCTCAATTAATCAATCAGTAAGCATTTATTAAATCTAGACACTGTGCTTGGGACTGGGGATATGTACAATTGAAAATTTATGTCAATTCTATTTTTAAAACTTAGTCAAGTTGGCATAGGTTTTACTACTTTCCCTTTACTACTTTTTGTAAGTACAAACTCCTGTGCTTTATAACTTCACTTTTTACCTGCATTCTGGAGAAACTTGCTTAAAGGTCAGGCTTTTATCTCATAACTGCCTCCACCCTTTACTCAGGTAGCCTTCTCAATTCTATTATTCTAATATGTTTGTCCACTCTGGTATAGTCCATCTTTGTAACCTCACCCACCACCACTCATATTCTTGTTCCTTTGTAACCTCATCCACAAGCACTGAACCAAAATTCAAGTTGATTCAGTCAAAGCTGCTGCAGACTACTCCTACTGTGTGCAAGCTAATTCTGTCATCTGGGGATTACATTACTCCCATCTCCCAAGGAGGAAGTAATGGGGAAGAGCAGAGGTGACTCTTAACCCACCTCCTCATTAGAATACTCACCAATCAGATTGTCTTACCTTTGCCAAGAGAAGTCCAAATGCTGTACTGTCAGGCTAATGGGAAGGAAGGCAGACCTAGGTTTAAAAGACTGCCATCTGCCTTTACTCAGGGTCTTTGGCCATTGAAAGAGTCTGTTGACCCAATTTATTGGTTATTGTTTTTGTTCAGTCATTTCAGTTAGCCCAACTCTTGTAATCCCATTTGGGATTTTTACTGCCAAGATACTAAAGTGGTTTGCCATTTCCCTCTTTAGCTCATTTTACAGATAAGAAAACTGAGATAAACAGGATTAAGTGATTTGCCCAGGGTCACAAAGCTAGTAAGTGTCTGAGGCTGGATTTGACCTTGGGTCTTCCTGACTCCGGCCCTGGCATTCTATCCACTGCACCACCTAGTTGCCCTCTAAATTATACCTGTCCTTTAACTCAGATACCACTGCTGGATTTATACTCCAAATATGTCAGTGACAGGTGAAAAGGTCCCACATGTGCAGAAACCTTGATACTCGCATGTGTTGTGATACCAAAGAACTAGAAACAATGCATGTGCCCATTGATTGGGTAATGTCTTCTGAATGTAATGTAATGTCATTACATTTTAAGAAACAATATATATAAAGAATAGAAAAATTTGAGGAGACTTGTATCATGTGATGAGAGTGAAGTAATCAGAACTAGGAGAGCCATTTACATAATGACCATAGTGATATAAAGGAAAATGGTACTAAAAAGAAAAAAAAACAGCAGGACTCTGTGGAAACAAGATGGGGGGAGAGGAGAAAAAGTAGCATTCAGTCTCAAGCTTATGCTACAAAACTGGAATTCTCAAAACAGTTTGGCACTGGTTTAAAAAATAGATACCTCAGTGAACAGATTAAGTATACAGCATATTGAAGAATAAAATACTAGTGGCCCCCAGCTACTGGGATAAGAACTCACTATCTGATAAAAGCTACTGGGAAAATCGGAAGAAATTAGGTTTAAATGAACACCTCACACCTTCTGCCTAGATAAGCTCCAAATTGACAGGCACAAATGTAACTTGCAGATAGAAGAGAAACAAGGAAGAGTTTACTTATCATATATCTGGATAGGGGAAGAATTCATGACTAAACATAGGATAGAAAAGATTGCAGGAAGGCTCAAAGGGTGAATCTGAGTGGAATCCGGAGTGACGGAGCCCACTGGAAGACGAAGTGTGGCAGAGTCCAGCCCAGGAGGTTGCCCAGTGTGTCCGGACTGGTCGAGCGCAGAGCGCGTGGGGTCTGCACAGCCCAGACCTAAGAACAGACAAGCAGACTACACCAGAGAGAGCAAAAGCCCCAGCCTGCAGACTTACCGAGGACAAATCACAGTCATCTCTCGGACGGATAGGATCATTGGAGCCAGGTAGGAGAGTTGGGCCCTTGGTGGAAAGAGCCGCTTCTCCAGCTGCATTCGTCCCCCAGCCTGGAAGTTTAGAAACTGCCTGCCTGCCTGCCTGTATAATACAGGGGCTGGAATGGCAAAGTAAATTCTAGCTGCTCCAATCCTCCCATCCCTCCTTCATGAAGCAGAAAACCCAAAGATAAGTCTCCCACCCAGATTGAAATCCCAAGTTAATGGAAATAGCCCCAGGCTTGGGAGTCTCCAAGAAGGGGTGTAACTGAGACAGCCAAGAGTCTGAAGAGAAGAGAGGGTGGGGTCCCAACAAGCCCCACCTCTCCTCACCAACAAAAGCCTACTTATAGCCCAGGGGTCATCTACATCCCTCATTGACTTCCCTGACTTAGCCATAAACTAGCCACCCAGAGGTATTCAAAGTCAAGGATCAGGCCCTAAACTCATAGCCTGAGAAACTAAGAAACAGGAAGTCACAATGGGAAAAAAAGAAGCTGAGAAGGAGAAGGGGAAGGCAAAAAAGTCTATTCGAGCATACTATGCAGGGCAAGAACAACAAAATACACGGGACAATATAGACTCTCTACCCACACCTGAGACCACAGAAGGAAACATGATCTGGTCTCAAGCCCAAATAGCATTCCTGGAGGAGCTTAAGAAAAATTTTAAAGACCAAATCAGGGAGGCAGTGACCAACTTGGAAAAACGTCTCAGTGAAGTAATTGGAGAAAATACCTCCCTAAAAAAGGAACTTCAAAAAATAACTGAAGACCGTAATTCAATAAAAATTAGAAACAATCAAATTGAAGCTCAGAACTCTATGATGCAGCAAGAGTCAATCAAACAAAACAAGACGATCGAAAAATTGCAAGAAAATGTAAAATATCTCACTGGAAAAATAACTGACCTAGAGAACAGATCCAGGAGAGACAACCTAAGAATTATTGGTCTACCAGAAAGCCATGATGAAAAAAGCAGCCTAGACAACATCCTCCAAGAGATTGTCAAAGAAAACTGTCCTGAGGTCCTGGAATCAGAAGATAAAATAACTATCGACAGAATTCACCGGACTCCTCCTGAGAGAGATCCCAAACTGAAAACTCCAAGAAATATAGTAGCCAAATTCCAGAATTACAAGATTAAAGAAAAAATTCTACAAGCAGCCAAAAAAAAAACAATTCAAATATCGAGGAACTACAGTTAGGATCACACAGGACCTAGCAGCTTCTCCATTAAAAGAGCGGAGGGACTGGAATTTGATATTTCATAGGGCAAGAGAGCTAGGACTACAACCAAGGATTAACTACCCGGCAAAACTGAGCATAATCTTCCAGGCAAGGAGATGGTTGTTTAATGAAATAAGGGACTTCCAGATGTTCCTGATGAAAAAGCCAGAGCTCAATGGAAAATTTGATCTCCAATTACAAGACTCAAGAAAGACATAAAAAGGTAAACAAGAGAAACACAGACTCACACATGCATAAGTGCACACACCCACACCCACAAACACACGCTCATTACTTGGGATGCAACAAGAGCAAAATGTTCACATCCCTATATGTGGAGCTGATAACTGTCAATATTCAAAATCTTTATGATTATCATGACCTTCAAAAGGGTTATACTTAGATAGAGGGTGTGGGTATGAATGCACTAACCTGATGTCTATAAAAAAAAAACTATTAAGGGGATCAAAGAGACTGTAATGGGAAAAAGGAAAGGATTAGATAGGAAAAGGTAAAATATGCCATCTGAAGAGACATTAAAATACACTATAGAAGAAGGGAAAGAAAGAGGGAGAGGAACATCATTTAAACACCATTCTCACTGGTTCTGGTTCAAAGAGAGATCAACTTAAATCAGTGAAGTTTAAGATTTTAATGTGAATAGACACATAAATTCATTAAATAGAGGAAAAGGAGGGAGGGAGAGGAGCAATGTTTGAAATTTACTCTCATTGGTTTGGAATCAAACGGGGAGTAATTCACTCTGATAAGTATAAAAACTTATTTCATCCTATAGAAAGCAGAAGGGTAAGGGGGGGTGAAAAAGAGGAGACTAAAGGGGGGATTAGAAGGGAGGGAAACAGTAATAAGGGGAGAGGGTAGGTTAAGAAGAGGGATCACTGGGTGGGAACACTGAGGGAGGGGTTGGTCAAAAGGGAAAACTTCAAGGAGGGGAAGGGAGAAGGAAGAAACAAAAACATAAACAGGGGAGGGAATAGGATGGAGGGGAAGAGACAGATAGTCATTATTACTGTGAATGTGAATGGGATGAACTCTTCCATAAAATAGAGGCAAATAGCAGAATGGATTAAAAACCATAATCCTACAATATGCTGTCTACAAGAAACACAATTGAAACAAAGGGATACCCACAGGATAAGGGTAAAAGGTTGGAGTAAAATTTATTATGCCTCAGCTAAAGCAAAAAAAACAGGGGTAGCAATACTTATCTCAGATAAAGCAAAAGCAAAAATAGATCTAATTAAACGAGATAAGGAAGGAAACTATATCCTACTAAAAGGCACCATTGAGAATGAAGCAATATCACTACTTAATATATATGCACCAAGTGGTATAGCATCTAAATTCCTAGAGGAGAAGTTAAAGGAATTAAAGGAAGAAATAGATAGCAAAACTATACTAGTGGGGGACCTTAATCTTCCCCTCTCTGAACTCGATAAATCTAACCTCAAAACAAACAAGAAAGAAGTTAAGGAGGTGAATAGAATCTTAGAGAGACTAGATATGATGGATCTCTGGAGAAAACTGAATGGGGATAAAAAGGAATTTACTTTCTTCTCAGCAGTGCATGGTACATACTCAAAAATAGACCATGTACTAGGGCATAAAAACCTCACAATCCAGTGCAGAAAGGCAGAAATATTAAGCGCATCATTCTCAGATCATGATGCAATAAAAATTATATGCAATAAAGGGCCATGGAAAGATAGACTAAAAACTAATTGGAAATTAAACAATTTAATCCTAAAAAATTGGTGGGTCAAAGAAGAAATTATAGAAACAATCAATAATTTCATTCAAGAGAATGATAATAATGAAACAACATATCAAAATTTGTGGGATGCACTAAAGGCAGTTTTCAGGGGAAGTTTTATATCCCTGAGTGCAAACTTAGGTCAATGAATTGGACATGCAATTGAAAAAGCTAGAAAAAGAACAAATTGAAAATCCCCAATTTAGTACTAAATTAGAAATATTGAAAACCAAAGGTGAGATTAATAAAATTGAAATTAAGAAAATCATTGAATTAATAAATAAAACTAAGAGCTGGTTTTATGAAAAAATCAACAAAATTGATAGACCCTTAGTCAATATGATAAAAAAAAGAAAGAAGAAAACCAAATTATGAGTATCAAAAATAAAAAGGGTGAATCTACCTCCAATGAAGAGGAAATCAAAAAAATAATGAGGAATTATTTTTCCCAATTGTATGCACATAAATATGACAATCTTAGTGAAATGGATGAATATTTACAAAATCACAAGTTGCCCAGATTAACTGAAGAGGAAGTAAATTACCTAAATAACCCCATCTCAGAAAAAGAAATCAAACAAGCCATCAAAGAGCTCCCTAGGAAAAAATCTCTAGGGCCAGATGGGTTTACTAGTGAATTCTATCAAACATTTAAAGAACAATTGATTCCAATACTCTACAAACTATTTGGGAAAATTAGTGAAGGAGTCCTACCAAACTCTTTCTATGACACAAATATGGTACTGATTCCTAAATCAGGAAGAGATAAAACAGAGAAAGAAAATTATAGACCAATTTCCCTCATGAATTTAGATGCAAAAATTCTAAATAAAATATTAGCCAAAAGACTCCAACAACTTATCACAAAAAATAATACACTCTGATCAGGTAGGATTCATTCCAGGAATGCAAGGATGGTTTAATATTAGGAAAACCATCAGTATTATTGAGCACATCAACAATAAAACTAGCAGAAACCACATGATCATCTCAATAGATGCAGAAAAGGCTTTTGACAAAGTACAACACCCATTCCTATTAAAAACACTAGAAAGTATAGGAATAAATGGAGCCTTCCTCAAAATAATTGATAGCATCTATTTAAAACCATCAGCAAGTATTATATGCAATGGGGATAAACTAGAAGCCTTTCCAATAAGATCAGGAGTGAAACAAGGGTGTCCACTATCACTCCTCTTATTCAATCTGGCACTAGAAACACTAGCAGTAGCAATTAGAGAAGAAAAAGAAATCAAAGGAATCAAATTAGGTAAAGAAGTGACCAAGCTATCACTCTTTGCAGATGATATGATGATATACTTAGAGAATCCTAGAGAATCAAGTAAAAAACTACTAGAGACAATAAATAAATTTGGCAAAGTTGCAGGATATAAAATAAACCCACATAAATCCTCAGCATTCCTGTACATCTCTAATGAAACTCAACAGCAAGAGATAGAAAGAGAAATCCCATTTAAAGTCACTGTAGACATTATAAAATATTTGGGAATCTACTTGCCAAAACAAACCCAGAATCTATATGATCACAACTACAAAACACTTCTCACACAAATAAAAGCAAATCTAAATAGTTGGAAAAATATCAATTGCTCATAGCTAATATAATAAAAATGACAATTTTACCCAAACTAAACTATATATTTAGTGCCATACCAATCAATTTACCAAAAAACTACTTTCTAGAGTTAGACAAAATAATAACAAAATTTATTTGGAAAAACAAACGGTCTAGAATATCAAGGGAATTAATGAAAAGAAACGCGAGGGAAGGTGGACTAGCTATGCCAGATCTTAATCTGTATTATACAGCAGCAGTCATCAAAACTGCTTGGTACTGGCAGAGGTGTAGAGGAGTGGATCAATGGAATAGATTAGGTGCAGGAGACCCAGCAGTTAATGAATATAGCAATCTATTGTTCGATAAACCCAAAGACCCCAGTTTTTGGGATAAGAATGCACTATTTGACAAAAACTGCTGGGAAAACTGGAATACAGTATGGCAGAAACTGGGCACAGATCATTATCTAACACCATATACCAAAATCAAGTCCAAATGGGTGCATGATCTAAGTGTAAAGGATGATACTGTACACAATTTGGGAAAGCAAGGAATAGTTTACCTGACAGATCTGTGGAGAGGGGAAGACTTTAGGACAAAACAAGGATTAGAGAGCATTATAAAATGCAAAATGGATAATTTTGATTACATTAAATTGAAAAGCTTCTGTATAAACGAAGCCAATGTAACCAAGATCAAGAGGGAGGTGGGAAATTGGGAAAGAATTTTTACAACTTGTGTCTCTGATAAAGGACTCATCTCTAAAATTTATAGAGAATTGAGCCAAATTTATATGAATACAAGTCATTCCTCAATTGATAAGTGGTCAAAGGATATGAACAGGAAGTTTTCAGAGAAAGAAATTAAAGATATCTATAAGCATATGAAGAAATGCTCTAAATCACTATTAATTAGAGAAATGCAAATCAAAACTCTGAGATACCACATCCCTCCAGTCAGATTGGCTAAGATGACAAAACAAGAAAGTGACAAGTGCTGGAGAGGATGTGGACAAAATGGAACACTAATACATTGCTGGTGGAGTTGTGAACTTATCCAACCATTCTGGAGAGCAATCTGGAATTATGCCCAAAGGATTATAAATAATTTCATACCCTTTGACCCAGCCATACCACTTCTAGGGTTATATCCCAAGGAGATCATAGAAGTGGGAGGAAGACCCATATGTACAAAAATATTTTTAGCAGCCCTTTTTGTGGTTGCAAAGAATTGGAAACTGAAGGGGTGACCATCAATTGGGGCATGGCTAAACAAGTTGTGGTATATGAATGTAATGGAATATTATTGTGCTATAAGAAATGAAGAGGTGACAGATTTCATAATTACTTGGAGAGACTTATACGAACTGATGCTGAGTGAGAAGAGTAGAATCAGAAGAAATTTGTATACAATCACAGACATACCATATCTGTGATGACCAACTATGACAGACTGGACTCTTTTCAGCAATGCAGTGATATAAGTTAATCCTGAAAGACTCAAGAAAGTGAGAAATGCACCATCCAGAGATATAACTAGAAAGAACTGAGCCTGAATCCTAATGGAAGCAAACTAAATGATCCTGTTCTTTTCATTGTTTGGTTTTATTTCTTCCTTACCATCTTTCATCCCACCTAGTACAATACACCTTTGTAAGTGGAATAATGTCTAATATGAATGCATTTGCTGATCCAATACTGGACTATATGCTGTCGCGTGGGGAAGGGGGAGGGAAGTAAAGGAAATTTGAAAATCAAGGAACTATGGAATTGAATCTTGTTAACTGAAACTAAACTAGTAAATTAATTTAAAAAAAAGAAAAGATTGCAGAAAATAAAATGGATAATTTTGATTATACAAAATATATTTTAGTATTTGCATAAATAAATCATTAATAATAATATAATCAACAAATAAATTTGCAGCAATAAAACTTTACTTCAGAAAACTGACAGGAAAGAATTTTTTCTTCCTCTCAGCAGAGAAATCATAGACTATAGGGATGGGAAGAAGCATGCATGGTCTGGCAGAACCAATACAAGTTTGGGGGGATTTTTTATATAGCTGTATTTATTTGTTATGGGGAAGTGGTAGTTTTAGGGAAGTGAATTGATGTTAAAAAAAGAAAAAAGAGGGGGGCGGAGCCAAGATGGCAGAGTAGAAACAGCTCATCCAAGCCACTCTGCCCCCAGATTCCCCCCAAACTATGTAAAAGGGGACTCTGAACAACTTCTGGAACCCCAGCACCCACAGAACGACAAAGAGAAGCTAACCTCCCACTGAGGACAGCCCAGCAGCCCTGCAGGAAGGACCAGCGCAGCGGTCTGGGAGCCCGCAGCGTGCAACACGCAGAGTGCAGGAAGCGGAGCCGAGGGGAGCCCAGGTCCCCGTGAGCCGAGGTTTTAGCCCCAGGGAGGCAGGGCCAGCAGCCAGCTGGAGGAACCCCAGAACACCAGCAGCTGTGGCAACTCCAGAATTATCAACATAGACATGCCTAGGACAAAGTAAGAGGGTTAGTGTCCTATGGACTTTGGGACCTGTTTTGGGGGGAATGCGTCGGCTCCCTCCCCTGGGGGCTAGAAGCCGCTGAGGAGACGCGCCATTTTGTAGTTTTCAGAGGCAGCTCCAGCTCTTGGCCTGCAATTAATTGTAGGGAGATCCAGCGATCAGTCTTGGGGGGTAATCTCTCTTGCTTTAACCTCCCTGGATCTGGATTGTGATCTAGGGTGGAAGTTGTGGGTGGGTTTACATCTTGCCAGAAACGGAAGTTGCCCCCCACACGTTCGGGACGAAAATTCCTCTATCTGGCCTTAAAGCCATAGTGTGGCAACAAGCCCAAAAGGCAGGTAATCAAGTGGCAACATGCCAAGGCAAAGGAAACAGAAAAATGCAACCCTAGACTCCTATTTTGGGGGCATAGAGCGGGAAAAGGACTGTGAGGTCAGAAGTCCTGCTCCAAAAGCCCCAGGGGAAAACATGAGCGGGTTGCAGGCCATAGAGGACCTTAAGAAGGACTTTAAAAATCAAATAAGAGAAGTGGAGGAAAAATTGGAAAGAGAAATGAGAAGGATGCAGGAAAAGTATGAAATGAGGGTCAACAGCCTGACTGAGGAAAACAACACCTTAAAAAATAGACTAACTCAAATGGCAAAGGAGTCCCAAAAGGGCAATGAGGAGAAGAATGCCTTAAAAAGTCGAATTTGCCAGATGGAAAAAGAATCTCAAAAGTTCACTGAGGAGATTCATTCCTTCAGAGTTAGACTGGAGCAAATGGAAGCTAATGACTTTATGAGAAATCAAGATGCTGTTAAGCAGATCCAAACAAATGAAAGATTAGAAGGCAATGTGAAATATCTCATGGGAAAAACCACTGACCTGGAAAATAGATCCAGGAGAGACAATTTAAAAATTATTGGACTACCTGAAAGCCATGATCAAAGAAAGAACCTAGAAATCACCCTTCAAGAAATTCTCAAGGAAAACTGCCCTGATGTTTTAGATCCAGAGGGCAAAATAGAGGTTGAAAGAATCCACCAATCACCTCCTGAAAAAGATCCCAAAAAGAAAACTCCCAGGAATATTATAGCCAGGTTCCAGAATCCCCAGATCAAGGAGAAAATACTACAAGCAGCCAGGAAGAAACAATTTCAATATTGTGGAAACACAATCAGAATAGCCCAGGACCTGGCAGCTTCTACACTGAGGGATCAAAGGGCATGGAATATGATATTCCAGAGGGCAAAAGAACTGGGAATGAACCCAAGGGTCACCTACCCAGCAAAACTGAGTATTTTGTTTCAGGGGAAAATATGGTCATTCAGTGGAATAGAGGACTTTCAAGCATTCTTGAGGAAAAAACCAGAGTTGAATAGAAAATTTGACATCCAGACACAAGAAGCAAGAGATGCCTGAGAAGGTAATCAGGGAAAAGAAATCAAAAGGAACTTATCAAAGTTGAACTATTTACATTCCTATACGGAAAAACAATAACTGTGACTGATGATATCTTTCTCACTATGAAAATAATGGAAGAAGGGTGTGTGATCATATGAATACATATGTGAATGTGTGTGATATGACATATATGGATAGAGGGCATAGGTTGAATTTGTTGGGAAGGGAGAATACTCAAGGGATGAAATTATGAGGTGAGAGAGGAAAGTGGCAAGAGGAGATGGGGAGAGACAGGGTAGGGTAAACTATCTCATGTAGAAGAAGCAAGGGGAAGTGGTTGCAAGGGAGGGGGAGAATAGGAAGGAAAAAAAGGCAAATCCACATTCTCATTGAATTTGGTTCAGGGAGAGAATGACATACATACTAAATGGGATATCTCAACCTGCAGCAGGATAGGGGGAAGGGGGATGAGAGGAGGGATGATGGATGGGAGGGCATCCTTGGGGGGAGGGGAGGTTGGAAGTACCCACTATAGAAGAGGTACAGGATCATGTAGGGAATGGACCAGGTGGGGGGTGGGATGAGTGGGAGGGAATTATAAGCAGCCTTGTACAATATATCTACTATGATAATGTTTTGTATAGCTAGACATGTACAACATATACTGAATTACTTATCTCCCAAGAGGGAATGGGTGACAAGGGAGGAAGGAAATGGATCTGAAATTCGAGGTCTTAACATTAAATGTTTCAAATATATATAAATACTATTATTAATACTCTTTTGCTTATAATTGGGAGATAAGATGTGCAGGCATTGGGACACAAAGATTCACCTTCCTGTAATGGAAAAGTCGAAGGGGGTATGGGAGAAGGTATGGGAGAGAGCAGATTGGAGGAAGCGATATCTTGTGGGACTGCTATTCTGGGAGGTTGGGTAGGGGAATAACGGGGGGAAAATGATTGTAACACAAAATCTGGTGGAAATGAATGATGTAAAACAGAAGTTAATAAAGCATTTGTTTAAAAAAAAAGAAATTAATAAAACATTTATGCAGATAACCCAGTATTGGGACCAGTTTCTCTCAGGTTAGGCACAGGTTTCAGAATGGCTACAAAGACTTGTGGGAATTATAGTTCAGGTACTGTCCTCTCTCCTGAAGGAGATTTTAATACAAGGTAAGTATCGCATTTCTGCACTGGAGGGAACCTTTGAAAGGGACCGTAATGGAAAAGTAAGGGATGGAGGAAAGAATGTGCTCTTCCCCCTCAAACATATGTGGAACATTCTGCCAAATTGATCATAGAATAGAATATGTTGGAACACTCCCCAAATTAATCAAAACCATGGCTCAGTGGTCTCTACGAATGTGTATTTTGGTGTCATTCAGGGATGAAAGTCTTATTTGCCCTATAGTGTGGATGCAATGGATTAAACTGATTGGGTTAAGGGCTACTTTCCCCTTCCCCTTAGGCCCTATGGCCCCAAGAAAGGGGTTTGGGGACTAAGTCCCTGCCATCTCCCACATAGGTGCCTCCATCTTAGGTGATCTGAGCATTTGCCGAAGTTGGATTACATTTTTACAATGAAGGAAGTTGGGGAGAGGACTTAATGTACTTCTATAATGCAATCCTGAGGTTATAAATAGCTATGCTACAAATAAATTATTGACATCATTTTTGTGGTTTGCTGACCCCGATTTAGTTAATTGGAGTTTTTAAGTTTTTTGAGTGTTCATTTTTGTAATATTCATGTTATGGTATATATAACCATTTTCTGGTACTGTTTACTTCACTGTATCAGTTCATACAAGTCCTTCCATTCCTCTTCAATCTCTTTTCCCTCCTTTCTTAGAACACAATATTATTCCATTACATTCATATGTCACAATTTGTTCAGCCATTCTTCAATTGGTGGGCATATCCTTAGTTTCCAGCTTTTTTTTTTTTTTTGCATTGCACACACACAAGAAACCCCTACCTATAAACATCTTTGCATATATAAGACCTTGAATTTGTACTGTTTGGTAACTTTTTTGCATAATTACAAATTTCTTTTCAGAATGCTTAGACCTATCTACTCATGGCTCTACAAAGAATGAATATCAATGTGTTTGTTCTCTCACAGTCCCCCTAATATTTGTCATTTAAAAAAAATTGGTCACCTTTGCCAATCTGATTGGTGAGAGGTGGAATCTTAGAATTGTTTTGTTTTTGCAGTCCTCTATTATTAGTGATTTGGAGCATTTTTTAAAAATATAGCTATAGATATATTGGGTTCTTCTCAGATCAATTCAAACAATATTTATAAAGCATTCGATATAGTGTCTGGTATATAGTAGGCACTATATAAATGCTTATTACCTTCCATTGAAAACTTTCTACTAAAATCTTTAAACCATTTGTCATTGAGGGAATGGCTCTTTTTCTTATAAATTTGAATCAGTTCCTTATATGTCTTTGAAATAATACTTTATCATAGAAACTTGTTGCAAAGATTTCTTCCCCTTCCCCTCTAATTTGTTGTTTCCCTTTCAATCTTAGCTATGTTGAATTAATATTTTATGTAGTCAACATTATCCATTTTATTTCCTGTAATCTTTTCTATCCACTATTTGGTTATAAATTCTTCTCCTGTCCAGATATATAATAAGTAAATTCTTCCTTGATTCTCTTTTTATCTGTAGGTCACATTTTCGGCTGCCCATTTAGAGCTTATCTAAGTATAAGGTGTGAGGTGTTGGTCTAAACCTAATTCCTTCCATACTATTGTCTAATTTTTCCAGCAGTTAAAAAAAAACAACAACAATCAAATAGTGAGCTCTTATCTCAGTAGCTGGGGTCTATTTTAGTAATAGTCTAGTAGCTACTAATATTTTTTCTTCTGCATATTGTATACCTAATTTATTCACTGGAAGTTCCATTTTTTTTCCCTTTTAGCAACATTAAATTGTTTTGAGAATTCCTGCTTTGGAGTTTAGTTTGAGATCTAGTGCTAATAGGCCCCTTCTTTGTTCCCACTTTTTTTTCATTATTTCCCTTGAGATTCTTGACCTTTTATGTCTCTAGATGAATTAGAAAAAAAATTTCTAGTTGTAAACAGTAATATTTTAGTAGTTTAATATTTGGTATGACACTGAAAAATTAATTAATTTAGATAAGGTTGACATTTTTATTATATTGGTTCTGTCTGCTTATAAGCAATTAATATTTCTCCAATTATTTAACTCTGTATTTCTCTAAATAGTATTTTGTAGTTCTATTTATAGGGCAGCTAGATGGTGCAGTAGATAGAATGCTGGGTCTGGAGTCATGAAGACTCATTTCTGAGTTCAAATCTGGCCTCAGACACTTACTAGCTGCGTGACCCTGGGAAAGTCACTTAATAACCATGTTTGTCTCAGTTCCACTTCTGTAAAATGAGCTAGAGGGAAATGGCAAACCACTCCAGTATCTTTGCCAAGAAAACCCCAAATGAGATCGTGGAGAGTTAGACACAACTGAAAAATGACTGAACAACAAGAAATTATATTTGTAAAGTTCTTTATGTATCTTGGCAGGTAGATTTCAAGGTATTTTGTACATTCTGTAGTTATTTTAAGTGAAATTTCTCTATCTTGCCTTGCTATATATTTTGTATTATGCAGAAATATCGATGATTTGTGTGAATTTATTGCATCCTGCAACTTTATGAAAATAATTATTTCAATTAATTTTTATTTTACTCTCCAGGGTTCTTTAAGTATGCTATATATTCTGCAAAAAATGATATTTTTTGTTTCTTCTTTACCTATTCTTGCTCCCTCAATTTTTTTTATTGTATAGCCAGTATTTCTAGTAATATTATGCCAAATGAAGTAGTAAGAGTGGACATCTTTGTTTCACCTCTGATGTTGTTATAAAGGATTCTAATTTATCATTGTTAATTATAATTCTGGCTCTTAATTTTAGGTACATACAATTATCTGAAAGAAAGGTACAGTGATTCATATGGTTTTTAATGTTCTTAATATAAATTTATATATTTTGTCAAAAGCTTCTCTATCTATTAGGATACAACTTTAGTTGATTCTGTTGTTTATATGGTTAACTAAGTTTATTGTTTTCTGATATTAAACCAACCCTAAATTCCTGATAGAAATATCTCCTGATCATGGTGTATAATCCTTGTGATATCTTGTAGTAGTTTCTCTAACATTTTATTTAAAATCTTTGCATTAATGTTCATTAAGGATCGTTTTCTTTTTCTGTTTTAACTCTCTTGGTTTACATATCAAGGCCATATTTCTATCGTTGAAGGAATTAGATAGGATCCCTTCTTTTCCTAGTTCTCCCAAAAGTTTAAAGCAGGAAGTCCACCTAATGTGCTGAAGAACTTCTTCAATAAGATACTCTATTTGGCTCTTAGAGCCTTCATGACCTGACCCCTTCCTACAATTCCAGTCTTTCTTACACTTGACTTTTCTCTGTGCACTCTACAATATAACCACAGTGGTCTTGTTAGTCTTCTCATTTAATATCCCACCTCCTGACTGAGTCACCTTTCAGTGGCTGAGCCCCATACCTAGAATACTCTTCCTCATTTCTCTCCTTCCTGGCTTCTGTGGCTTTCTTTAAGATAGCTCAAATTTCAGTCTTCTGCTAGAGACCTTTCATGGTCATTCCCATACACACACACATACACAATATAGTGCCTTCACTCTGAAATAGCTTCCCATTGACAAAAGTGGGGAAGAGAGAAAGACAGAGAGAGAGAGACAGAGAGAAAGAGAGAGAGACACAGAGAGAGAGAGAGGGAGGGAGTGAGAGAGAGAAACATAGTGTTTGTATGTTGTCACCTCCATTAGACTGAGCCTTAAGAGCAAGGACCATGTTGTTGGCTTTGTCTGTATCTCCAGTGTTTAGCACAATACCTGGTACACATCGAGTACTTAATAAATGCTTCTTGTTGGTGTTGACGATGATGATGATGGTAGTCATGATACCTGAAATGCCCTCCCTCTTCTCTTCTGCCACATCATTTAATAAGCAAAGCATTTACTGATACCCCTAATTATTACTTTACTTTCTCAAATTACTTTATTTTGTTTTGTTTTGTTTTTTTGGAGGGGGGAAGGCAGGGCAATTGGGGTTAAGTGACTTGCCCAAGGTCACATGGCTAGTAAGTGTTAAGTGTCCAAGGTCAAATTTGAACTCAGGTCCTCCTGACTCCAGGGCCAGTGCTCTATTCACTGCTAGCCGACCCTCAAATTACTTTTCATTTACTGTGTGCATAGTATATAGTATAGCCCTCCAGTAGAGAATGAGCTCTTTGAGAAGGACTGCTTTGTTCTTGTCTTTGTATCCCCACTGTCTAGCATAGTACATTATACAAAGTAGTTATTTGTTTCTGGAATTTTCTTTAATAGTAGCTGTCGAGCATTTAAATGTATTGAAGAACTGATTGCATTCTTTGCATTTCTTGTTTGGTCAAAGACATTTCTTATTCTCATAGCTTCAAGTGAACTAGACTATGCACACACATATACATACATACATATGTGTATGTATATGTTAATGGGTACCATAGCTAAGTTCTCTTATGAAATGATTAGAGGGTTTCTAAAAATATTTTTCTTAAATTCAGAAAAGACATAGGGACAATACAGATTTGAGTCAGTGGGTTGAAATGATCATATTGTAGTTGGAACATTCTGGGAACAAATAATTGGACATGGTTACAAGTTGATAGGTGTTCTCTATTGATTAGCCTAGAGAGAGCAAAGCTTCCCATGGGAAAGATAAGTTTTATTTCTTTTTTTCCCCCCGAAATGCTTTATTAACTTCTGGTTTACATCATTCATTTCTGCCAGATTTTGAGTTACAAATGTTTTCCCCTTTTTTCCCCTACCCACTGCCTCAAAATAGTGGTCCCCCAGGATATCCCCTCCTCCAATCTGCTCTCTCCCATATGAAAGATAAGTTTTCTTAATCCTTCAGGATAACAATATCTAGTCTACCCATGGTGCTTTGCAGGAATGTCACATTCGAGGAGAACAACAAAATAAGACCTAGAATCCTGATTCCACAAATGACTGCCTGGTAGAAGAGAGATTAGCCTTCCTCTGCTTGGCCCCAAAGGACAGAACTAGGCACAATGGATTGAAGTTAAAGGGAAGTTGATTTTAACTTGATGTGAAGCATAAATCTAACAGAATTCAGCCAATAATGGAATGAGTTACCTAGAGGTGGGACATCTCCACCACACTCCCATCCCCACCACTGAGTTCTTTAAACAGATGAGGGAGATCACTAATAATGTTACAGAGAGGATTCCTGCTCAGATGTGGATAGGACCAGAGGACCTCTAGAAGATTCAAAAACCTTCACTGGAACCCCCAGTCTCACGATTAGTTTGCATGTCAAAGACCCAAACTCTCTGGAATTTCTGAAAAGCCTCTGGAGAATTAAAGGGCAACAACACATTTCTGTTCCTGAAAAGATACACTCAGATTTGTTGGATGGGCAAGTTCCAGCTGCAGGCCAGGTCTCTCTCTCTCTCTCTCTCTCTCTCTCTCTCTCTCTCTCTCTCTCTCTCTCTCTCTCTCTCTCCCCCTCTCTCTCTCTCCCTCTCTCTCTCTGTCTCTCTCTCTCTGTCTCTCTGTCTCTCTGTCTCTGTCTCTGTCTCTGTCTCTCTCTGTCTCTCTCTCTCTCTCCCCCCCCCCCCCCACCTTTCATAGTACAATACCAACAGGCACAAAGGGTCTTAGAGAGGTGATTGCCTAGCAACAGATATTATTAGAAATAGTAAAACTGAAGCACAAAGTATTCATTTTTAATAAAATTAAGCTCCCCAAGGTCATACAGCAAGTTCTTTGCCCATTCATGTAAAACCCCAAGCTGTCCTATATCTCTATAATGTGCCACTTTGCAGTAGCTTGCACTGCTTTTCTGCTCTGACATGTTAATAAGCCTTAGCGCTGGGAGCTTCCCTCTGGGTCTTTGTGCACCATTTCCATAGCCGTGAGCTCAGGAACTTTCCCAGACTCCTCAGTGCCAGCCCAGCCAGTTTCTGCATGATCTACAGCTGCAGGTGCATTGCCTGTGGCTGAGAATGAGCAAGCCAGGAGAAGTAGGCCACAGAGCTTCTACTCAATAAAATGTGGCATCCATAGCACATACTTCATCATTCACAGCCCTCAAGCAAGAACAGCTCTCAATGAGCAATTCAGATGCAGTTACTGGTAATAAACTAGCCTGAGCCTGAGGGACCAAGAACTGAAATCTTACAAGGCCTTTCGTGGACAGCACTCCCCAACCCCTGCCCATCTATTTCTGTCACTAGGCCAGAATACTATTCTAACCCCAAATAGCCGTGTTCTTGTATGAAGTTGTGTGATTTCTCAGCCCTTGGTTGAGAGTGTTCAATGTGTGTGTATCCTGCCATCGTTCTTTTTTCTTTCCTTCTTCCTTTCCTTCTTCCTTTCTTTCTTCCTTCCTTCCTTCTTTCCTTCCTTCCTTCCTTTCTTCCTTCCTTCCTTTCTTCCTTCCTTTCTTTCTTTCTTTCTTTCTTTCTTCCTTCCTTTCTTTCTTTTTCTTTCTTTCTTCCTTTCTTTCTTTCCTTCCTTCCTTCTCTCCTTTCTTTCATTCTTCTTTCTTTCTTGCTTTCCTCCTTTCCTTCCTTCTTTCCTTCCTTTCTTCCTTCCTTCCTTCCTTCCTTCCTTCCTTCCTTCCTTCCTTCCTTCCTTCCTTCCTTCCTTCCTTCCCTCCTTTCTTTCTTTCTTATTATGAACTTTAGAGCTTTGAAGAACTTGACTCTGATCACTGTAATCCCTAATCATGGTTCCAAAGGATCAGTGATGAAGTCTGCTAGTCACCTCCTGAGAGAAAAGTGATACAGTCATTATATATATTTGATAAGATTAAAATGATGACTTTTTTATGAAAATGAGACATACATTCTCAGGCATGACTGGTGTGGGAATTTCTTTTGCTTGACCTCACATAGTTGTTACAAATCTTTTGTGACCTCAGAGGTCATGGGGCAGTCTAGAAAGGCAGGGCTCCTAAAAGTGTGGCTTTTTTTTTAATGTTTGGATGATCTTTAAAGAAGAAGGAAAAGGGAGGATAAAGGTACATACAAGGAGGGAAAGGAAGAAGGGGAGATCATATCATAATTTTTGTGGGAAAGTAGATTATACAAACGAGGAAAGGGTCAAGAGGAATGGGTGACACTTGAAGATCTGACTTTTTATCTATACTCGTCAAGGGAGGAAAGAACACACATACATAGTTAGATGCATTCATACATGTCACTTGACCAGGGAATAGAAATACATTGCATTCAACAGAGAAGCAGGAGAGAAAGGAGAGGGGATAATAAAAAAGAGAGCATATTAGGGAAGTAATTCATCCTAAGCAAAACATGATGGAACATGCTGACCATGTTTTCCATGCTAGCATTCATTTAGACGTGGCCACATGGGAGTTTGTGCTGCTTGACTATGCATGTATTTGTAATAATACTTTTACGTTTCTTTCTTTTTCCACCTAGAGGCAACTAGGTGGCCCAGTGAATAAAATGTTGATCCTGGGGTGCAAAAGACCTGAGTTCAAATCCAACATCAGATCTTTATAAGCTAGTCACTTAACTCTGTCTGAATGGAGATAGCAACAGCACCTACCTCCCCAGGTTGTTGTGAAGACCAAAGAGATAATATTTGTCAAGTTCTTAGCATAGTTCCTGGAATATAGTAATTGGCTAACAGATGATTATTTTCTTCTTCTTCCCTTTCGTTGGGATTTTTATTTTGGGAGGGTGGAAAGAAAAGAAGGTGGATTTTCATCAATTGAAAAAAATTATTTTTTAAAGAGAGGGGATGAGTTGAATTCAGCTAAGATTAGAAGGGAAACAGTTTATTGGGAAAAAATATTTTCATCAAGTATCTCTGATAAAATTTTCATTTCCTAGATATAGAAGGAATTTGTTAAATATTTTAGCCAATAAACATTTGTGAAACACATACTGTATGTCAGGCACTGGGCTGAGCACTGAGGATGCAAAGAAAGGCAGAAAACAGTCCTTGCTCTCAAGGAACTCTCAGTCTAATGGGGGAGAAAGTAGTACAGACAAGGATGGTAAAAATAAATTAAAGTTTTAAATTAATTTTTTTTCTTTTCAACTATGTTAGTGACATGATAGGTTACATAGGAGCTCAGTTCTTCAACTTTTATTCCAGCAATGACATCAAAAGTGTGCTAGACTGAACAATGACCAAAGAATACAAAGAGAAACATTTGTATGCTCCTTCACTCAGCCCAGAACTGCACCAAAAAAAACAACAACAACAAAACAAAAAAAAAAACCACACACATCAAGAAGCCAGAAATACTGGAAAAGGAGTCCTGCTAGAGAGCCAGTAAGAACACAAATAAATAGACCAGAAACCTGCACATCACCAGGAATCGGGAAACTTGAGGCATATCCCTAACCAGAGAAGGGAAAAGAAGGGAATAAACATTTACATAGAAACTGTTGTATTCCAGGTACTGTGCTAAGAACTTTATAAATATTATTTCATTTGATTCTCACAATAATTCTGCAAAGTAGGTGTTGTTATGATCCCTGTTTTACATGCGAGGAAACAGTTTAAGTGATTTGCCCAGGATCACATAGTTAGTAAGTGCCTGAGGCTGGATTTTAACTTAGGTCTTAGAGATTCCAGGCCCAGCTCTTTTTCCATTGCTCCTCCTTAACTAGGGAAGCTACAGGAAGTACAGAGAACCACCCAGCACCCAGACTGGGAAAGACCTAGAGAGGACAGAAGAGACAACTCTTCAACTAGGAATAGAAGACTGCTCAGCACTTTGATCAAGGAAATCATGGGGCGGCAGGGTGAAGTAGAAGACCATCACCTTGATCAACGAAGCCCTGGGTTAAGGGAAAACTTCACAGAACCTCAATCAAGGAAGATTCAGGATGAGATAGAGACCATAAAATGCTCTGACAAGGGATATCCAACTGCAACCTCTCATTAGGAACACTGAAGCCTTTCAGCACTCAGAGTACAAATACACTAAGGGACAGAAGCCAGAAGTCAGGATTCTATCCAGGGGACAGAAATCAGGACTCTCTCCAAGGCTATGTGAGGGAGTGAAACACGGTCCTGGGTATCAAACCCAAGTTAATAACTGAGGATAGCAATATGAGTAAACAGAAGAAGATAGTGCACTATGAAGAAATGTAGATGAAGGATGATATAAGAGCAAAACCCAAAAGAAGAAAATGGAACTCTAAATAGAGTCTCAGAGAAGGAAATAACTTGACTACTGTGATTACAAGAATAAATGGAAGGAATAAAAGAAGAGATTATAATGAAAGGAAAACTATGGAAGAAAGACTTGGAAAGAGAATGAATATCATAGAAAAGAAGGAACATTACCCATGAGGAACTCCCTGAAAAATAGAAAGGACTAAATGTAACTCAATAATGTGAGGCAAGAAATATTAGAACAGCATCAAAAGGTTGAAAAAATATAAGAAAATGTAAAGCAACTATTATCAAAAGTAGCTCACCTGCAATACAGGTTAAGGAGAGGTGATCCGAGAATCATCAAGCTCCCTGAAGTCCATGACCAAAAAAACTCCCCCAAACACAGACATTATATTTTAATATATTATAAATGAACATTTCATATATATGTGTGTATTTATATATGTACAAACATATGTGTGTATACATATATATGTATACACACATTTATATATAGGAGAAAAGAGAAAATGGAAAGAACTTACTGATGAGTTGCTTAAAGAAATCTCAAAATGAAATTTCCTAGGAGTATCCTAGCTAAACTCTAGAGGTTCCAGGTCAGAGAAAAAAAATATTGCAAGTAGCCAGAAAGAAATATCTCAAATACCAAGGAAATAGGATCACATGTGATTTATACATGTGAAATCATGCAAAACATTTTTTCATATTGGCCATATTGCAAAAAAAAAAGCAGAAAAAAAGGTGAGAAAATTATACTTCAATTTGTACTCAGAGTTCACCAGTTCTCTGGAGATGGATAGCATTTTTTCATCATGAGTCCTTTGGAACTGTCTTGGATCATTGTGCTGATCAGAATAGCCAAGTCTTTCACTGCTGATCACATGACAGAATCACTGTTGCTATGAACAATGATCTTCCAGTTCTTCCCACTTCACTTTGCATCATCAATTCTTGTCATGTTTTTCTGAAACCACCCCCTCATCATTTCTTTTTTTTTTTTGGTTTTGCTTTTAGGAGAGGGGAAGGTAGGGCAATTGGGTTTAAGTGACTTGCCCAAGGTCATACAGCTAGTTTTGTGTTAAGTGTCTGAGGGTGGATTTGAACTCAGGTCCTCCTGACTCTAGGGCCAGTGCTCTATTCACTATGCCACCTAACTGCCCCCTATCATTTTTAAAAATTTCTTTTATTTTTAGTTTACGGAATAAAACAAACATTTCCATAAAATAGTATAATGAAAAAGATGGTTGTACATGAAACTACAAGTCTATTATGTACAACTTGCTATTTCCTTTAAATATAGAATAAAGTTATCATGTAAATTTCTTTTTTCCCCTTTTTTTCTTCCTTCTCCTCCCACCCTAGAGATGGCTACCATTAGACACAAGTAGGTATATATGTGTGTATATACATATATATGTAAAATTATTCTATACATGCACAATGTATTCCATCACAATCATATGCCACAACTTGTTCAGCCATCGATGAGCATTCCCTCAATTTCCAATTCTTTGCCACCACAAAAAGAGCTGCTATAAACATTTTTGTACACATAGGACCTTTTACTTTTTCTTTGATCTCTTTGGGATACAGACCTGCACAATTTTATAGCCCTTTGGGCATAGTTCCAAATTGTTCTACAGAATAGTTAAGCCAGTTCCCTATTCTACCAACAATTCATTAGTATACTTATTTTCCCTCAGCCCCTGCAGCATTTGTGATTTCTGATATATTTGAAATGGTACCTCAGAGTTGTTTTAATTTACATTTCTTTAATCAATAGTAAGTTAAAGCATTTTTTATATGACTATAGATAACTTTGATTTCTTCCTATGAAAACTGCTTGTTCATATCAATTGTAGAATGGTTCTTATTTTTCTAAATTTGATTCAATTCTCTATGTATTTGAGAAATGGGGCCTTTATCAGAGAAATTTGCTGTAAGAATTTTATATTACTTCTTTATCTATGGTAATTTTATTAAAATGTAGTTTCCCTAATGATTTCTTTTAATTAGATCTATTTTTGCTTTTGCTTTGTCTGAAATCATGATTGCTACCCCTGCCTTTTTTATTTCAGTTGAAACATTTTAGATTCTTTTCCAGCTCTTTATTTTACCTCTGTGAGTGTCTTTCTGTTTCAAGTGCATTTCTTGTACATAATATATTGTTAGATTATGGTTTCTAATTTATTCTATCCATTTCTGTTTTATGGGTGAGCTCATCTCATTCACATTCACAATTACGATTACTATGTATTGCCCTCCATTCTATTTTCTTCTGTTTATTCTTCTCTCTCTGTTTTTATCCTGTCCATCCTCAAAAGTCTATTTTGCTTCTAACTGCTGCCTTCTGTAATCCTTTTATATTCTCTCCTTCCCTCCCCCTTTCTTTTATCTCCTTCATTTCCTATTTCCCTATTGGGTAAGATAGATTTCGATACACAACTGAGAGTATATGTTTATATTCACATTTATATTCTTAACTCTTGGAACTAATTCTGATGAGAGTTAATTTCAAGCATTGCCTGCCACCCTCCCCCTATTTTGCCTTATACTGTAAAAGCTCTTCTTTGCATGCCTCTTTTATGTGAGATAATTTTCCCCCTCCTACCTCTCCCTTTCCTCTTTTCCTAGTGCACCCCTTTATGTTTTTTGAGAGCATTCCAACATAATCACCTCACACCCATGCCCACTGCTTATGTAAACTCTTTCTAACCGCTTTTAGTCCATTTTCCCCCTGAAGGATTATTCTCAGTATTTCTGAGTAGGTTATTCTTGTTTGTAATGCCAGCTTTCTTGCCTTCCAGGATATTTTATTCCAAACCCTCTGCTCCTTTAATGTGGAATCTGTTAAATCTTCTTTAATCCTGGCTATGGCTTCATTACATTTTAATTGTTTCTTTCTGGCTCCTTGCAATATTTGTTCCTTGACCTGCGAGCTCTGGAATTTGGCTATAACATTGTTGGGAGTTTTCATTTTGAGATCTCTTTCAGGAAGTGATCAGTGGATTCATTTTATTTCTATTTTAAATTCTGGATCTCAGATATCAGGGCAATTTTCCTTTATAATTTCTTGAAATGTGATGTATAAGCTCTTTTTTGGATCATGGCTCTCTGGTAGTCCAGTAATTCTTAAATTATTTCTCCTTTATATTTCTTGATATATTTCTCTTCTTCCAGGTCAGTTGTTTTTCTGGTAAGATATTTCACATTTTTTCTATTTTTTTTCATCCTTTTGACTTTGCTTTATTCTTTTTTTTTTGGTGTGGGAGTAAATTTATTTTATTTTTTTTAATTTATTTATTTAATTTTAGTTTACAATATTCCACAATCCCTTGAGTTTCAAATTTTCTCCCCCTCTCCCCCATGGAGGCATGCAATCAAATTTAGGATTTACAAATACCTTCATATTAAACATTAGTCAGGTTGTAAAGAAGGATTATAACCAATGGAATGAACAATGAGAAAGAGGAAACAAAAAAAAAAGAGAGAGAGAGAGAGAGAGAGCCAGTTGCTTCAGTCTGCATTCAGACTCTGTAGTTCTTTCCTTGGATGTGGATATCTCTTTCTATCATGAGTCTTTTGGAGTTGCTTTGCTTTGCTGAGAGGAGTCCAGTCTATCAAAGTTATCGTCACACATACATTGTGTGTGTAATTGTGTACAAATTTCTCCTGGTTCTGCTTTTCTCACTCAACATCAGTTTATTTAAGTCTCTCCAGGTTATTATGAAGTCTGTCTGCCCCTCATTTATTATAGCACAATGGTATTCCATTACATTCACATACCACAACTTGTTCATCCATTCCAGCCATTCCCCAGTTGATGGGCATCCCCTTGATTTCCAATTCTTCATCACCACAAAAAAAACCACTACAGATATTTTTGTACATTTGGGTCCTCTTCCCACTTCTATGATCTCTTTGGGATACAGCCCTAGAAGTGGTATTGCTGGGTCAAAGGGTATGCACTTATTTATAGCCCTATGGGTACAGTTCCAGATTGCTCTACAGAATGGTTGAATCAGTTCACAATTCCACCAACAGTGCATTAGTGTTCCAATTTTTCCACATTATCTCCAGCATTTATCATTTTTCTGTTTTGTCATCTTAGCCAATCTGACTGGTGAAATGTGATACCTCAGAGTTGTTTTGATTTGCATTTCTCTAATCAATAGAGATTTAGAGCATTTTTTTCATATGCTTATAGATATCTCTAATGTCTTCTTCTGAAAACTGCCTGTTAATATCCTTTGACCATTTATCATTTGAGGAATGACTTGTATTCTTATAGATTTGACTCAATTCTCTGTATATTTTAGAAATGAAGCCTTTATCAGAGACATTGGTTGTAAAAATTCTTTCCCAACTTTCCACTTCCTCTTAATCTTGGTTGCATTGGCTTTATTTGTACAGAAACTTTTCAATTTAATGTAATGAAAATTATCCATTTTGCATTTCATAATGCTCTCTAACTCTTGTTTGGTCATAAAATCTTCCCTTCTCCATAAATCTGACAGGTAAACTATTCCTTGATCTCCCAGATTGCTTATAGTATCAGCCTTTATACCTAGATCATGTGCCATTTAGACTTGATTTTGGTATATGGTGTAAGATATTGGTCTATGCCCAGTTTCTGCCATACTATATTCCAGTTTTCCCAGCAATTTTTGTCAAATATTGAGTTCTTATCCCAACATCTAGGGTCTTTGGATTTATCAAAGAGTAGATTACTATAGTCATTGACTGCTGTGTCTTGTGTACCTAATCTATTCCACTGAACCACTACTCTATTCCTCAGCCAGTACCAAGTAGTTTTGGTGACTGCTGATTTATAACACAGATTAAAATCTGGTATGGCTAGGCCACCTTCCCTAGCATTGCTTTTCAATAATTCCCTTGATATTCTGGACCTTTTGTTCTTCCAAATAAATTTTGTTACTATTTTTTCTAGCTCTATGAAATAATTTTTGGTAGATTAATTAGTATGGCACTAAATATGTAATTTAATTTAGGTAAAATTGTCATTTTTATCGTATTAGCTCAACCTAGCCATGTGCAGCTGATGTTTTTCCAATTAGTTAGATCTGACTTTATTTGTGTGAAAAGTGCTTTATAATTGTGCTCATATAGGTCCTGGGTTTGTGTTGGCAGGTAGATTCCCAAATATTTTATAATGTCTATAGTAACTTTAAATGGAATTTCTCTATCTCTTGCTGTTGGATTTCATTATATATGTAATATATATATATATATGTAATATATACAGAGGAAATTAAAACAATAATTAGGAGTAATTTTGCCCAATTGTATGCACATAAATTATATATATAATATATAAATATATATTTGTATTTTATTTACATATTATATATTTGTATATTATATATTTTATTTATATATAATATAAATATAATATATTATATATATTATATATTTTTATTTTTATTTATATATTATATAAATATATATTGATATATTATATATAATATATATTTGTATATATATACAAATATTTGTATATATATGTATATATACAAATATATAATAAATATATATGTATTTTATTTATATATTATATATTTATATATTATGTATTTCATTTATATATAATATAAATATAATATATAATATTTATATATAATATATATTTGTATTTATATTTATATATTATATATAAATATATATTTATATATTATATATATTTATATCTTATTTATATATTATATATAAACATATATTTATATATTATATATATTTATATCTTATTTATATATTATATATATAAATATATATTTATATATTATATATATATAATTTATGTGCATACAATTGGGCAAAATTACTCCTAATTATTGTTTTAATTTCCTCTTCATTGAATGTAGATTTACCCTTTTCATTTTTGATACTCATAATTTGGTTTTCTTTTTTCTTTCTTTTTTTTATCATATTGACTAAAGGTCTATGAATTTTATTGCTTTTTTTTTTATAAAACCAGCTCTTAGTTTTATTTATTAATTCAATAGATTTCTTAATTTAAATTTCATTAATCTCTCCTTTGGTTTTCAGTATTTCTAATTTGGTATTTAATTGGGGTTTTCAATTTGTTCTTTTTCTAGCTTTTTCAGTTGCATGCCCAATTTATTGACTTCCATTTTCTCTATTTTATTTATGTGTGAATTCAGGGATATAAAACTTCCCCTAAGAATTCTTTTGCTGCATCCCACAAGTTTTGGTATGTTGTTTCATTATTGTCATTCTCTTGAATGAAGTTACTGATTGTTTCTGTAATTTCTTGTTTGACCAACTCATTCTTTAGGATTAATTATTTAGTTTCCAATTAGTTTTTAGTCTATCTTTCCATGTCCCTTTATTACATATAATTTTTATTTCATCATAATCTGAGAAGAGTGCATTTAATATTTCTGCCTTTCTGCACTGAATTGGGAGATTCTTATGCCCTATCACTTGGTCAATTTTTGTGTACGTGCCATGTACTGCTGTAGAGAAGGTATATTCCTTTTTAGACCCATTCAGTTTTCTCCAGACATCTATCATATCTCTCCTCTCTAAAATTCTATTCTTCTCCTTAACTTCTTTATTGCTTATTTTGAGGTTGGATTTATCAAATTCAGAGAGGGGGAGATTAAGGTCCCCCACTACTATAGTTTTGCCATCTATTTTTTCCTCTAACTCCCTTAATTCTCCTCTAGGAGTTTGGATGCTGTACTGCTTGGTGCATATAAGTTTTGTAATGAGATTGCTTCATTCTCAATGGTGCCTTTTAGCAGGATATAGTTTCCTTTCTTATCTCTTTTAATTAGATCTATTTTTGCTTTTGCTTTATCTGAGATAAGGATTGCTACCCCTGCTTTTTTGACTTTAGCTGAAGCATAATATATTCTACTCCAGCCTTTTGCCTTTACCCTGTGGGTTTCAAATGTGTTTCTTGTAGACAGCATAATGTAGGATTATGGTTTTTAATCCATTCCATTATCCACCTCCATTTTATGGGAGAATTCATCCCATTCACATTCACAGTAATGATTATTATCTGTGTCTTTCCCTCCATCCTATTCTCTCCCCTTTTTATGCTTTTATTTCTACCTTCTCCCTTCCCCTCCTTAAGAGTTTTCCTTTTGACCACCTCCTCCCTCAGTATACCCTCCCCATGCACCTTCCTCCCTTTACCTCCCCTTCCCCCATACTACTATTTCCCTCCCTTCTAACCTTTTTCCCCCCTTACCCCTCCTATTGCCTGTAGGGCACAATACATTTTTATACTTAACTGAGTATGTTATTCTCTCCTTGAACCCAAATGAGTGAGAGTAAATTGCATATAGTGCTCCTCTCCCTCCCTCCTTTCCCTCTACTATAATGAGTTTTTGTGTCTTTTCACGTTAGAATCCTAAACTTAACTGATTATATTAATCCCTCCTTGAACCAAAACCAATTTACCCTTTTCTGCCTCCTCCTTTCCTTTTCTCTCATTACAGTCCCTTTGCACCCCTTAATAAGGTTTTTTCATCATCAGATTAGTTCATTTATGCCCACACCCTCTATCTATGTATATCCCTTTTCAATGTTGCAATAATTACATAAATCTCAATATTTACAGATATCAGCTTCCCATAGGGATGTAAACAGTTTGCTTTTATTGAATCACAAGTTATGTACGTGTGTGTGCGTGTGTGTGCTGTGTATGTGTGTGTTTGTGTCTGTGTTTTCCTTGTTTACCTTTTTATGTCTCTCTTGAGTCTTGTAATTGGAGATCAAATTTTCCATTGAGCTCTGGCTTCTTCATCAGGAAAGTCTGGAAGTCCCTTATTTCATTGAATGACCATCTCCTTGCCTGAACAATTATGCTCAGTTTTGCTGGATAATTGATCCTTGGTTGCAGTCTGAGCTCTTTTGCCTTATGAAATATCATGTTCTAATTCTTCCGATCTTTCAATGTAGAAGCTGCTAGGTCTTGTGTGATCCTGACTTGTAGTGCCACAATATTTGAATTGTTTCTTTTTTGGCTGCTTGCAGTATTTTCTCCTCAACCTTATAATTCTGGAATTTGGCTATTATATTTCTTGGAGTTTTCAATTTGGTATCTCTTTCAGGAGGAGTCCAGTGAGTTCTTTCAATATCTATTTTACCCTCTGATTCTAGGACCTCAGGACAGTTTTCTTTGATAATTTCTTGGAAGATGTTGTCCAGGCTGGTTTTTTTTTCATCATGGGTTTCCAGTAGACCAATAATTCTTAGGTTATCTCTCCTGGATCTCTTCTCCAGGTCATTTGTTTTTCCAATGAGATATTTTACATTTTCTTCTAATTTTTCAATCTTTATGTTTTGTTCGACTGCTTTTCTTTTTTTTTTTTTTTGGAGGGCAATTAAGTGGGATTAAGTGACTTGCTCAAGGTCACATGGCTAGTTTTTTGTGTTAAGTGTCTGAGGCTGGATTTGAACTCAGGTCCTCTTGACTCCAGACCCAGTGTTCTATTCACTGCACCACCTAGCTGCCCCCAGTTTGACTGATTCTTGATGTGTTGTAGAGTCATTAGTTTCAACTTGACTGATTCTAATTTTTAGTGAATTATTTTCCTCAGTAAGTTTTTGAAGCTCCTTTTCCATATGTTCAGATTTCATTTTTAGGGAAATATTTTCTCAAATTAGATTTTGAGCCTCCCATCCCAGTTCACAAATTTTACTTTTTGAGGACTGGTTTTCTTCAGTGAGATTATTTTCAATTTTGGCCAATATAATTTTAAAAGAATAGGTCAGTTTATCTTCTGCTGCTCTAATTTGGCTTTTAAAATCTTTCTTTAGCTCTTCCAATGATGCTTTTTTGGGCTTGAGACCAGTTCATATTTTCTTCTGTGGCATCAGGTGTGGATATAGAGTTGATGGTATCTCCTGAAAGTGAGTCTTCTCATTCACAATACTAGGATTCAAACATCTTTGGTTGCTTCCAGCCCATTGTTATTGCCTATTTCCTGGCTTTTAAAGTGGATTTCTGCTTCACAAGCTGGGAGCTAGGGGCCTGGTTGTTGACTTTGTGTACTGTAGCCCCTGGGTGTCTAGACTGAGGCCAAGTCCAGGCCTCTCAGTGTTTTCCCTGGGTTACCCTGAGGCTCACAGAGTAAGGTATGGGGGAGGGGTGCTCTGGCCACTTCAGGTTTCTGCCTCTGTGCGACTGGGCTAGAGCTTGGGCAGGCTCAGCATCTGGCAGCCTGCCACTCTGGTGTCTGCAGATTTCCTTGATTGTGCTAAGGCACACCTGGGCTTCTGGTGTTAGTGCTTGCTGGCTCTACTCCCCTGGGTTTCAGGATCTCCCACTGGTCAGCTGAGATGGGGTTTGTTGGGACTCCTCCCACCCTTCACTTCAGGCTTAGCACAGCTTCAGTCACAGCCTTCCTCTAGGACTCCCAATCTGGCCACTGCTTCCTCTATTTCAGTATTTTACACTGGGGCAATAATCTCTGGGTTTTTAGGGTCATCAAGGGGGATTAGAGCAGCTAGGGTTTACTCTACCATCTTGGCTCCCATAAATTCAGGTATATGATTTTTAAATATCCAGTCTGTGGGCTGATAGCCCCAGGAGAAGCTCCAGTCACTGCTGTGGACCCTGTGCTTTCTCTTACCCAGCTCTGGCGCATCTCCTCCACCTCCAGTGAGAGGTCTTCAAAGCTGGGGCTCTCTCTCCCTCGGCTGTGGTCTGGTCTCAAGTCTGCACTGGTGCAGCCTGCATACTCTGCGCTCCCCCTGCCCAGTCCTAAGTGCGCATTTTCCTGGTCTGGGAATTTACCTCACGTCATTTCCCAGTGGATTCTGTCACTCTAAAATCTGTTCAGATTCACTTTTTAGAGGTTACTGACAGAATCCACAGAAGAGTTCAGATGAGTTCCTACCTCCACTCCACCATCTTGGCTCCACCCCTCCTTTGTTTTATTCTTAATGTCCTATGGGGTTATTAGCTTCCACTTGACCAATTCTAATTTTTTTTTTTTGCTTTTTTGGAGGGCAGTTGGGGTTAAGTGACTTGCCCAAGGTCACACGGCTAATTTTTTGTGTTAAGTCTCTGAGACCATATTTGAACTCAGGTCTTCCTGATTCCAGGGCTGTTGCTCTATTCACTGTGCCACCTAGCCACCCCTCCAACTCTAATTTTTAAGGAATTATTTTCTTTATTGAGTTTTTGTACTTCTTTCTCCATTTAGCCAGTTCTATTTTTAAGGAGTTCTTTTCTTCTGTGAACTTTTGTGCCTCTTTTTCCATTAGGCCAATTCTGTTTTTAAGGAGTACTTTTTCCCCATTTTTATGCCTCTTTTAACAAGCTATTCTCTTTTCATGATTTTCTTATGTCACTCTCCTTTCTTTTCCAAATTTTTTCCTCTATCACTCTTATCTCTTTCCTTAATTCTTCCAGGAATTTTTGTTAGGCTTCTGTCCAATTAGCATTTTTCTTTGAGGTTTTGGTTGTAACTGTTTTTGCATTATTGTCTTCTGTTTTGGTTTCTGGGTCTTCCCTATCACCATAATGGATTTTATGGTAAAGCTTTTTTTTTTCTTATTTGCTTATTTTCCCAACTATTTCTCTTGGGTCTTTTTTTTGGAGGGGGGAAATCAAGGCAACTGGGGCTAAGTGACTTCCCCAAAGTCTCACAGCTAGTAAGCGTCAAGTGTCTGAGGTCAGATCTGAACTCAGGTTCTCCTGACTCCAGGGCCAGTGCTCTATCCCCTGCACCACCTAGCTGCCCCCTAGCCTATTTTTTGACTGTGAACTTTATGTTAAAGTTGGGCTCTGCTCACTTAGGAATAGGGAGGCACTGTCCCAGGCTTCAGGATTTTTTGTGCTGCTGTCTTCAGTGCTAGTTCTGGGTGTCTACAAGTTTTCAGTGCTTCCAAAGTGGTGTTATACTGGGAGAGGTGTGATCACTATTCCTCTGTTCTATCCTATGGTCTTTACCCAGCAAGGGCCCCTGCTCCCCTGCAGCTTGAAGTACTAGTACTCTTCTTGGCCCTTTAACTGTGACCAGGTCCCCAGGTTCCCCTGCAAGCATTGACACTTTTCTTGGCCCTGTATCTGTAACTAGGACCCTTGCTCCCTTGTGATTGACCGCAACAACTCCTCTTGCCCTGGAATTGTGACTCAGAACTTTTATGGGCAATAGAGCTGTCAAACAGTGCTAGTAGTACCCAGTTCCAGCAACAAGTCCCTTGTAATCTTTTTATGATTTTTTACCTTCCCTCTTCTGACAGCTCCTGAAATTGTTGCTGCTTCAGCAGCTTTTGCTCCTTCTATGTGTGAGTGCTCTGGAATGGTGTCCACACTTTGTCACAAACCTCTCATGTGAATTTCCTAAGTTTTCCTAGTCTGGAAAAATGTCTCACCTTGATCTTTTTTTGATTCTTCTACTCCAACATTTTATATGAAGCATTATTTTAAAACTATTTAGAGGAAAATGTTGAGAGAGTTCAGGTTGGTTGCAGCTCTAATCTGTCATCTTGGCTCCATCCCACAGTTGTCCAGTTCTAAAGAAGAAAGAACTCTATGCATTCTTTTTTTTTTCTTTTTGGAGGGCAATTGGGGTTAAGTAACTTGTCCAAGATCACATGGCTAGGTTTTTTGTTTGTGTTTGTTAAGTATCTGAGGCCGGATCTGAACTCAGGTCCATCTGACTCCAGGGCCAGTGCTCTACTCACTGTGCCACCTAGCCGCCCCCAGAACTCTATGCATTCCTAACATTGATTAGGAGGAATAATAGAAAGTTTGTGAAGCTAAGTATATCCAATCTGAGGGTAGTCTCTCTAGTGAGCTATGGCTGATCTCCCTTCCTCTTTCTTCTGTAACATGGATACCAATGCTCCTGACATTCTTTTAATGTTCCTGATTTTATCATTTTCTTATTTCCTCCACTGCTATATTTCTGCCCCTAGGCATTTCATCTTAGGCCTTGGGCATTCCTTTGTGTGGATTAATATGCACCACAAAATAGTCTTATTGCTTTAAACATTATTAACTAGTGAAAAATCTCTATTGTGAGAGAAGCATTTTGTGCACTATTGGATGGTATATATGAAGGCAGTGTGGACTATTAGATAGAAAAACCTCCAGAGTCAGGAAGACCTGAATTATATAACTCCCTCTGATTATACTGACTGACTATATTAACCTGGACAAGCCAGCAAACTTTCAGTGTCACAAGCAACTTTCCAAGGCTAAAAGTGGCAGAGCCATTGCCAATATGCATTGCAAGAAGGGATATGCCACACCTGCAAAATCATGAGTCTATACCCCAAAAAAGAGTTTTATATAAATGCGAGTTATTACTTATTATCAACATCATCATTGATTGTGAGTACCCAGGAAGCATGTGGTGCTGATCTAAGTTTCTGGAGCTTTGTTTGTGGAATGAAAAAACCTGTCTTTAAATATTGTCTGGACCTTGCTAGCTGCATGACTTTGAGCATGCCATTTCGTCTCTCATGCCTTAGTTTCCTCATTTGTAAAATGGGGTGAATCGTGCTCGTATTCTGGACCTGGCTCCCAAGGATGTGAGGAGGGTACTTTTTAAGCCTTAAGGTGTTTTTTAAACAGGAGTGATCATGGAACTTCTATTATTTGTTTATTAAAATTTTTTTCAGCTTTAAGTCAATGTAAATATTTGAGTTTCAAATACTATCACAATAGATTTTTTTTCAAAAGAAGAAAAAAAAAGTTATGCAATTGTTAGTCATTTTTCTTACTGAACTTTAATCTAGATCCAGACAGAGGAGCTGCAGAAAATGGACAAGATGCCTTGATTTTTTCTGTTTTGCTCCTGAATACATTTCATTTTTTTAGGTAGTGACTTCCTTATTTTCATTTCCTCTGTCTTCTTCCTGGGTTTACTCATTCAGGCAGAACTGAACAGCTGACCTTTAAGCATACAAGATAGAATAATGTATCTCTACATTAACATTTAGAGATAAATTGCCATATATGTACACACACATATATGTTTATCTATAGGAAGAGAGACATATATTCTTATAAGGGTGAGGCTCCATTGATTATTCAATTCATTTTAAAGTAATTAGTTTTTTAGGTAAGAATACTTTTGGATTGAATCAAATAATCAGAACAGAGTATCAATGGGGTCTGTACATATACATGTACAAATCCATTGTGGGAGAGAATTGGGTAAAACCTTAAGGGATTTGTACAAAGGAAAGAAGCTATCTCAGAACCAAAAGAAGACCAATTCTGAGTGTTTGGATTTGAGAAGTTGGAGCAAGCATGGCGTTTTAGCACCTGGGGAAAGGAATTAAAGAGAAGAATAAGCTGTGGCAGAGAAGGGAGATGTTGAGGAGAGTCACTGCTTCCATTGGTATCTCAAAGCAGAAGACCCAGGCTGAGGCAAGTCCCTAAGAAAAGATCAGCAATTTTTCCCAACTACCCCTTCTTTTAATTTAATTTAATTTTTAAATTTTTTGCTTTTTGGAAGGGGGAAGGCAGGGCAATTGGGATTAAGTGACTTGCCAAGGTCACACAGATAAAAAGTGTTAAGTGTCTGAGGCTGGATTTGAACTCAGGTCTTCCTGACTTCATGGAGGGTGCTGTATTCACTGTGCCACCTAGCCAACCCCCCACCCAACTACCCCTTCTGATGCTTATCTGTCCACAATCACTATAATATAATCTGCTGTTTCACTACCCAAATATTTCCAGTAAACTGAATTTTCCCTTAGCCACAAAGAAGTGAGGGTTTAGAGATAGATATAAATGTAAAGAAAAGCAGAGTCCAACCTCTGCCAAAGAGTTCAGAATTCCCCTATCTGGGGGCTCTGAGTTATTATGAATAAACTCAGAACTTTCTGTGTAAAATTCCTTAAAGCAGAAGAGGGAACTAAGTAGACCTTGGGGAATCATTATATTAACCCCTATGCTTAAAATGAGATACTTATTGTAACTGAGTCTAAAAATTTGCTCTCTGTCCCTTACTAGAATTCCTGGAGAGAGTTCCAAGCCATGTATTCCAAAGCAAGAGCAGAACCAAGAACTCCTTTCAAACTGATGTAGCTCCCAGCTATAATGGGGTGGGGGAGGGAGACAAAAGCCTTCTCAAGGTATTGAATTATCCTCAATAGACAAATCCTTTAATACTACACATGGTCCAAGGTCCCACAGATTAGGAAGAACTAACCTGTTTGCTCCCATCACCCTTTCTCCCCTTACAGTAAAAATTTACCATCCTTTGCAAATCAGCTGGGTTGAATTTGGTACTTTTGTCCATATTCTTATTTCTAGAAAGTTCTCCAGTATTTTGGAGAAGTTTAAGCATTGCCTTTCCAAGGGTCTCCCCCAATGCCTTGCAGTAAAGGGTCTTGACAAAATCCAGAAGGCACAGTTCTTAAGGAACCCCTAAATCCTATATAAAAAGTCCCAAGATATCCACTCAGCACAATTTCTAGATAATCTCCAAATTAATAGCCTTCAAGGAGGGCTCAGATCTATAGAAAATGGAGGGCCTAGAGATTACAATACAAAATTAGGTAACTTTACTTCCAAATGAAAAGTTGCAGCATTTTGCAATATTTGTCATAGGTTACCTCTCAATCAACTAGACAGCATTTTAAATTGTTTTAAGACTCAGAACAGATTGATATGTCTCTAGTTGCTGAACATATGCAGTTATTGCATTTTCCTTATTCTAGTGATATTGTTTTTCTAAAACTGTTAGTTAAAGCCAGGAAATATTAGCCTTTACGCTACTTTTATTATCGTCATTTATATCCTTAAATGCTCTTTGGGACACTCCCACTGGATCACTTTAAGCCCCCTTCTTGTCCCATTCAGAAGACTCTTAGTATGTGACTAGAAGCATGGCCATTGCAAGATGCCAACCTCCTGTATAAAGCCATTCAATCTCCCAAATTTCCCTATTTCTGCACCGTACTTTCCTGACTTTATCTATAACGTTTAGTACAAATCCTTTTTGCTATACCAAATGTTCTGGGTGAGATCTGACTCAGAGAAGTGAGGTGGTTCAGTTTCTGGAAGGGAACAAAATGATGTACTTTTAGACAATCCAGCACTTAACAAAAAGAAGCTTAGTTGGGGGCGGAGCCAAGATGGCGGAGTAGAAACAGCTCATCCAAGACTCTCTGCCCCCAGATTCCCCACAAACTATGTAAAAAAGGACTCTGAACAACTTCTGGAGCCCCAGCACCCACAGAACGACACAGAGAAGCTAACCTCCCGCTGAGGACAGCCCAGCAGCCCTGCAGGAAGGACCAACGCAGAGGTCTGGGACCCGGCAGCGCGCAGAGCGCAGAGCGCAGGAGCCGAGCCGAGCTGAGCCCAGGTCCGGGTGAGCCGAGGTTTTAGCCCCAGGGCGGCAGGGCCAGCAGCCGGCTGGAGGAACCCCAGAACACCAGGAGCTGTGGCGACTCCAGAATTATCAACATAGACATGCCTAGGACAAAGTAAGAGGTTAGTGTCCTATGGACTTTGGGACCTGTATTTGGGGAATGCGTCAGCTCCCTCCCCTGGGGGCTAGAAGCCGCTGAGGAGACAGGTCATTTTGTAGTTTTCAGAGGCATTTCTGGCTCCCAGCCTACAAATCGTGGGGAGATCCAGCGATCAGTCTTGGGGGGTAATCGCTCTTGCTTTAACCTCCCTGGATCTGGATTGTGATCTAGGGTGGAAGTTGTGGGTGGTTTACAGCTTACCAGAAACGGAAGTTGCCCCCCACACGTTCGGGACGAAAATTCCTCTAGCTGGCCTTAAAGCCATAGTGTGGCAACAAGCCCAAAAGTCAAGCAATTAAGTGGCAACATGCCAAGGCAAAGGCAACAGAAAAATGCAACCCTAGACTCCTATTTTGGGGGCATAGAGCGGAAAAGGACTGTGAGGTCAGAAGTCCTGCTCCAAAAGCCCCAGGGGAAAACATGAGTGGGTTGCAGGCCATAGAGGACCTTAAGAAGGACTTTAAAAATCAAATAAGAGAAGTGGAGGAAAAATTGGAAAGAGAAATGAGAAGGATGCAGGAAAAGTATGAAATGAGGGTCAACAGCCTGACTGAGGAAAACAACACCTTAAAAAATAGACTAACTCAAATGGCAAAGGAGGCCCAAAAGGGCAATGAGGAGAAGAATGCCTTAAAAAGTAGAATTTGCCAGATGGAAAAAGAATCTCAGAAGTTCACTGAGGAGATTCATTCCTTCAGAGTTAGACTGGAGCAAATGGAAGCTAATGACTTTATGAGAAATCAAGATGCTGTTAAGCAGATCCAAACAAACGAAAGATTAGAAGGCAATGTGAAATATCTCATGGGAAAAACCACTGACCTGGAGAATAGATCCAGGAGAGACAATTTAAAAATTATTGGACTACCTGAAAGCCATGATCAAAGAAAGAACCTAGAAATCACCCTTCAAGAAATTCTCAAGGAAAACTGCCCTGATGTTTTAGATCCAGAGGGCAAAATAGAGGTTGAAAGAATCCACAGATCACCTCCTGAAAAAGATCCCAAAAAGAAAACTCCCAGGAATATTATAGCCAGGTTCCAGAATCCCCAGATCAAGGAGAAAATACTCCAAGCAGCCAGGAAGAAACAATTTCAATATTGTGGAAACACAATCAGAATAGCCCAGGACCTGGCAGCTTCTACACTGAGGGATCGAAGGGCATGGAATATGATATTCCAGAGGGCAAAAGAACTGGGAATGAACCCAAGGGTCACCTACCCAGCAAAACTGAGTATTTTGTTTCAGGGGAAAATATGGGCATTCAGTGGAATAGAGGACTTTCAAGCATTCTTGAGGAAAAAACCAGAGTTGAATAGAAAATTTGACATCCAGACTCAAGAAGTAAGAGATGCCTGAGAAGGTAATCAGGGAAAAGAAATCAAAAGGAACTTATCAAAGTTGAACTATTTACATTCCTATATGGAAAAGCAATAACTGTGACTGATGATATCTTTCTCACTATGAAAATAATGGAAGAAGGGTGTGTGGTCATATGAATACATATGTGAATGTGTGTGATATGGTTACAGTTATATATGGATAGAGGGCATAGGTTGATTTTGTTGGGAAGGGAGAGTACTCAAGGGATGAAATTATGAGGTGAGAGAGGAAAGTGGCAAGAGGAGATGGGGAGAGACATGGTAGGGTAAACTATCTCATGTAAGGGGAAGTGGGTGCAAAGGAGGGGGAGAATAAGGAAGGCTAAAAAGGCAAAACCACATTCACATTGAATTTGGTTCAGGGAGAAAATGACATACATACTAAATGGGATATCTCAACCTGCAGCAGGATAGGGGGAAGGGGGATGAGAGGAGGGATGATGGATGGGAGGGCATCCTTGGGGTGAGGGAGGTTGGAAGTACCCACTATAGAAGAGGGACAGGATCATGTAGGGAATGGACCAGGTCGGGGGTGGGATGAGTGGGAGGGAATTATAAGCAGCCTTGTACAATATATCTACCATGATAATGTTTTGCATAGCTAGACATGTACAACATATTCTGAATTACTTATCTCCCAAGAAGGAATGGGTGACAAGGGAGGAAGGAAATGGATCTGAAACTCGAGGTCATAACATTAAATGTTTCAAATATATATAAATACTATTATTAATACTCTTTTGCCTATAATTGGGAGATAAGATGTGCAGGCATTGGGACACAAAGATTCATCTTCCTCTAATGGAAAAGTCGATGGGGGTATGGGAGAAGGTATGGGAGAGAGCAGATTGGAGGAAGCGATATCTTGTGGGACTGCTATTCTGGGAGGTTGGGTAGGGGAATAATGGGGGGAAAATGATTGTAACTCAAAATCTGGCGGAAATGAATGATGTAAAACAGAAGTTAATAAAGCATTTGTTTAAAAAAATAAAGAAGCTTAGTTAACAATAGCATGCAGTGGATGTTCACCAAGTATACAGCACTGAATCAGGTGGGCATGGGTCCCCTCACCTCCTCATTTGCCACAATAGCCCACCCAGTTAGAAAAGTATAAGAGAAGGTTGAAGAATTTAGGTACTTTGGGAATTGGGTTTTTTCATACTTAAATGATAGGGAAGGTACATTAACTGGTCATGCATGGTCTCCTGGACCAACTAAGTATCAAGGACAATTCATTTCCTTTTTAGAGAAAAATTAGCCTATCCTCCATGGACTTGCTTGGAATGGAGAATGATGGGTGAGAATATTGGAGAGCCCCATTCTATTTAAGGAGGGGAGCTAGGGGATAATAATTTCATACCTGATAATTTCTTTTTTTTCCAAATGCTTTATTAACTTCTTGTTTACATCATTCATTTCTGCCAGATTTTGAGTTACAATTTTTACCCCATTTTTCCCCTACCCACCACCCCAGAATAGCAGTCCCACAGGATATGCCCTCATACAATCTGCTCTCTCCCATATCTTCTCCCATACCTCCTTCGACTTTTCCATTAGGGCAAGGTGAATCTCTGTGCCCCAATGCCTGCACATCTTATCTCCCAATTACATGCAAAATAGTATTAATAATAGTATTTATATATATTTGAAACATTTAATTTTAAAACTTCGAATTCCCTTCGTCCCTTGTCACCCACTCCTGCTGGGAAGATAAGCAATTTAGTATACGTTATAGATGTACAGCTATGCAAAACATTACCATAGTAGATATATTGTAAAAGACTGGGTATATTTCCCTCCCACCCATCCCACCCCAACCTGGTCCATTCCCTACTTTGATCCTGTCCCTCTTCAAAAGTGGGTACCTCCAACCTCTTCTCCCTGCAGTATGCCCTCCCCTCCATCATCCCCCCTCTCATTCCCCTCCCCCCTATTCTCCTGCAGGGTGAGATATCCCATTTAGTGTGTATATCATTCTCTCCCTGAACCAAATTCAATGAGAATATGGTTTTGCCTTTTTGCCGTCCTGTTCTTCTCCTTCCCTGCAACTACTTTCCCTTGCCTCTTCTACCTGAGATAGTTTATCTCCCCCATCTCTCCCCATCTCCTCTTGCCACATTCCTCTCTCACCTCTTAACTTCATCCCTTAAGTATCATCCCTTCCCACCAAATTCAACCTGTGCCCTCTATCCATGTATACCTGTAAACATATATACACACATTCACATATGTATTCATATGCCCATATAGCCTTCTTCAATTATTTTCATACTGAGAAAGGTTTCATCAGTCACAGTTATTGTTTTTCCATGTAGGAATGTAAATAGTTTCAACTTTGATAAGTTCCTTTTGATTATTTTCCCTGATTACCTTCTCAGGTATCTCTTGCTTCTTGTGTCTGGATGTCAAATTTTCTATTCAACTCTGGTTTTTTCCTCAAGAACGCTTGAAAGTCCTCTGTTCCACTGAATGACCATATTTTCCCCTGAAACAAGATACTCATTTTTGCTGGGTAGGTGATTCTTGGTTTTAATCCCAGGTCCTTTGCCCTCTGGAATATCATATTCCATGCCCTTCGATCCCTCAGTGTAGAAGCTTCCAGATCCTGTGCTATCCTGGTTGTGTTTCCACAATATTGAAATTGTTTCTTCCTGGCTGCTTGTAGTATTTTTTCCTTGATCTGGGAATTCTGGAACCTGGCTATAATATTCCTAGGAGTTTTCTTTTTGGGATCTTTTTCAGTAGGTGATCTGTGGATTCTTTCAACCTCTATTTTGCCCTCTGGGTCTAAAACATCAGGGCAATTTTCCTTGAGAATTTCTTGAAGGATGATTTCTAGGTTCTTTCTTTGATCATGGCTTTCAGGTAGTCCAATAATTTTAAAATTATCTCTCCTGGATCTATTTTCCAGGTCAGTGGTTTTCCCCATGAGATATTTCACATTACCTTTTATTCTTTCAGTTGCTTGGATCTGTTTACCAGCATCTTGATTTCTCATAAAGTCACTAGCTTCCATTTGCTCCAGTCTAACTCTGAAGGAATGAATCTCCTCGGTGAGCTTCTGAGACTCTTTTTCCATCTGGCAAATTCTGTTTCTTAAGGCATTCTTCTCCTCATTGCCCTTTTGAGCCTCCTTTACCATTTGAGTTAGTCTATTTTTTAAGGTTTTATTTTCCTCAGTCAGGCTGTTGACTCTCATTTCATACTTTTCCTGCATCCTTCTTATTTCTCTTCCCAATTTTTCCTCCACTTCTCTTATTTGGTTTTTAAAATCCTTCTTAAGGTCCTCTATGCCCTGTAACCCACTCATATTTTCATTTGGGGCTTTTGATGCAGGAGTTCTGACCTCACAGTCCTCCTCCTGTTCCATGCTTTGATCCTCTTTGCCCCCAAAATAGGAGTCTAATGTTGCATTTTTCTGTTTATTTTGTTTCCTTTGCCTAGGCATGTTGCCACTTAATTGACTTTTGGGCTTGTTGCCACAGTAGGACTCTGCCACCACACAGGGGAGCTTCCGTCCCAAATGTTGGGGTCTTCTCAACTGCTGGAGGTATTAGTTGGGTGCCCTCCCTGAAGCCCCCACACACTCTGGCAAGCTGGACACACAACCAAAGACCTCCACCCCAGACTGTAATCCAGATCCAGGGAGATTAGAGCGATTACCCCCCAGACTGATCGCCGGATCCCCCTACAATCCACAGGCCAGGAGCTGAAGCTGCAACTGAAGCTGCAAAATGGCAGCTGTGTCGCAGCTCCTTAGCTGCTTCTCACCCCCAGGGGAAGAAGCTGACTTGCTCCCAAATACTGGTCCCAAATTCCATAAGGCACTAACCTTTAACTTTGCCCTAGGCATCAATGTGTTGATAATTCTGGAAAAGCCACAGCTGCTGGTGTTCTGGGGTCCCTCCAGCCAGCTGCTGGTCCAGCCGCCCTGGGGCTAAAACCTCCAATTCATGTGAGCTAGCTTTCCCTGCTGGGCTGCTGGGCTGTCCTCAATGGGAGGTTAGTTTCTCTGTGTTGTTCGGTGGGTGCTGGAGCTCCAGAGGTCATTCAGAATCCCCCTTTTACATGATTTTGAAGTGGTGTGGGGTGGAACTCAGTGGAAGTGCTGTTTCTACTCTGCCATCTTGACTCCGACCCCCCATACCTGATAATTTCATACCTGGCTGCTCTTCTAAGACTTCATCATGCCCCTGCAATACTAGTATCCTCTTCTCCTTTCTCAGTTCCCCCACCTTTTCAGCTCCTTTTTATGTGTTGTCTTCTTCCACTAGACTGTGAGCATAAGCCACCGTAGGCTGCATACTGAACTCCATTGCTCTTTGCACATAGTGTTCTGTCCTAGTAAGATGTCCCACTCCCTCTTTTCCTCAGTATTTGACCTGGTAAAGCAATTCAGAGCTCTATTTTGCAGCATCAGCAACTCAGAGCTTTGCAGCACTGGTTCTTCTGGGCTGCAGTTCCTGACAAAACTTTTGTTCCTGAATGGCTATGACCAAGCTGTCTGTCAAAGAACTGAGCAAATTTCTGCAGCCTAGATCTGGGGCCTCCACAGCCCTGGAAAGTGGGAAGGGGGAATAAGAATATATGAGTAGTTTTGATGTAGGCCTATATCATATTCTTGAGTCTGCTAGTTCAGCCTTATTGTCAGTAGCATGGGAGGTAGGAAAGGGGTGCAAAATGAGGGCAGGGTCAGTGAGCATTAGTCTCTGGGGTTTCTTAGCCTTCATTTGTATTTTGGGTGTCCTAGACCATGGAAATGGCTGAAGGTGCTGTTTTGGCACATAATTTTTGTTTTGGAGAGGTTTGAGAGGTTGTGAGGATAGGAGAAGATATCTAGTCTGCTATCTTGATCCTCTTGTGACCCAGAACAAGAAAGAATAACTAAAATAAAGAATTTTCATATTTCCATGGAGATATTTTTCTATCATCTACATATAGCTTTGGTCTTTTTTTCCTTTGAGTGTTCTCATCATCCCAGTTTCACTGCTGCATTTAAAATCAGGGTTATTTGGTTTGTTTATTTGTTTTTTCAACCAATGTCAAGGCTTGATTTTTTGATCCCAGGACATACTTGTACCATGAGCCTAACAGTTTGTTCATGGCCATCATTTTTTAAAACTTAGTATGAGGTTTTAAGGTCCCCCTTTGAAGCCACCATTCTTTTCCACATATATAATCTCATATATCATGAAATAAAAATGTACAATTTAATTCTTTGTAGTGCCACACCCAGAGACCAATGAGAATGTCAGGGCAGAAAGCCAGCCACAAGTATTAAATTTGGGCTGCTTCTGAGTTCATGTTGACTTTGAAAAACATAAAGAAATTCTGTCCCCTGGGGTAAGAAGAAGACCAGAGACTTGACCTTGAGGTCAATGGAGAATGGCAGAGACTGGAGCCAGGACAGCATCCCAGCTGGGGTCTTTATGCTGAACTTTTCCATTGTGGGTTGAGCTGCATGCCGGCCAGCTGGCAGCTCCCCGTGACCAGGGTGCCAAAGAGGAGTCCTAAGAGCCTGAGATACTGTGATGAAAGGGGAAGAACCCAGAGTTGGACAGTGCCCAGCTGACATACAGAAATGGCATTTTGTTGGAGAGACTGACTTGGAGATTCCCTCTGCCATCTGTGCTCCTCTGGGAATGAGGATCCATTCACACATACCTGCCTTTTTCTACTCTCTGTATTTACCCAGTCCCCAATAGAGAGCTTGGTAAAACTAGCCATGTTATTTTTTTATTCTCTACCTTGTCACCTTGAAACCATGTTGTAAAGCTGTTGTCTTTTTAAACAGCATTGTTTTACATTTTCTCGGTATATGTCTGACGCTATGCTAAAAACTGGCTAACTCTTCATATTTATGCCAGTTCCATTTATTTGGATGTGAGCAGTGACACTGGCTAGGAAGGAAGAACTGATTCAAAAAGAAAGCAGATTTAAATTCCTGTTCCTAGTATGGATTTTGTCAATGTAAACTGGTTGGACATTTGAGTCATACATTTAACTGACTTTAGAATGCATTTGAAGAAGAAAGAGAACAATTTTCAGAATCATATTCCCTTGAGATGTGAATCAGTAAGAGAAAGATAAGTCTTAGGGATGGTTTAGCAAGGCAGAGTGACAAGAGTGGCCATTTTGTCACACTGTTTATTGTCCACAGCAAGGGTTACACCTCATGAAGGGAGGTGGGGAATAAGTTGTTGGGAAAGAAAGCCATGCCTCTGTGAAAGTAGGAAGGAGGGAGTTCTTACTCTCCCCAAGCTAAGAAATGTATGGCAGTTCAGCCTAACCTGCTGGGCAGCACCACTTGGTAGATGGGGACAAGGACTAGATCTGTGGCTTTACCCATACTGAGAGTCCCTGGTGAGTAACTTCCTCAAGCAATGGAGTTTGGACCTTTGTAACTTAGAGTTTTAGAAAGATATCTGGAGTGCTGGGAGGTTAAGTGCAAGCCCAAGGTCATCTAGTTAGTATTTGTCAAAGTTGAGCCTTGAACGTACATCTTCCTTACTTTTAGGCCAGCTCTCTAACCACTATACTGGAGGTGTCAAACTCACTCACGGTCTACAGGAGCTGTATTAAAATGTACTTGGGAAATGATTAACAAAAATAAATAAAAATGTAGTATGGCATAGATACTGTTAATTTGTGGTTTTCTGCGTCAATTTGTATCCTTCAGGGATCCCTTGCTATTTGAGTTTAACACCACTGCATTTCACTAGGATGGAGGCATTCCTAGAGGGGGCTATAATGTGTGGAAAAGTAAGGCCAAGATGAGAGGCAAGAAGCATGGTCCAATGGAAGGAGTACAGGGTAGGTCTGCATTAGAATTATGATTTATCTACAATGTATGTGGTCTTAGGAAAGTTATGTAACCTTGACCTCTAAGCATTAGGTGAATGTTTAACTATGGGCTCTCCAAGAAAAAAAAAGTATACACAACATACTTTTTAGTTGAATATGCATTATTAGTATTAACTCATCACTTTCTTAAGTCTAGACAATTAATAAAACAATAAAATCAAGCTCTAATTTGTAGGGTTTGTTGATTTCCGGTTTGTAAATGCTCACTTTGTAAATAACAATCAGGTTTTCCCAATCCATTCTGAACTGGCTCAAGTATACCCCTGGCCTGGAAAGTTACTTCTCAGTCTGAATCTATGATTCAAGAATAAGGTAAGAAGGAGTAACATGGTTTGGGATTTTCTGGACTCCTGGAAGGTGGCAGCTAAAAAAAGTTACCTCAAATGTGCTCCTGGGGCTTTTCATCACTTTTGTCCCTTCTCAGTGAAATCATGAAGAGGCCACATAGTAGAGTCTAAAGACCAATGAGTTTGGAGTCATTGGACCCTGCTTCAAATGTTAGCTATGTCATATGCTACCTGGATGACCTGGGCTAATTTCTCCATGCCGTAGTTCCTTACTTGAATGAGGTAGAGGTGGGAGGAGGGCTAGGGATAGATTAGATGAACTCTCACGTGCCCTCCAACTCTAAATCTGTAATCCTTTTTTAACAGTTAGAACCACTTTTTAGGTCCAAGGGGCTAGGGCTCTGTACCTGCTCCCTTTCCACTAAGGAGCCCCTCTGCTCTGGACCCACACACTCAGTTACCAGGTTAAATTCTGTTGGCACCAAACCTCTAATGAGATGTATTGGACTCCTTTTTTTCACTCTATTTCTTTACACCTCCAGTCCCAGAATCCCTAGGAAAACTCCTTAGTATTTAGGTGTGGCTCATTTTAGGGGCCCCACTGAAAGGTAAAAGAGGAAAGATACTTAATGTATAATATAGACCAGGTTTGGAAAATAGGCTTTTTTTTTTTTTTTTGCTCCAAAGGCTCACAAATGTTCATAGAATCTTAAAAAAAGATATAGTAATTTGAAACTACCAGTATGCTTTCCTGGTATGTGGATGCTTAAAACATCAACATATAATGTAGTTTGCAGGATTACTGAATGAGCATTTTGTATTTTACCTTATCTCTGTACTTTCTAAATGATTCCCTCTAGGCAGGTCTTTGTTTTCTGTCAAGTCAGATCAGGTTTTATGTTACTTTCCTTTTAAGCCACCATCTTCTCTGTGCAAACTGCCCATTGTTGCTGGTCAGCTTCAACAGAGGAGCCCAGGATCTCTGATCTCTTGAACTCACAAGGGTTCCTCCAAGTATGAATACATCTATGTTGGGATCGATATTTCATTTTCTACCCTCAGGGAAGAAAACACAATGCAGAAAAGGCAGCCAGGGACCCAAGGCCCAGTTCCAAGCTTGAATAAGCCCACACAGATGATATAATTACTGCACATTACCTTTTCTCCCAGGGTGAGGGAAAGGACTCTTCCCCTCCTTCATCACTTCATGGGAGGACTAAGAGGGAGAGCTACCTGTCACATGGGAGAGTCAAAGAAAGAGAGAGTGAGGTAGAATCCCTCTCTTTATTTTAAACTCCCTCTGCTGTTGTCACAGGGCTAAAGCTGATAGATTTAAAGCATGAAGACCATAGACGTCACTCCCTACGAGGAAACTGAAACTGAAAGAGAATTATTGTATTTCACCACATAATCATTGCACCCTGGTTTTTTCCAGTCTAAAAATTGATTTATAACCTTTCATCATATGATTGTTGCATGGTATAATTCTGTTCCCAACGCAGCTTTAAAGGTAAACAGAGCAGCAGTGTATTCAACAGTAGCATACGGATATGCATTTATCTCTCACACATTGCCAGCCATGAACCTAGAATTCTCAGCATATGCACATTGTCAGTATTCAATTTTTATGAATATTCACTAGTATTACATATATCCTAATCTTGCACTAAAGGCAGTTTAGTAATAAATGATGTTTAAGTAATACTGGAATACTTTTAAAAGCTTCACATAATGGTTGCACCCCACTTTTTTTGCAAAAAAAAAATGTTAGCAGAAAATCTGTAACAATTATGTAGTGAAATATGGTAGCTTGACCAGAATCACACAATTATTAAGTACCTGAGTTAGGATTCAAACTCAGATTTTCCTGATTCCAAGTTCAGTGCCTTATTCATTGAACCACCTACTTGCTTAAGTCTACAGCAGCACCTATCCAAGTACTTGGGGTGGGGAGCGAGATGGGGGGCTTCCATCTAAATACTAAGAAGAACTTATTTTGCTTTTGAGATCAAATCAGATTTGAGATTGGGTTCATTCAGGGTGGAATTGTCTTTGGTAACCAATGATAGACTTGCTTTACTAAAGTGCTGGGGGTCCTATAGTGTGGACCCAGGACATATGGTTGGCTAGAAGCAGACAGCTAGAAGGATGCTACATGGGATGCAATCGTCATTATAATATGAGACCATCTATACCCAGAGGGTTCTCGCCTAATTGATTCTATACCTGCAGTTCCATCCCTAAATGTTTTCTATCCAATGACAAAGTTGGCATTTGTCTGGTTGATTAAAGAGAAGTAGTTAATGTGATTAAGTATAAAAGGTGCTCAAAGTAACTTAGTCTGTCATGTACCCTGGCCTACATTACCCACGGCCAAATATGTTACATTTCACCTCTCTTCCATGATTAGTGGGGAGTGGGAGGAGGGGTTTCTAGTCTCTCTACTGTGGGCTATTGTACCATGTATGCTGTTTCCCCAATTTTAAAAGCCCTCTGCAACCAAGGCCAATTAACCACTTAACAATGTGATTAGCTATGACAAAGGGATACTACTTCAAAGGTATAATATTCATCCTTTTCACTTTTGAGATAAGTAATTTGGTTTTGTTCTTTCTTTTTTAAAATTAAATTAAGCAATGGTTTATGTAATATATTGGGGGGGAGGGTTCCATAGCACCAACTCCTAGTTTTATTTATTAGTTTGGTGATTTGTTTTACTTTCGATTTGATTAATCTTTTCTTTGATTTTCAAGGTTTCTCTTTTGGTGTTTTATTGGAGATTTAAAATTTGTTCTTTTTCTAGTTTTTGTTAATTGCATGCCAAATTAAATGATGTGTTCTTTCTCTCTTTTACTGATGTAGGAGTTTTAAGATACAAATTTTCCCCTAAGTACTGTTTGGCTGCATCTCACAAATTTTTATTTGTTTTCTCATTGTTATCATTATCTTTAATGAAATTATCAAGTGGCTCTGTGATTTATTCTTTGACCTATTCATTCTTTAAGATTAACTTATTTAATTTCTAATTAATTTTTTATCAGAATGTATTTTATCAGAATGTTATATACAAAAGGAGTGCACTTAATATTTCTGTTTTTCCACATTTGTGCAGTTTTTATGCCCTAATATATGGTCAGTTTTGTGAAGGTACCACATTTTTCTGAGTAAAACACTCCTTTCTATTCCCATTCAATATTCTCCAAAAGTCTATCATATCCAACTTTTCTAATTCAGCTCCTTAACTTCTTTCTTATTTATTTTAAGCTTAGATTTGTCTAGGTTTTAGAGGGGTAGATTGAAGTCCTCCACTAGCGTAGTTATACTATTTATTTTTGTCCTGTAATTCATTTAACTTTTCATTCAAGAATTTGACTGCTATGCCATTGGTGCATTTGTGTTTAGTATTGATATTACTTCATTGTCTATGGAACTTTTTAGCAAAATGTAGTTCTCCTGATTGTCTCTTTTAATTAGGTCAATTTTTGCTTTTACTTTATCTGAAGCCATAATTATACCTTCGCCTCTTTTCTTTTTAAATTTTATCTGAAGCATAATAGATTCTACTCCAGATCTTATCTTAACTCTGTGTGTTTCTTTCTTTTTCAAATGTGTCTCCTATAAACAACATGCTGTTAGATTTTGTTTTATAAGTGAGTTCATCCCATATACTTCACAGTGATGATTGCTAATGTTGTATTTCCTTCCATTCTATTCTCTTCTAATTATCCTTCTCTTTGGAAAAAAAAACTGTCCTCTTCTCAAAAATCTGTTTAACTTCTAACCACTGTCCCCCTTAATCCACCCTCCATCTTACTACCACTTCCTTTCTCTTAACCTCTTCCTCCTCCTATTTCCCTGTTGAGCAATATGAATTTCTGTACTTAACTGTATGTATGTGTGTGTATATATATATATATATATATATATATGTGTGTGTGTGTGTGTGTGTGTGTGTATATATATATATATATATATATATATATATACACACACATACATACTTATATACTTCCCTCTTTGAAACATTTCAGATGAGAGTGAGGTTCAAATATTGCCTGCCACCCACATTTCCCCTCCATTTTAAAAAATCTTCCTTGCATGCCTCTTTTATGTGAGATAATTTTCCCCATTCTTCCTCTCCTTTCTCTCTTCTTCCAGTTCATCCCTCTTTCTCACCCTTCCTTTTTATTAGATCCTCCAAATATAACAGACTTTTTGTTGTCTTTTCCTCTCAAACTTCGATTTGGCATTTTCTGTGGCCATTTTGTAGGAGTGGTTTTGGGAAAAGTCCAGCAGTTGTGACCCTTCACTTTGCCATCTTAATCCCTTAACCCTCTCCTTCAAAAGTATAGCTAGAGTAAACATATAAACATTTTTCCCAACACCAGGAAACTTAAACCCCATCCCTATTCTCATACCATCTCTAGGGAGGGAAGGGGAAGTTCAGTTCAACTCACTTTCCATATAGTGTAGTCCCACCAAGTCTCAAGTACAAAGCTCCCATGACCCATCTTTCCCTTCCCCTGCTACTACATCCCTTCAAGTTTCTGGAACCCCTGGCTTTCCAGGGCTTACCTGCTGGGCTGCCTGCACATCCTGCCTAGTATTCTGTCTCCAGAGTTGCCATGGCTCAAGTTCAGGACTGATGGAGCTTCAGTCACATGTACCTAGAACCAAAAAGGACAAACAAACAAACCAAAACCCTAAAACTGTTTCTCAGAGCCATAGGGTAAAAGGGAAAAGAAGGAGGGAAAAGAAAAAGAGGGAAAAGTAATCCTTCCTCCCCTTACCAGTTTGGTTCCTGGTGCCCACACTGGGATGAATAGGAACTTCACCCTTTCTGGACACTGTAGGAGAAAATCAGAGTGCTCCTGTCTTGTAGTATTAAAGACACAGCCTGTATCCAGTCAAAGAAAGAGGTTACCACCACCCATGCGGTAGGGGAAAGCAAAATGTCTTTTCTTAGAAGTAGGTCCCTGGTGTTTCCCTCATAGTTGCTTCCCTTGTAGGTGATCTATGCATGCATAAAGTAAAACATTAATAACATTGTGTGTGTGTGTGTGTGTGTGTGTGTGTCACAGGATTCCTCTTGTGGTGTAATTAGTACTGGCATTTTACATATTAAAAAACTGAGTCACAGAGACAAAGAAACTTACATAGTGTCATGCAATAAACTGAAGATGGGAAAAGAATGAAGACCTCTTGTCTCTAGGAAGTTCATACTCTTTTCATTTACCACTCTACTTTAGGCATATGCTTGTGCTTTTGCTATACTTTTGGGTTTCTGATGCAGTTTATTTAAGAAACTATTACTTTAAGACTAAGTGCTTAGGGATCTTAAAATTAAAAGTCACTTTGGAACAATAGAGTCATAAAAAAAGGTTAGAAGAGTTTGTAAGTGATCAAAGGTATTTTTGTCAGAAACCAAATTCCAAATATGTATAATGTCACATATTTGAAATTCTAATAGAATTACAGCTATATGAGTGTATTATATGTACAGGCATACCTCAGAGATATTGCAAACTTGGTTCCAGACTACCACAATAAAGTGAATACTGCAATAAAGCGAATCACATGAAGTTTTTGGTTTCCCAATACATATAAATGTCATGCTTACACTATACTATAGTGTATTAAGTTTACAATAGTGTTCTGTTTAAAAAAAAAACCATGCATACCTCAATTTAAAAATATTGCTAAAAAAATACTGATTACCATCTGAGCCTTCATAAAGTCATAATCTTTTTGCTTTGAAGGATCTTGCCTCAGTGTTGATGACTACTGGCTGATCAGGGTGGTGGCTGCTGAAGGTTGAGGTGACTGTGGCAATTTATTAAAATAAGACAATGAAATTTGCAGCATTGATTGACCCTTTCTTTTCTTTTCTTTTTTTTTACAAGGGGGAAGACAGGAAAATTGGGGGTTAAGTGACTTACCCAAGGTCACATGGCTAGTAAGTTTTAAGTGTCTGAGGCTGGATTAGGACTCAGGTCCTCCTGACTCCAAGGCTGGTGCTCTATCCACTGTGCCACCTAGCCACCCTGACTCTTCCTTTCACTTGAACACTGTAAAGCCATACATGAGCAGCTTTTCAGAGGACTGCTGCTGTGAACAGCTTTCAAGGTTCTGATTACATAATATAGTGAACTCTCTATTTATTCAATAACAAATCAAAGCAAAACATTAATAGAAAGTCAAAATACAGCATTCACAATGTTACACCTTATCACAGAAAACCAAAATACAGCATTCATCATGTCACAACTCAACAACTTATCACTAAAATGGCCACATAGTTTTCACCAAAGTGGTCACATAGTTTTAAACAAAGTACATTCATTTAGTCAATCATAAAAATCCTTAATTCAATCACAAATTACAAAAGTCAAAGTTCTCCACCCCTAGGTCACAGTAAATCATAATCTTCACAGTCAGTACACAGTATCCAAGTAAAATTTTCATTCAGCTCAACTTGAGGCTAGTTCTCAGCTTCCATGGTTCCTCTTCCATGGTCACAGCTCCAACTGTCACCTGGGTAAGGCAGGAAGCTCCCAGTCCCTTGTCCAGCTCCTTGTCCAGTTCTTTATCCAGTTCCTGTTCCATATTGAAGTTCCCAGTGTCCAGTCCACCTCAAGTCCTTCACAGTTCCTATTTCTGGGAAGACAAAGCTTAACAGAGCCACAATAATATTCATACACATTGCTGGCACCATCATCAATTCACTATCTGCCTGTGAAATAAATTTAGACCCACCAAGGTCTGAGAACTCAACACAAATCATCAACATACATATCAACACAAACCCATAAACAAGGTCCAAGAGGTCAGCACAAATCATCAGTAAAGTCCCAGGATCTCCAAAACCCTCTTCCAGGACTTCTGTAAACATACAACCAGAAAATCCTCTTTCGGGGCTTCCAGTAAAGTCCCGGAGCTTCTGTACAAAGTATCACAAACAAACATCAACACAGACAGAGCAGACAAACAGAATGCTGGGGATTCCACAAGTTTTCTCCTTGACTCTGCCACCACAAGAGTCCTCTTCTCAGGTCTGCTCTCTAGCCTGGGACTTTCTTTATATATGGTCACTAAGCTCCTCCCCTTCCTGTTGCAGGAGTTCATGAGTTTTAGTTCATGAACCCCATAAGTTGTGGGGTTCACACATTCTGTTTCTTAACACACTTGATACAAGGCTTAAAAGAAACTTGAACTGAAACAAGATATTAATTCAGTAGCTGTAACAAGGTGTGAACTACTTCTGTGCTTACAAACACTGAGAAGCCATTGTAGAGATACTAATTGGCCTAATTTCAATATTGTTATGTCTCAGGGAAAGGACAGTTGGTAGAGCAGTCCCAACAACCTTAATATTTATTAAGTTCATGATCTTGGGCTTGGTTTGTGCCACCCCAAAATATTTACAATAGAAACATCAAAGATCACAGATCACCATAACAGGTATAATAATAATAATGAAAATTTTGAAATATAATGAGAATTACCAAAATGTAACACAGAGACATATTGTGAACACATGATATTGGAAAAATGGTGCTGATGCAGAGTTGCCATAAACCTTCAATTTCTAAAAACAGAAAAACAAGAAACCCATATTATCTGTGAAATGCAATAAAGCAAAGAGTAATAAAACAGTGTATTCTTGTATAGAAATGTACCTACATAATTCATTTGATTCATCTAATAAATCCAGTTTAAAAGAAGTAAAAATTATTCAACCAGTGGGGAAACTCCATTTTTAGAAAATAGTAAGAAATCTATTATTGCCATGAAAAAAGAAACAAAACGAATACTCAAGACAGATTTTCAGGAAGAAGCAGGGCAAAGGGGACAAGGAAAGGAAAGAGACTTTGAGAGATGGGAACTAAGAAAAATATGTGTTTTTTCCTAGGAGATTAGGCAGGGAAACCAAGGTAAGAAAATATAATAAAGGGGAAATAAGAATGGGAGAAAAGAAAGATGATAAGAAAGCAAGATATTGGTAAATGTTGATATGAATAAAAAAGACTCAGAAATTAGAGGGATGGAATCAGATCAAGAATAACAATTTATAATAAGCAAGAGGAAAGAGAGAAATGAATGAAGAACACACTAAAGAGAGGACAGAGTGCAAAACAGGAAACAGAACAAGATGTTATAGCGTCCTCTGAAAGCAGAACGGGAAGGGAAAGCATTAGGAAAAATAACCAGAGCAAATGTCAAAGAAAACCTTAAAATGCTAAAGGTGAAAGGCTATTAAAATTACCAACAAATACAAGGGCTTCTATGCCTAGAAGTTTAAAAGAACAGAGACTCAAGAGATTAGCATGATATGTTATCTTACAAGTCAGCAGCTTTTCAAAAGCGGTGCACCCAGTTCCAACCTCTTTTTTAAGGGTTCTGGCAAAGAAGGAAAGGGTAACTTGTCTATGATTCTAACCAGTGAGGATGGGGAAATTTCCTTATCTCTTTTCTTTAACATTTCTAACAGATCACTGAAGCCTATAATCATAATTAAAATTACTTTATTTTTTAGAAATAAGTTTTTATTACTGTCTTCTTTTTATATCAATATAGTTATCCCTAGTATTCCTTCCTTTGCCCCTCCCAGAAAGCCATCCCATATGACAAATAGTATTTTTGAGAGAGAGAGAGATCAGCACAATTAATCAATACCTTGAAAAGGTCCAAAAATGTATACAATGTGTAACACCTGTGGACTTCCCACCTCCATGAAAGAGTGTATTGGGGGGGTGTCCTTTCACATATCTTCATTTGAGTTATGCTAGATCTTTATAGTTTTATTACATTCATTTTTATTTTTTATTTGTGATTGTTCTTTCAATTTATATTGTTGTAGTTGTGTATAATAATTAGTATATGATATTAATTAATTAGTAATAATTAATATGTAATAATAATTCAATATATTATACTATATACCATAGATTGTATACAACAAAACTACACACACACATACACATACACACACGCACAGTTTTCCTGGCTCTGCTTACTACTTAACTTTAAATCAGTTTGTGCGGATTTTCCCATGCTTCTTTATTCATCATTAAAATTATTTCTTATGTCATAATAACATTCCATTTTATTCATGAACTGAAATTTGTTTAGCCACAGTCTAATCGATGGGCATCTACTTTGTTTCCAATTCTTTACTATCACAGAAAGTGCTTCTATAGGGGCAGCTAAGTAACTCAGTGAAAAGAGTATTAGCCCAGGAGTCAGGAGGACCTGAGTTCAAATATGACTTTAGACATTTGACACTTATAGCTGGGTGACTGTGGGCAAGTCACTTAACCCCAATTACCCTGCATTCCCCCCTCAAAAAAAATTGCTTCTATAAATATTTTGGTGTATGTGGGGATGTTCTTATTGATAGTTTTCCTGAGCTATAAGCCCAGTAATAGAGACTCTGGTTCAAAGAGTATGGACATTTTAGTCATTTTATCTGCATGATTCAAATTGCTTCCCAAAATGGTTGTACCACTTCATAGCCCCACCAATAATGTATTAATGTGCCTATCATTAAACAACCCCTCCAACATTGACTATTGTGATTTTTTTTTTTTTTTGGCCATCTTTGCAAATTTCCAGGGTATGAGGTAAAACCTCAGGGCTGTTTTGATTTGCTTTTCTCTTATTCATGATTCTGCACATTTTTTCATATGGTTGTGAATACTTTGCAATTGTCTTTTGAGATGTGTTTATTCATATCCTTTGACCAATTATCTATAGAGAGATGGCTGTTATACACACACATGTTTATATATGTATATATGCACAACTATTTTTATGTGTATGGATATGTATATCTCTCTCTATATGTATATGTCTTGAATACCACCCTTATCAGATAAATTTGATACAAAGATTTTTTTTTCTGTTCCACCATTTTCCTTCTTGTACTAGGAGCATTAATTTTGTTTGTTCAGAAACTTTTAGTTTCATGTAATCACACTTATCAGTTTTATCTTTTGTAATTGCTTCTATCTCTTGGGTGGTTAAAGAGTATATCTCCTATCCATAGTGTTGAGAGGTATATGATCTGCTTCTCTTTTAATATCTCATAGTATAATCTTCAATATTAATATCACAAATCATTTTAGAATATACTATAGAATATGATATAAAGTGTTGGTCTAAGTCCAGTTTCTGCCAGACTGCTTTCTAGTTCTCCAAGCAATTAAAAAAAAAATCAAATTAGGAGTTTTTTCCTAAGTAATTTATGTTTTTTACTTTATCAATGACTAAGTGTAATGTTAGTGGAATATAAGATCTTCCCCACCCATTGATAGGCCTCACCTAGAACCCACTAAGGGAAGTTTGCTTAGGGGGGACTTGCTTGTAGGAAGGCTTTCACAGCTTTTGCTAATTTCTAATTAGGCACTCAGTCATGAGGGTTGTGATGCCCTCTAACTCTGAGAAGTGTACATATATATATATATATATATATATATATATATATATATATATATATATACATACTCTGAGTTGTTATTTTGCTTTGGGGGCTCACTTATGAGAAGGATCTTGTGGTTCTTTAGTCGAGATTCTGAGTGGCCATATGTTCAGAGCTCCCCGACTGATCAGATGTAAAGGCTCTCTCAATCCAGGGATGTGTGTAAAGTGTCTAGTTGATTGAGGCAGTCAGAGTCCTGTCCTGGTCTTTATTTCTCTGCTTGTATTTTCTCTAAAGTTCATTGTGCTGACTTTTCCTCTAAACTAGTGAATGCAATTTAAAAAGATTGTTGACCCCTTAAACAGCTATCTTTCCTAGTAAAGCAGATCTAAGAACCTGTGCTAGCAGCCATCCTGGGTATGCCAGTGCTAGCAGCCATCCTGGGTATGCCAGTGTGGTTGCTGCTTTATGAGGTTATTGAATTTCAGATTCTCCCTTTCCTGTTCTGTTCCATTCTCTCTATTTTTTAATCAATACCAATTTTTTTATGACTGTTACTTTATAGTATAGATTGAAGTCTGCAAGTTCTATTCCCCCTTCATCGCTACTTCTTTTCATCCCTGCCCTTGATAGTCTAGATCTTTTACTTTTCCACATGGATTTTGTTACTATTTTATCAAGTTCTATACAGTATTTCCTTGGTAATTTGATTGGTACAGCATTCAAAGTACAAATTGACTTTGGTAGTATTGCATTTTTATTACTTTAGCATGGCCAATAAAATAAAGTAATAATCATTGGCATGAGCATTGAATATTCCTCTGGCTAATATTTAAGTTGCTTCTTATTTTTTTAAGGAACACTTTGTAATTGAATCTATACAAGTCTTTGTGCACTTTGGTAGATCGATCCCAAATATTTTATGCATTTGCAGTTATTTGGAATGGGATTACCTTTTCTATTGTGGCTTCTTGAATTTTGTTATTATTACATAAAATGCTATTGATTTTTGAGGGTTTGTTTTATAGCCTGCAATTTTGTTGAAGCTATTGTCTCAATTAGTATCTTTGCTGATTCCCTAGGATTTTCCAAGTGTATCAACATATCAACTGTGAATAGGGATAGTTTTATCTCATCTTTACCTATCTTTAGGCTTTTCATTTCTTTGTCTTGTCTTATTGCAATTGCTAGCCTTTCTAGAACTATATGGAATAATAGTAGAGAGAGTGGGGTACCTACATCATTCCTGTGTTAATTGGAAAAGGTTCTAGTAGATTTCTGTCACATATGACACTTGCTTTTGGTTTTAGATAGATGCTTTTATAATATTTTTTAAAGTCCCTCTCTGCCTATACTTTTTAGGTTTTTTTTTTTACACAAATCAATGTTACACTTTTTCAAAGGCTTTTTCTGCACCTATCAAGATAATCTTGTAGTTTGGCACGTCTGTTTTTTGTTTTTGGGTTTGTTTGTTTGTTTTGCTTTTTGGAGGGGGGGAAGTCAGGGCAGTTGGGTTTAAATGACTTGCCCAAAGTCACACAGCTAGTTAGTGTTAAGTGTCTGAGGCTGGATTTGAACTCAGGTCCTCCTGACTCCATGGCCAGTGCTCTGTTTACTGTGCCACCTCGATGCCCCAGTTTGGCATGTTTTAAACTTTATTTTGATTAATTATGCTGATTGTTTTCCTAATATTGAGCCATGTTTGCACCCTTAGTATAAACCCAATTTAGCCATAATTAAGTTATTTCTTGGATGAATTGCTATAGTCTGTTTGACAGGATTTTGTTTAAAATTTTTGAGTTAATGTTCATGAATTATATTGGGCTAGAGTTTTTCTTTTACGTTTTATCTTTCTCTGGCTTAGATATTAGGAGTATATTTGTCTTATAAAAGGATCCTAGTAGGGTGATTTTTCTCAATTTTTTAGAATAATTTGTAAAGTGTGGATTCTAATTGTGCATTAAAAGTTTAATAGAGTTCACCTGGGAATCTGTTAGTAGGACAGGAAATTTTTCTTTGGTAGTTTCTTTACAGCTAGATCTAATTCCTTTTCTGAGATTGAGTGATTTAAGACTTCTATCTGACTTTCTGATAGTTTGACTATTTTATATTTTGGAAGATATTCTTCTGTTTCTTTTGTTTTCTTAGTTTTGTTTGTATATTACTATGCATAATATGTTCTGGTTATTCTTTTTATTCCTTCTGATTTTGTTGTGATTTCACCTTGCTCATTTGCTACTTTATTGGTTTGATTTTTTGTCTTCTTTTAAAAATATTTTGTTTTAACCAGTGAATATCTACCTTCTCAACCTCCTGTATATACAAAAAACCCAAAACCCCTTGCCAAGATGTATAGTCAATCAAAACTAATTTCCACATTGGCCATCTCTAGAAACTTTTGTTAGGAGTATAAGCACCAACGTGGCCTGAGCTCCTGCTCCAGTCACTTCTAATACATGTAAAAAATGACTCTAAACAAACTTTAGAGCTACAGAACCCACAAAGTGATAGAAAGAAGCAAATCTCCCCCTGAAGACAGCCCGTGAGGTAGACAAGAAAGGTCTGTCACACCCAGCTTAGAGACAAACACAGTCTGGTATGAGCTGCACGGTTCCAGCCCCAGGGCAGCCCCGACCAGCAGCCACTAAAGCAGACTTCAGGAGAGTAAATCATCAGTAACTGTGGTGGTTTCCAGACTTCTCAACCAATAAACTCCAAAGACAAAGTAAAAGGTCAGTGTGGAACTCTGTTGGAACGGTGGGGGACTGAAGAGCAAGTTCCTGCCCCTGCCCTCTGTGGAGGAGTGGTGGCTGTGCAGTCACTGCTGCATGACTGCTTCCAGAGCTCCTGGCCTGCAGATTGTAGGGGGACCAAGTGACCATTTAGAGGGTAATTGCTCTTGCTTTGACCTTATTGGATCTGGATTGCGATCTTGGGTGGTGCTACTGGGCTGTGTGGCCAGTGAGCCAGAGATTGTGGGGGCTGTAGAGAGGGTGACCTCCTAATAGCTCCAGAAGCTGCAAAACCCCCAGCAATTTGGGACACAGCTCTCTCCATTCTGGAAACAGAGTTCTACTGTGGCAAAGAGCTCAAAAGTCAAGTAATTGGCTTCCAATATGAGCAAGCAGAAGAAGCACAAGCAGACCATAGAACCCTTTTTGGGGGACAAAAAGGATCAAGGCATGGAGCGGGAGGAAGACTGCAAAGTCAGAACTCCTGCATCAAAAGCCTCCAAGAAAAATATGAACTGGTTATAGGCCATGGAGGAGCTCAAGAAAGATTTTGAAAATCAAGTAAGAGAAATGGAGGAAAAATTGGGATAAGAAATGAGAATGATGCAAGAAAATCATAAAAAGTGAGTTAACAGTGTGCTAAAGGAAACCCAAAAATACACTGAAGAAAATAACACCTTAAAAAAATAGACTAGAGGTGGAGCCAAGATGGCAGAGTAGAAACAGCTCATCCAAGCCACTCTGCCCCCAGATTCCCCCCAAACTATGTAAAAGGGGACTCCGAACAACTTCTGGAGCCCCAGCACCCACAGAACAAAACACAGAAGCTAACCTCCCGCTGAGGACAGCCCAGCAGCCCTGCAAGAAGGACCAGCGCAGGGGTCTGGGAGTTGGCAGCGCGCAGAGCGCAGCAAGCCGAGCCCAGGTCCCCATAAGCCGAGGTTTTAGCCCCAGGGCGGCAGGGCCAGCAGCTGGCTGGAGGAACCCCAGAACACCAGCAGCTGTGGAGATTCCAGAATTATCAACATAGACATGCCTAGGACAAAGTAAGAGGTTAGTGTCCTATGGACTTTGGGACCTGTATTTGGGGAATGCGTCAGCTCCCTCCCCTGGGGGCTAGAAGCCGCTGAGGCGACACACCATTTTGTAGTTTTCAGAGGCAGCTCCAGCTACTGGCCTGCATGCTAACTGTAGGGAGATCCAGCGATCAATCTTGGGGGGTAATCGCTCTTGCTTTAACCTCCCTGGATCTGGATTGTGATCTGGGGTGGAAGTCGTGGGTGGGTTTACAGCTTGCCAGAAACAGAAGTTGCCCCCCACACGTTTGGGATGAAAATTCCTCTAGCTGGCCTTAAAGCCATAGTGTGGCAACAAGCCCAAAAGTCAAGTAATTAAGTGGCAACATGCCAAGGCAAAGGAAACAGAAAAATGCAACCCTAGACTCCTATTTTGGGGGCATAGAGCAGAAAAGGACTGTGAGGTCAGAAGTCCTGCTCCAAAAGCCCCAGGGGAAAACATGAGCGGGTTGCAGGCCATAGAGGACCTTAAGAAGGACTTTAAAAATCAAATAAGAGAAGTGGAGGAAAAATTGGAAAGAGAAATGAGAAGGATGCAGGAAAAGTATGAAATGAGGGTCAACAGCCTGACTGAGGAAAACAACACCTTAAAAAATAGACTAACTCAAATGGCAAAGGAGGCCCAAAAGGGCAATGAGGAGAAGAATGCCTTAAAAAGTCGAATTTGCCAGAAGGAAAAAGAATCTCAAAGTTCACTGAGGAGATTCATTCCTTCAGAGTTAGACTGGAGCAAATGGAAGCTAATGACTTTATGAGAAATCAAGATGCTGTTAAGCAGATCCAAACAAATGAAAGATTAGAAGGCAATGTGAAATAACTCATGGGAAAAACCACTGACTTGGAAAATAGATCCAGGAGAGATAATTTAAAAATTATTGGACTACCTGAAAGCCATGATCAAAGAAAGAACCTAGAAATCACCCTTCAAGAAATTCTCAAGGAAAACTGCCCTGATGTTTTAGATCCAGAGGGCAAAATAGAGGTTGAAAGAATCCACCGATCACCTCCTGAAAAAGATCCCAAAAAGAAAACTCCCAGGAATATTATAGCCAGGTTCCAAAATCCCCAGATCAAGGAGAAAATACTCCAAGCAGCCAGGAAGAAACAATTTCAATATTGTGGAAACACAATCAGAATAGCCCAGGACCTAGCAGCTTCTACACTGAGGGATCAAAGGGCATGGAATATGATATTCCAGAGGGCAAAAGAACTGGGAATGAACCCAAGGGTCACCTACCCAGCAAAACTGAGTATTTTGTTTCAGGGGAAAATATGGTCATTCAGTGGAATAGAGGACTTTCAAGCATTCTTGAGGAAAAAACCAGAATTGAATAGAAAATTTGACATCCAGACACAAGAAGGAAGAGATGCCTGAGAAGGTAATCAGGGAAAAGAAATCAAAAGGAACTTATCAAAGTTGAACTATTTACATTCCTATATGGAAAAGTAATAACTGTGACTGATGATATCTTTCTCACTATGAAAATAATGGAAGAAGGGTGTGTAGTCATATGAATACATATGTGAATGTGTGTGTATATGGTTACAGTTATATGGATAGAGGGCATAGGTTGAATTTGTTGGGAAGGGAGAATACTCAAGGGATGAAATTATGAGGTGAGAGAGGAAAGTGGCAAGAGGAGATGGGGAGAGACAGGGTAGGGTAAACTATCTCATGTAGAAGAAGCAAGGGAAGTGGTTGCAAGGGAGGAGGAGAATAGGAAGGCAAAAAAGGCAAAACCACATTCTCATTGAATTTGGTTCAGGGAGAGAATGACATACATACTAAATGGGATATCTCAACCTGCAGCAGAATAGGGGGAAGGGGGATGAGAGGAGGGATGATGGATGGGAGGGCATCCTTGGGGGGAGGGGAGGTTGGAAGTACCTACTATAGAAGAGGGACAGGATCATGTAGGGAATGGACCAGGTGGGGGGTGGGATGAGTGGGAGGGAATTATAAGCAGCCCTGTATAATATATCTACTACGATAATGTTTTGCATAGCTAGACATGTACAACCTATACTGAATTACTTATCTCCCCAGAGGGAATGGGTGACAAGGGAGGAAGGAATTGGATCTGAAATTCGAGGTCTTAACATTAAATGTTTCAAATATATATAAATACTATTATTAATACTCTTTTGCTTATAATTGGGAGACAAGATGTGCAGGCATTGGGACACAAAGATTCACCTTCCTCTAATGGAAAAGTCGAAGAGGGTATGGGAGAAGGTATGGGAGAGAGCAGATTGGAGGAAGTGATATCTTGTGGGACTGCTATTCTGGGAGGTTGGGTAGGGGAATAACGGGGGGAAATTTATTGTAACTCAAAATCTGGCGGAAATGAATGATGTAAAACAGAAGTTAATAAAGCATTTGTTTAAAAAAAATAGACTAACTCAAACGGCAAAAGAGACCCAAAAAGCCAATGAGGAGAAGAATGCCTTAAAAATCCAAATTTGCCAGATGGAAAAGGAATTTCAAAAACTCACTGAAGAGAATAACTCCTTCAAAATTAGATTGGAGCAATTGGAAGCTAATGACTTTATGAGAAATCAAGATACTATAAAACAGATCCAAACGAATGAAAAAATAGAAGGCAATATGAAATATCTCATTGGAAAAACCACTAACCTGGAAAATAGATCCAGGAGAGATAATTTGAAAATTATTAGACCATCTGAAAGCCATGATCAAAAAAAGAGCCTAGACACCATCTTGTGAGAAATTATCAAGCAAAATTGCCCTAATATTCTAGAACCAGAGAGCAAAATAGAAATTGAAAGAATTCATTGATCACCTCTTGAAAAAGATGCCAAAAAGAAAACTCCTAGGAATATTATAGCCAAATTCCAGAGTTCCCAGGTCAAGGAGAAAATTCTACAAGCAATCAGGAATAAATAATTTGAGTATTGCTGGAAACAGAATGAGGATAACACAAGACTTAGCAGCTTCTGCATTAAGGGATTGAAGGGCTTGGAATATGATATTCTAGAGGTCAAAGGAGTTAGGACTAAAACCAAGAATCACCTACTCAGCAAAATTGAGTATAATGCTACAGAGAAAAATATGGTCATTCAACGAAATAGAGGACTTTCAAGCATTCTTTATGAGAAAACCAGAGCTGAACAGAAAATTTGACTTTCAAATATAAGAAGCAAGAGAAGCATGAGAAGGTAAAGAGGAAAAAGAAATCATAGGGAACTTATTAAAGTTGAATTATTTACATTCTTACATGGAAAAACAATAATTGTAACTCATAAGACTTTTGTCAGCATGAAGATAATTGAAGGGAATATATATGTATATATACACACACATACATATGTATGTATGTATAGGAGGATATATGTATGTATAAATATGTGAGTGTGGGTATATGTATGTTCATGTATTCATAGTCTGAGGGCACAGGATCAGTTGTATATGAAGGGATGATATCTAAAAAATAAAATTAAGAGGTGAGAAGGGAATTTATTGGGAGAAGGAGAAGGGGAGAGATAGATTAGGGTAAATTATCTCATATGAAAGTGGCAAGAGAAAACTGTTACAATGGAGGGGAAGAGCAGGAAGGTGGAAGGCAATGGGACAACCTGATTCTTATTGAATTTGGCTTAAGGAGGGAATAATATACACACTAAATTGAGTATCTTACCTACAGGAAAATAGGGGGTAGGGGATAAGAGGGGGGATGATAGAAGGGAGGGCAGATTGGGGTAGAGGGTAGTTAAAAGCAAACAGTTTTGAAAAGGGATAGGGTCAAAGGAGAAAACAGAATAAATGGAGGGCAGTATAGGATAAAGGGAAATATAGTTAGTCCTTCACAATATAACTACTATGGAAATGATTTGGGTACCTACACATGTACAACCCATATTGAATTGCTTGTCTTCCCATTGGGGGTGGGTGAGGAGGGAAGAAGGGAAAAAATCTGGAACTCAAAGTTTTAAGAACAAATGTTTAAAAATTTGTTTTTTACCTGTAATTTGGAAATAAGATACACAGGTACTGGGGCATAGAAACCCATCTTGCTCTACTAAAAAGTTAGGGGGGATGATGGGGAAGGATATAAGAGAGAACAGAGTGGGGAAAGGGGTATTCAGTAGGATTGCTATTTTGGGGTGGGGATGGGGGAAAGATGGGGAGGAAAAAATTGTAACTCAAAATCTTGTGGAAATGAATGCTGAAAACTAAAAACTAATTAATTAATTAACTAATTTAAAAATGAATGAATGAATGAATGAATAAATAAATGAAAATTAAAACAAACTCTCCATAGGATGAAGCAGCACCAAAATGTAGTAAGATGGGAACAGAGAAGGTTAGATATGAACCAAAGACAAATTTCAACTCTTAAAAAATATTGCCATGTAGCTATTAAATTCATTTTGCTTCTGTTGATTTCTATATTGAAGCTTCCTGGTTGAATGTAGAAGTTACATTCAGTTAAGGTTTCATCCTGAAAATTTCCACCTAAAGTCCCACATTTATTTGTTATATCTCCAGGAAAATCAATATGGAAGAGAACAAACCATTTTAGATCACAACGTAGGTGGTAATGATGAAAAATGAGAGATGCCGACTATAGTCAATATGCCTGAGAAGAGTTCTTGAAACAGAACTTTTGTAGTATAATTGAGGAAGGAAAACTTAACTAAAGCAAATATTGTCTATTCTGAACTAAAAATCTAGTTCTATAGAGATCCATCTAGCTAGTTGTCATCTTGAACATGAAAGAATTTAATGACTTTGGTGCTTTTCTTAAATTAAAACTATGAGCATTAAAGGAAGTGTATTTTTTAAAATAATTTCATGAATACTGAATAGGATCCAAGGCTATTAAATTTAGCCTCGAGGGAAAAAAGGCAATGATATGATTAAATGGTATTTAAAATATTTTGTTGCATGTAGCATTCTGAGTCCTTCATATCTCTTATCAGGAGATAGGTGGTGTGGTTCATCATTAGTGGAATCCTGGTTGGTCATTGTGCTGATGAGTTAAGCACAATAGTATTCCATTCAATTAATGTACCATAACTTGTTCATCCATTCCCCAAATTATGGATACTCCCTCAAATTCCATTCTTTTCTACTCCAAAAAGAGTTATAAATATTTTTGTATATCCTTAGAGGTTTTTTGTTTGTTTTGCTTAGAGTTTAAATCTGCCTGGTACTCACATCTCATCATTACCCTCTGTCCTCTGATTGGATTCTTTAACTAGAGGGCATGAGCTCCAGGGGTTCTCTTTTTAAAAGGGTCTCAGTTTTCCCCTATTTCCCACCAGCTATACTGCTTTCAAACTTCTTTATAGCTTTTCATCATGCCTGTGAATTGAGTATCTTCTCTTTATCCCCTGCTTTTTAGTTTCCTTTTGTTTGTCTTAAACCATTAGATTATAAACTCCTTGAGGGCAAAGACTATCTTTCTTTTTCATATTTGTATCCCTAGAGCTTAGCTTAGTACCTGGAATATAGTAGATACTTAATAAATATTTGGACAACTAGGTGGCACAGTTAATAGAGCACTGGGCATGGAGTCAGGAAGACTTGTCTTCCTGAGTTCAAATCTGGCCTCAGACACTTATCAGCTGTGTGACCCTGGGCAAGTCACTTAACCCTGTTGGTCTCAGTTTTCTCATCTGTAAAATGAGCTTCTCCAGCGCACATGGCAAACCTAGTTATTTGAAAAGATGAATGAAATTAATAAACCTTTAGGTAATCTGATTAAAAAGAATAGGACATCTGAACCATATCATCATCAGGGTTCACAGAAGGAGTCCAATTAGAAAAGGCCTGGGAGTGGTTCTATTATGTCTTGATGATATTAAGAGCAGAATGGAAAAAGGGGAAATGGAATGTACAGGGGAGAATGGAGGGAGAAGTGAAAAGAAAGTTAAGGAAAATAATCTCATAATCAGCATCTACAAGTAAATGTCTATACAAATAAGGAGCAGGAAGAAGAGGGGATTTGAACTGGCATTTGAACTTCACAATCATGAATAGGAGAAAAAGGATTTAAGTGAATAGGGAGAATTGGAGGGAGTATAGATTAAGGGAGGGACTAATCCTAGGCAATCAGATAATCAGTAAATAAATACTTGTTTTGTTCAGTCTTTTTGAATCTTCATGACTTCATTTTGAGTTTTCTTAGCAAAGATACTGCGGTGGTTTGCCATGTCTCCCTACCCCTTGCTTTTTAGCTTCCTTTTGGGTGTCATCTTGCACCATTAGATTGTAGGCTTCTTGAGGACAGGGACTATCTTTCCTTTTCATATTTGTATCCTCAGAGCTTAGCTTAGTGCCTGGAGCATAGGAGGTACTTAAGAAATATTTGAGCAGCTAGGTGGCTTTTAGTTTTATTTATCATTTGTATGTTTATTATTGTTTCCAATTTATATATTTCTCCTCTAATTTTAGTATCTCCTCTTTTGTACTTATTTTATTGTTGGCTTTCTAATTTTTAAAAATTCCTATTTGGTTAATCATTTATTTTTCTATTTTATAAGGTATATGTGTAAGGATATGATTTCCCCCAATGACTGCTTTAGCTGCATCCCAGAAATCTTGATATATTGTTATATTCTTATTTTCTTTTGCATACTTGTTGATTATTTTTATGATTTTCTCCTTGATCCACTAATTATTGGGACAGCTAGGTGGAGTAGTGGATAGAGTTGTAGGCCTTGGAGTCAGGAAGATCTGAGTTCAAACCTGATCTCAAACACTTACTAGCTGTGTGACTCTGGGCAAGTCCCTTCACCTATGTTTGCTTCAGTTCCCTTCTCTATAAAACAGTTCCCTTCTCTTCCCAGGGTTGATGTGAGAATCAAATGTGGTAATAATTATAAAACTAACCATAGTGCTTGGCACAAAGTAAGTACTATATAAATGTTAGATATTTACTATAATGATTATTATTATTATTATTATTTTAAAGCAATTGGAGTTAAGTAACTTGCTCAAGGTTACATGGCTAGGTTTGTTTTTTTTTTGTTTGTGTGGATTAAGTGTCGGAGGCCGGCTCCAAACTCAGGTCCTTCTGACTCCAGGGCCGGCGCTCTATTCACTGCACCACCTAGTCGCCCCTACTATAATTATTATTTAGGATTTCACTGTTAAATGTCCTTTTGCGGTCCCTCAACCAATGAGTATTTTCATTTTTATGTTCTGTAAAGGATGTACTTACTATTTTTGCCTTTTAAAATTCATTTACAATATTGCTGTGCCTTAATACATGGTCATATTTTATAAACTTCTATTTGGTGCTGAGAAATATGCATGATTTTGCAGTCCCATTTAGAAGATACCATAAGTCTTTTCACTAGGGTTTCTCCAGTAGTTTTCAGTTCCATATTTTCCCTTTTATTTATCCTTCTGTTAGACTTATCCAAAATTGAGAGAGGAACATTGAAGCCTCTGTCACTATTGTTTTACTGTCCATATCTTTGTATAATTCAATTAATGTTTCCTTTATGAATTAAAAGGCTGAGGCCTTTGTAACATAAAGTTTATTATTGATTTTAGCTTGTTGTCTATGGTACCCTTCAGCATAATGTAATTTCCTTGTTTATCCCTTTTTATTTTTGAATGTTTGTTTTCACTTTGTCAGTTAGCATGATTGCAACTCTCACTTGTTTGGTTTCACTTGACATATAGTAAATTTTTTCCATTTCCTCATTTTTTTGTATGTTTATGTAGGGATTTGCCTTCCTATCCAATTTGCAAGCCTCTTTCATTTTATTGGATTGTTTAATCCATTTACATTTAAAGTTACATGGGTTAGATTTATATTTTTGTTCATTTATTTCTTTTTTTAACTTTATTATATATTTAGAAGGAATAGGAAGTTGTTCATAATAGATTTGTAGTTCCATATATAATCATCTTTATTATTCTGCTGTTATAGAAATGCCTGTTTTATTTCATAACTTAAAAATAAAATAAATTTAATTTTCATTATTTAAAAAAAAATAAAGCACTATAGACACATGAAACTATTATTGTTCTGTGAACCCATTACCTCAGATATAAAAATGAGGTTAATATCAATACTACCTTTTCACAGCATTGTTTTGAGGGCTAAATAAGAAAATATGCATTCAAAAATATTACAATTATTAATGTATCTTTAATGTGAGCTACTCAGATGTACTTGGCTAGAGAACATTTGCTGGGGTAGGACAGGGGTAGATCCAATAAAAATATAGATGGACTGAGAGAGATGTCATCAAATATGCAAATTGATATAGGATTGAATTGATCTGTATGTTCCCTCAAACAATGGCGATCCCAACCTATTCACTACTGCCTATCATGTACTATTCTTATTAATGGCCTTCCATACATTTAGCATAGGGGGCTTATATAACATGGTAGAGTCCCTCCTCTCTTTCTTTCTTTCTTTTTTTCAATTAAACAAATGCTTTATTAAATTCTGGTTTACATCATTCATTTCTGCCAGATTTTGAGTTACAATTTTTCCCCTACCCACCATCCCAGAATAGCAGTCCCACAAGATATCTCTTCCTCCAATCTGCTCTCACCCATATCTTCTCCCATACCCCCTTCGACTTTTCCATTAGAGCAAGGTGAATCTCTGTGCCCCAATGCCTGCACATCTTATCTCCCAATTACATGCAAATGAGTATTGATAATAGTATTTATATATTTGAAACATTTAATTTTAAAACCTCGAATTTCAGATACATTCCCTTCCTCCCTTGCCACCCAATCCCTCTGGGAAGATAAGTAATTCAGTATGTGTTGTACATGTATAGCTATGCAAAATATTACCATAGTAGATATATTGGACAAGGCTGCTTATAATTCCCTCCTACCCATCCCACCCCCCACCTGATCCATTCCCTACTTGAACCTGTCCCTCTTCTATAGTGGGTACTTCCAACCTCCCCTCCCCCCAAGAATGCCCTCCCATCCATCATCCCTCCTCTCATCCCCCTTTCCCCTATTCTGCTGCAGGTTGAGATAGCCCATTTAGTATGTATGTCATTCTCTCCCTGAACCAAATTCAATGAGAATGTGGTTTTGCCTTTATGCCTTCCTATTCTTCCCCTCCCCTGTAGCCACTTCCCCTTGCTTCTTCTACATGAGATAGTTTACCCTATCCTGTCTCTCCCCATCTCCTCTTGCCACTTTCCTCTCTCACCTCATAATTTCACCCCTTAAATATCATCCCTTCCCAACAAATTCAACCTATGCCCTCTATCCATGTATAACTGTAAACATATATACACACATTCACATATGTATTCATATGCCCATATACCCTTCTTCCATTATTTTCATACTGAGAGAGGTTTCATCAGTTACAGTTATTGTTTTTCCATGTAGGAATGTAAATAGTTCAACTTTGATAAGTTCCTTTTGATTTCTTTTCCCTGATTACCTTCTCAGGCATCTCTTGCTTCTTGTGTCTGGATGTCAAATTTTCTATTCAACTCTGGTTTTTTCCTCAAGAATGCTTGAAAGTCCTCTATTCCACTGAATGACCATATTTTCCCGTGAAACAAAATACTCAGTTTTGCTGGGTAGGTGATTCTTGGTTTTAATCCCAGGTCCTTTGCCCTCTGGAATATCATATTCCATGCCCTTTGATACCTCAGTGTAGAAGCTGCTAGATCCTGTGCTATCCTGGTTGTGTTTCCACAATATTGAAATTGTTTTTTCCTGGCTGCTTGTAGTATTTTTTCCTTGATCTGGGGATTCTGGAACCTGGCTATAATATTCCTGGGAGTTTTCTTTTTGGGATCTTTTTCAGGAGGTGATCTGTGGATTCTTTCAACCTCTATTTTGCCCTCTGAGTCTAAAACATCAGGGCAATTTTCCTTCAGAATTTCTTGAAGGGTGGTTTCTAGGTTCTTTCTTTGGTCATGGCTTTCAGGTAGTCTGATAATTTTTAGATTGTCTCTCCTGGATCTATTTTCCAGGTCAGTGGTTTTTCCCATGAGATATTTCACATTGCCTTCTATTCTTTCATTTGTTTGGATCTGCTTAACAGCATCTTGATTTCTCATAAAGTCATTAGCTTCCATTTGCCCCAGTCTAACTCTGAAGGAATGAATCTCCTCAGTGAACTTTTGAGATTCTTTTTCCATCTGGCAAATTCGGCTTTTTAAGGCATTCTTCTCCTCATTGCCCTTTTGGGCCTCCTTTGCCATTTGAGTTAGTCTATTTTTTAAAGTGTTGTTTTCCTCAGTCAGGCTGTTGACTCTCATTTCATACTTTTCCTGCATCCTTCTCATTTCTCTTCCCAATTTTTCTTCCACTTCTCTTATTTGATTTTTAAAGTCCTTCTTAAGGTCCTCTATGGCCTGTACCCCACTCATATTTTCCTTTGGGGCTTTTGGAGGAGGATTTCTGATCTCACAGTCCTCTTTCTGTCCTATGCTTTGATCCTCTTTGCCCCCAAAATGGGAGTCTAAGGTTGCATTTTTCTGTTTATTTTGTTTCCTTTGCCTTGACATGTTGCCACTTAATTACTTGACTTTTGGGCTTGTTGCCACAGTAGGACTCTGCCACCAGACAGGAGAGCTTTCGTCCGGAATGTTGGGGTCTTCACAGCTTTCTGGAAAGCTGGATACCCACCCCAGGTCTCCCCCCCAGATCACAGTCCAGATCCAGGGAGGTTAAAGCAAGAGCGATTAACCCCAAGACTGATCGCTGGATCTCCCTACAGTTCACAGACCAGGAGCTGGAGCTGCCTCTGAAAACTACAAAATGGCGTGTCTCCTCAGCGGCTTCTAGCTCCCAGGGGAGGAACCCAACGCGTTCCCCAAATACTGGTCCCAAAGTCCATAGGGCACTAACCTCTCACTTTGTCCTAGGCATATCTGTGTTGATAATTCTGGAATCGCCACAGCTGCTGGTGTTCTGGGGTCCCTCCATCCAGCTGCTGGCCCGGTGGCCCTGGGGCTAAAACTGTGGCTCACTTGGACCTGGGCTCGGCTCTCTGCATGCTGCGCCCTATGCTACCGGTTTCCAGAACACTGTTCTGGCCCTTCCTGCAGGGCTGCTGGGCTGTCCTCAGTGGGAAGTTAGCTTCTCTGTGTCATTCTGTGGGTGCTGGGGCTCCAGAAGTTGTTCAGAGCCCCCTTTTACATAATTTGAAGGTGACCTGGGGGGAGAGTGGCTTGGTCGCACTGTTTCTACTCCACCATCTTGGCTCTCTTCATTTATTTCTAATGCTGTCTTTTTTTATGTTATCACTTCCCCTCTCTTCTGTTATAAACACAAGACTATGTTTTGCACCTACTAGAAAATGCAGGAGTGAATGAACAATAATATATTCCAAAGAGCAATAAAGATCAAAATGCAGCCTTGGGTGACCTACCCTGCAAATTTGAGCTTAACCATAAATGAAAAAAGATAAGATGTTAAATAATAAAGAAGTGTTTGAAACATTCTTAGAAAGAAAAACAGACAGTAAGAGATGATTTGCTTCTCAAATATTTCAGACATCAGAAATGTAGTAGGGGAATTTATTTGACTAATAGAGAAAAAAATGGAAAGAAGAAAATAATCAGATAAAAGCCGGAAAGAAAAAGGAATTAATAAACAAAATTCCACAAGAAAAGAGTAATATACAGGACAGTGGATGAGGGGTAAGGGAAAGATAGCCAATGGGAATTGTGTCACCTTAAAGAAAATTAAGCTAAAGTAACTGAAGATTAAAAATAATGTAAAATAGGGGCGTCTAGGTGGCACAGTGAGTACAGTGTCAGCTGTGGAGTCAGAAGGACCTGAGTTCAGATCCGACCTCAGACACTTAACGCACACACAAACAAAAACCTAGCTGTGTGACCTTGGGCAAGTTACTTAACCCCAACTGCCCTCCAAAAAGAAAAAAAATAATAATTTAAAATAAATAAATAAAATTAATTAAAATTAATTAAATTGACATAAATAATTAAAAATAAAATTTAAGATTAAAAATGAAACAGGGGTGGCTAAGTGGCACAGTGAATAGAGTACCAGCCCTGGAGGCATGAGGACCTGAGTTCAAATCCAGCCTCAGACACTTAGCATAACAACTAGCCATGTGACCTTGGGCAAGTCAACCCCAATTGCCCTACCTTCCCCCCACCAAAAAGAAAAAAAAATGAAACAGAGAGTAACTGGTGATGTTTGGACCATGCCACATGAATAAAATTGCCAATGGATAACTTATAGGCCCAGAAAAAAATAGTAACAAAATTCATCAAAGGAACAAAATCTCTAGGGAAATAATTTTAAAAGTGTGGGAAAGAAGAAGGATTAGCATACCCACATCTCAGCCTATTGTTACAAATCATCAAAATTGTTTTGTATTTGTTAAAAAAATGGAAAAGTGGATCAGTAGGGGCGGCTAGGTGGCGCAGTGAGTAGAGCGCCGGCCCTGGAGTCAGAAGGACCTGAGTTCAGATCTGACCTCAGACACTTAACACACACAAACAAAAACCTAGCTGTGTGACCTTGGGCAAGTTACTTAACCCCAATTGTCCTCCAAAAAAGCAAAAAAAAAAAATGGAAAAGTGGATCAGTAGAGGAGATTGGATATATAACATATAGAAGCAAACAAACAAAACACAATGTTTAATAAACCCAAATACCCAAGCTCCTGGGTAAGGATTCATTATTGGACAATTGCTAGGGAAACTGGAAAGTAGTCTGAAAGAAACTGGGTTTAAACTAAGACCCCCCACACACACACCAAATAATACCACAACAAACTCCAAATGGCTATATGACCTAGATATTAGAGGAGCAGGGAAAGAGATACCTTTTATAATTCTGTTTTGGGGATGAACTCTTGACCAAGGAAACAAGAGAAAGGATTAAAGGAGATAAGATGAATAGTTTTCATTAACAAAAATTGTAAAGCTTCTGCACAAACAAAATCAGTGCAATTAAAAATAGAAGGGAAATGGTTAACTGAAAAAGTCTTTTCCAGAAAATTTTGCTCATAAAGGTCTGATATCCCATTCATATAATAATAATAGCTGACCCTTAGAGGGAATTTATTCAAAAATATAATGATAAAAGTAATTTCTTTCTTTTTTTTAAGCAATTGGGGTTAAGTAAGTTGCTCAAGGTTACACGGCTAGTCATTATGTTATGTGTGGGTGCTCATTTTCTGAGGCCGGATTTGATCTCGGGTCATCCCAACTCTGAGGCCGGCGCTCTTACTCACTGCACCACCTAGCCGCCCCTAAAAGTAATTTCTTAATAAATCATCAAGATAGGCATAAATAGGCAAAGAATAAAATATAAACTATCAACAAGTACATGAAAAGATGCTCCAAATTATAAATAGTAAGAGAAGTGAAAATCAAAACAAGTTTGAGATTCCACCTCCTACCCATTAAAGTTGGCAAAAATGATAAAAAAAATAAAATTTTCTGTAGTGAGAAGGCAAGTACTCTAATACGTTGTTGTTGAATCTGTGAATTGGTCTAGCCATGCAGAAAAGTAATTGGGAATTAAGCCCCAAAGCCTTTCTTCTTTGGGTTACCTTGTGACCTAGCAATAAGCACTGCTAGGTATGTGCCCCAAAGAGATCAAAGGAAGAGGAAAAGTACACCCATACACAAAAATATTCTTATTAGCACTTTTTTATTATAGAAAAAAATCTGAAATCTTTATGGGTAGCTATAAATTAGAGAATAGCTGAACAAAACGGGATATGTGAATGTAATGGGATTGTTTCAGAGAAACCTGGGAGGACTTGTATGAACAGATACAGAATACTCAGAACCAGAAAAAAATCTACCTATCAATAGAGTACTTTAACTGCAAAACATGATCTTAAAAAAAGTTGGGTCAGGGGCGGCTAGGTGGCACAGTGAGTAGAGCGTCAGCCCTGGAGTCAGAAGGACCTGAGTTTGGATCTGGCCTCAGACACTTAACACACACACAAAGAAAAACCTAGTCATGTGACCTTGGGCAAGTTACTTAACCCCAATTGCCCTCCAAAAAGCAAAAAAAAAAAAGTTGGGTCAAAATAAAAATCAAGTTGTATATTGAGATTATAAAATACATTAAAGCATAGGCTCTGCTTAAAATAGAATTTTAAAGAGGGCAACGTTAGAAACCAGCCCTCTCATCAGACAAGAGGATGTAAAAGATCATTGCTTTGACTTATTTCCTGTTCTTTCTTTTACTTTGGTCTGCAACCTGTGGTAATTATGCTGAAGGTGATTTATGAAATTGTTTCCAGGAGCAGAGCTAGACCTCTAGTTATACTCTAGTTTAATATTTCCTGGAAGATTCTGAAGATTACCTGGCAAGATGAAGTACTGGACACTGAAGTCCTCTCTAGAGGAGAACAGCTAAGCATTCAAACTATTGCAGAATGCAACTCAGATGGGCTAACCACATAGTTTAAATACCAAATGCATTCTTACCCAAAAGACTATTTTACAGAGAGTTTGCACAAGGTAAGCTTTCACATTGTGGTCAAAAGAAGAAGTATAAAGGTATAAAGGTTCTCTGAAGAACTTTAATTTTGCCTTAAGACATGAGAAACACCAGCATAGTGTGCCCTTATTGAAGAAGGTGCCCCATGAGCAAAGAATCAGAGAAACACAAAAGAAAAGTGAACTGTGAAGAGCCATTTCCTATGGTTTTTTTGTCTTTTTTTTTTTTTGGAGGGGGGAAGGCAGGGCAATTGGGGTTAAGTGACTTAACCAAGGTCACATGGCTAGTAAGTGTTAAATGTCTGAGGCCATATTTGAACTCAGGTCCTTCAGACTCCAGGGTCGATGCTCTATTCACTTCACCCGCCACCTAGCTGCCCCATAGAGCCATTTCTACCCTAAATGTTCTAATGGACCACTTGTGTTTGATCTGTGGTAGTGCCTTCCAAACTCGTATACACATATTGTATTGTACTGCCATAGCTGAATACACCACACCCTGACTCCAATATTGTAATGTCATTGGTCTTTTTCAGAAATGAAGAATGAACAATAACAGCAGTTTAACCTCAAGTTAAAGCTGCGTAATGGACCAGTTTTGTCTTTTCCTATTTCCCTTCAGCATCAACTAGTAGTTTGAATAAACAAGCTACATGCAGGAAGAGATGGCCCTGCCCTCCTCATGTGAACACAGCCCCATAGGGAGCTGTCAATACAAACACCAAGCACACAAGTCCAGCAGGAGTCCAGGAAGAGCAGCTGGGAACTAACTGTTCCCAATCCATGCTGCTGAGAGAGTAATTGAAAACAGTGTATAAATGACACAGATAATCAGAGAGTTCACAATACACATGGTCTGTAAAGACAGGCCAGTTTGCCCTGGGAGAGTCAGATCAAGGATTACAGCATTATTGGGGTGCATTTCACAGGTGGCAGGTGGGGATGAAGGTGGAGACTCACTCTTGGTGGTTTCAAATTCCCCTTGCTGCAGTTCCTCTTGTGAATTTTTGGATACCCCTAAGTCTTCTTTTGTGAGATTTGTCACCCTGGAGGTTAGTGTCATCTGTGTGTTTCCAGCAGAATGGAGATTTCTGGGGAGAAATTGGACTCATTTTTGCTTTTCTGTGGGTTGCAGGAGTGAGCCGGGGACATGACCCAGACTCTTCAGTTCACAACAGGCATCATCCCTTGATGATCTCTGGCTCTAGGCGTCAGGTGGTTCAGAATGTGGTTTAGAACGCCCACCTGCAGCTTCTGGGTTTTTTTTTTTTCCCCACTCACAATTGGGGATTAGTACCAGAGAAAGAAGGCAGTTTCTTTACAGCACCACTCCCTTCTTTCCCTTTTCCCATCTCCTGGTACTATCCTTTCTTTCCTTCTCCACCTTCCCTCTCTTTTGTCTTCTAAATAACTAATCCCAGATGTGTTGTTAACAGATCATTGAGGTGTTGGCTGAGATTGGCCTAAAATATCAAGATCCCTCCATGGGATATTTACATTTGAAAGGGTGATTTTTTAAGGAATTGAAGGCCCTTCCAGAACCAAAGGAATGAAGCTATTATTGTGGAATAATATGTAGTGAAATTGATATTTTGTGGTCATTTTTAACATGCTCGTTATACGATACTCAGTCCTAGACAAGTTTATGAAATAAAAATGCCTTTTTTCTGATGAATGAATTTTTAAAAACCCACTTATTAAGCACCTATTCTATACCAGGCATTGTGCCAGGCCTGAGGGGACACAGACAAAAATGAGACTCTTTTCTCTCATGAAATTTACATTCTAATGGAGGAAATAACATACACACACAGGGAAGAAGCAGTCAGGTAAGGGAGCTTTTGTCTATGATGAATGACTAGAATTGTGACTGGAGCCATAAGAGGTTCACTCTTACCATAGTAAGAGGTGTGTGTGTGTGTGTGTGTGTGTGTGTGTGTGTGTGTGTGTGTGTGTGTGTAGTGGGAGGAGCACCAAGATAGATGGCAAGATTCCAAGGCTCCTGATGAGGCCAGCAGAGTCCCAAATTGACTGGATTAATTCCCCAAGGGCATGGGGCATGCTGTCTGATGTCCAGGACAGAACAGCTAGGGTTAGAGAGACATCTGTGCATCTAAAGGGGATTCAGAAAGAAAGGTAGCACTTTTCTATTCATCCCATTCATGGCTATCTGTCTTTTTGTTCTATTTCTAACAACTAAGGGGAGCCTACCCAACACCCCTCACCTAGCCTAGGTGTCTCTAGGTATGTCTGTGCTGGCAGGCTCTCATCCCCAGAAGCTTTCCTGCCTTGCTGATTCTTTCTCTCCCTACCCTCCCAGCCTGGTGGAAGAAAGGCACTAGGAGGTACAGGGTGTAAGCTCAAAGATGTTTCTGACCTCTTCCCTAAAACTGTCTGGGACTGGTGCTGGTTCAAGAGTGGAGCTGCTTTGAACTATCCAAAAGGTCAGAGTTTACCTGATACTGTATTTTAAATACTTCTAAGAATTATTTAAAGTTGAGGAATGGAAAAGCTCTGAAGTTAAAAACTTTTCTCTGCCATTTACTATCTGTGTGGCCTTGTGCAAATTTTTAAACCTTCCTGAGTATCAGGTTCCTCTTCTATAAAATGAAGGGGCTTAGAGTAGAGGGTCTCTGAGGACCCTTCTACCTTTAGAAGGATGATCCACTGAAAATGTCAGACTCTCAGATTACCCCAAAACAATCTGAATTAAAACCAAATTTACATAAGGGGTGTTGTAATACTAACTTTTGTTATGCTGTTTTATCTTAAGCCAACACTCTATTTGTACATTTCCATGTTGTTTAGTGACTTTAAAAAGAAAATCTGAATTGAAACAAGGTGACCTCTAGGGTATCTTTTTGTGCTCTTGATTCCAACTGAAGGAATTTTGAGTAGGACCCAGAACCACCCTGAATTTTGAGAGATGGGATGTTACTTTATATTATATTCATATTATTTATATGTTATAATTTATTATATATTTATATTGTATTTATATATTGATATTATATTGTACCTCACTTCCTGTGCTCCAGCTCCAAACATGCTGCCTCCACTCCACCCAGTAGTTCATTATCCCCACCTTCTTCCCACAGGAACTTTGGACTCTACTGGTAGAACCATCCTGATAGATGAGCATTAGCCTTACCTTATCTGGAACTAGACTTACAGATCACTTCCTGGCCACCAGTTCCAAACCATGCTTCTTTCCTTGTATATCTCACTCTTCTGCTCCCTTTATGATGTTGGCTTTTGCTTTTATAATGTAAGCTTCTTAAGGACAGGACCTGTCTTATTTGCATATATTGTTTTCCCAGAACTTAGCCCAATGTCTGGCATGTAGTAAGTGTTTAATAAATGCTCCAAATATCTATCTATCTATCCTATTTCACATATCAGTCCCCAGAACAGTTACCCACTCAAAACCATAACTCATGAGCCCCCATCAATGTGTTCATATTTAACGGCCAGCTAGAGGACAAATTTCTGGAAAACAAAAGACATTCAATGTAAATACATAGCAAAACAAGTTGAAGAAGGATATGTTAGATTCACTTGTAAGGGGGTAACATGTTCCTACTTGATCTTCACTTTACTTTTGAGGATGTCAAGTCTTCTAGAACCAGAGAAAAGACAAAAAGAATACAAACTTCTCAGCATGCTCTAAAAAAAGCACCTCAACTGCAAGGAGAAAAATATTTTTCCTTTTTGAATTTGTTTCCTCTCTCAGTCTCAAACTCTGAATTCAAGAACTTGGATACAAATTATAGCCATAATAGTGGCTTTAGGTTACACATATACATGAATAAGCTTCTAGAAGGAACAAGTTTTCAATTAAAGGCTATGGTAATACCATGGCTAAGAGGTTCCTTGGATCCCTTTCACTTTGCTTTACTTTCTCTTTCTCTTCCTTTCTCACAGTCTCTAAGGGGTAATGAGGAGAAAATGACTGGACAGACAAATTATCAGCATATGATAGCAACAGAGAGAGTTCAGTGATTCAGTGGATTGAGAGTTGGACCTGGATTCAGGAAGAGCTGAGTTCAAATCTCAGCTCAGATACTTACTAGCTATGTGACTATAGACAAATAACTTAACCTCTCTCAGCCTCAGTTTTCTCATGTATAAAATGGAGATAATAATAGCACCTACCACAGGATTGTTGTGAAAATTAAAATTAGATAATATTTGTAAAGCATTTTACAAACCTTAGAATTGTGGTGATGGTGGTGGTAGTAGTAGTAGTAGTAGTAGTAGTAGTAGTAGCAGCAGCAGCAGCAGCAGCAACAGCAGCAGCAGCAACAGTAGTAATTGTATTAGTTGTTATTGTTGTAGTATTATTCTCTGGAATAATCTTTTGGTAAGGAGAGGAAGCAAACTTTCAACACTTCTCTTTTCCCCATCTTAATCCCCTGGTAAGCCAGTTCCACTCTATACTCTCTTCTCCTCTTGAGTCCCTTAATCCCTTATTATGTTTCCAATCTTAACCTTACTAGATCACAAGTGAGGAAGGGCACATACACATATATGCCTAGAGAATATATATGTAGCCAATTCATATGGCCATACAATATAAGTGAAGGAACACACACCAGAAATCCATGAAGGCAGTGTAGGCACATGGTCAGGACGACTCAAACCTCTAATGCTATAGAGCAGCTCATTTCCCCTGGCAATATTTTGTGCTACTTTCTGTTCGAAGTTGGGTTTCTGCTATCTACCTTGTGCATTGCCTATAATGGATGCCTCTACTGGAGTTCTATCTGCTTCCATCTTCTGGGCTTCAGTTTCATGGGTGTCATCCCTGTCAAGTTGTCCATCAGGATGTCAGGGTCATCTCTGGAACTCATTCGCCAAGATATAGTGACTAGGAAGTCTTTCTGATAAGGGCAGACTTCTGATGGGTCATTTGTCCAGAACTAAAGTTTGAAACTGCCTAAAACAACCCACAAGACCCAGCAGAGTGCCCCCCCAGACTAACATTGTCTACATACTATATAAATATTAGTTGTTGATATTATTTCTAACATGACAAAGAAGCCAAAGAGTAAATGAGCTGATCAGTAAGATGATGTCTGTTTGGATTCAGCTCTACAGGTAGAATTTCCTCAGGATGGATTCAAAGAGAAGTTAGTTCATCTTCAGTTCTTAAGATAACCAGAATGTAGACACTGAGCTGAAAGGGACCTCAGAATAAAAGGTTCCCTTTTTTCTGTCTTCAGATCATCTCTCTTAGATGTCCCCTTCTTTCTACTCACATCATCACTATCCTGTTAAGCTTTTTCACTGACTTTCCCAAGGCCTGGAATGTTTTCCCTCCTCAACTCAGCCAGCAGGTTCCTTCAAGATTCAGCTCAAACCCCAATTTCTATAAAAGGCTTTTCTTATGACCTTTCCCTTCCCTACTCCCCCGCCCCCGTCTTATCTCTGAGATAACTTCACTTTTATACTTTAAATAAATTGTAAATTACTTAGTTGTTTTCATGTAGTCTCCCCGTTAGAATGTGAGTTCCTAGTACACAACGAATGTTTATCTTCTCTTGTTCTTCTTTTTCATGTTCTTGTTCTCCTTCTCCTCCTTCCCTTCCTTCTCCTACCTTCCCTTTCTTTCTCCTCTTCCTTCCCCTCCTCCTTTCCTTTCTCCTTCTCTCAAGACTTGACAAAGAATGAATATTTGTTGACTGTCAACTAACTAACAAACCTGTGAGGGATCCTGTGAGACCAGAAGTGTCAGGAGCAAGGGAGGGCTTTGTAGAGATACAACCTAACCAGAAGCTGTGTCCTGAGTTATAATGCAGTCTGTTAAATCATGAACTCCAAACCATTCATCCAATATAGAACCCATGATGGAGAGCTAGTTAGCTGCCTGAGTTATAACTGATGTCATCTGCTGGACGCTAAAAACAATCATAGGAGAAGAAAGAGATATAGAGATGCCATCTTCTAGAAGACTACTAACTAAAAGATTCTGCTCAAGATGGATAAGGAAGCATGACAAGAAGTGATCTAGTAGAGGAAGTATTTGCTGGGAGCCTATCAAAGGTAAGACTTTAAATGACCAAAACTCAAATGATATTGACCTTTGGGGAAATTTGCTTCTTGGTGAATGTGGTTATTTCCTATTAGCAATTGTGTGAACCCTATTTGCTCACTTTAAATGGTAAATAAGCCTGCTTATTCTTTGAGTCCTATGAAGCATGTATTTACAAAGGGAGTTGGCAACAACACCCTCAGTGGTGTCAGTGAATTTTTCAGATAATCTTGTTGGGGAAAAATCAGCCAGCAAAGGGATCCAAAAGTTTGCCTGGGTCTTTTATGCCATCTGAGAGCTTCTGACTCAAGGGTAGCATAATGTAATCAATAGCAAAACTGATCGTCATACTTGAAAGCCATTTTCTACCATTTAAATGGACTATATCATTTGCCTGAAGCTATGACTATGTTCCTTCTACTAAGTATAAGCAAAGATGGGAGACTGGGGTTAAGGAGAATTATGGGAGATTGGCATCCTTAGCATTCTGTTGCCTTTAAAATGATATTGCAGTTGCCTTGGGGTTGATCTTCTACATGAAAGAAATCCTCCTCCAAAAGACTATATGATTCTCTTCATGTTATTCATTTGGCTTTCTCTCTATAGATAGTTCCCCATTGGTTTTTAACTTCTTTCTCCTGAACCCAACCCACAGCTTCCCTGACCTAGTACTTGGATCTGTTATCTTATATATTGGCTAGTTTCTGATTTTGTTCTTTGGATTATAATAATCATTTACCCCATTGAAACTTTGAATCTGACGTTGTTTTCAGACCACCTTTGCCCCAGCTTCCCTCTGCCTAAGGACTCAAGTCTGTGACTGAGATTTATATCCACTCATTAAATGACACAGACTGGTGGTGTGACCCTGAGCAAGTCACATAACCTCTCAGACTACAACATATTGGCGTAGAGAACCACAGATTAACATTATCTATGTCACATTTTATTTTTTTAAAAATTTTTAAATACTTCCTAACTAAATTTTAAATCTGGTTTGGGCTTCCCACAGTCCAGAATTTGCCAGAGTTTGACACCTCTGCTTTGGACAACTCTATAAGATTATAAGTGACAGAGAAGGTGACAACCCATATTGTTAGAAGGAATTTCATCCCTCAGGAGTTCTTTATGCCAATGAAATTACAGCTCCAGTCCTTATCATAAATGTTATTCCTCAGTATATCATTGTTCCCTTATTATATATTCATTCACGAGTTTTAAAAATCGATACTATTTATGTTTATATAACCTTTATTTCTCAATAAATACCTCCCCTCTTTACCAATTAAGCCTTGTAACAAAGGATAAAAAAAGAAGGAAAAAACAGAACTAACACACACATCTGCTGAGTCTTTCAGTATAAGAAAAGACCCCTACTCCCCATGCCATCAATAAAGGGAGAGACACAATTTCTCAGTTCTTCTTAGTAGCTAAGCTCAGTCATTATATTTAGAGTATTTAGTTTCTTTTGTTCTTTGCATCTTTATTGCTGTGGTTCTTATATAAATTAGTTCTCTGGTTCTGCTTATTTCACTTTGCATCAGTTCAGTTTTCCCATCTTTCTGTGAATTCTTTATAATTCATTGTTTCTTACAGTACAGTAATGTTCTTACATTCATGTAACACAATTTGTTACCCAATCAGTGGGTACTTACCTTGTGTCAAATTCTTTGCTGCTACAAAATTGCTATATTTTTAAGGGAATGGATCAACCTTATAATCATTGAATTTGGCTCAGGGAGGGAATGACATATACACGAAATAGGGTATCTCACCCTACAGGAGAGTAGGGAGAAGGGGACGAGAGGGGGGATGATGGAAGGGAGGGCAGGCTGAGAGGGAGGGAAGTAGGAAGCACACACTTTTGAAAAGGGGCAGGACCAAAGTAAAGAATAGAACAAGTGGGAGGTGGGATAGAAGGGAGGGAAATATAATCAGTCTTCTACAATATATCTACTATGGTAAGGTTTTGCATAGCTACACATGTACAACCTATATTGAATTGCTTATCTTCCCAGTAAGGGTGGGTGACAAGGGAGGAAGGGAACAAATTTGGAATTTAAAGTTTTAAAACCAAATGCTTAAATATACATGTATACATGTGTGTGTGTATATATATATATGTACATATATATATACTATTATTAATACTATTTTACATATAATTGGGAAGTAAGAGGAGGGGATATCTTGTGGGACTGCTATTTTGGGGAGGTGGGTAGGGGAAAAATGGGGAAAAATTTGTAACACAAAAACTGGCAGAAATGAATGAAGTAAAACAGAAGTTAATAAAGCATTTGAAAAAAAATAAAAAGTAATAGCCTATAAATGAAAAAAAAATTGCTATGCTTTACTATGAATGCAGAAAGTGGCAAATGCTACAGTACAGGGCTTGATAAATGGTTTTGTTGATTGTCTAGGACAGGAGTGGGGAAACTGTGTCCTCAAAGCCAAGTGTGGCCCTCCAGGTCCTCAAGTGCAGCCCTTTGACAGAATCCAAACCTCAAGGCCACACACGACTTTGAGGCCACAGGTTCCCCAACCCAGGCTAGACTAAATAAAGGGTTAATAATGAAGACTAAAATTAAAAGTATGTCATGGGTACTTACCCTTCTCCCACAGTTGTTAAACATTTACCAATATACTCCTATGTCTGTCCCCCCACCCATTCAAATGTGAGCTTGAGAGCATATGTTCATATCCTCAGCACTTAGCTCAGTGTTTTACACGTAGTAAGCTCTTGGTAATTTTTTTTAAATCATTCATTCATTCAGTTTTCCCAGTAGTTCCCTCTTTACACTCTTAAGAAAAACATGGCTTCCCCTCAGACATCGGTTTAGTCAGCTGCTTTAAAATTAGTTATCCCTTCCACACTGCGACTTTCCACATTGCAGCTTTCTACAGCATGACTTTTCCCATTGCCGTTTCACTATATCACAGGTTGGCATAAGAAATTAAATGGGAATTTGCAGAAGCCATAGATGGCACATGAAGGCCACAGATGACACAGAACCTATGACCAAACGCTTAGCCCAGATTTTACAATAAGGTACTTAGTAAATACCCCATAAAAGAAAAAGAACAAAAAAATCAGACTTCTTTCTTGATACAAAGGGAAGGCCAAAAATTTTTTACCAGATTTTCCAGATTGAGGGGTCACCTCACCCCTAGATACCCCCCACATTGGAAGGGATAATTACATTTTACTGATAACTGAGCTTTCTGTTCCCATGAAGATGGAGTTCTCTTTAAAATCAGACAAGCCATCAGAATCAATGCTAAGGTTCTTTTGTGGTTGAGGTGGCTAGGTAATAACACCTCCCCTAAGTCTTTCAGGATCAAATATTCTCTCATACTTTATTATCACAAAAAGGAAGGTAAGTGGGTTTGGCAAGATAGCAGCTGCAGCTAATAACACTGAGGTGCACAGTAACCTTTTTACTCTACTGAAATGCTTTCAGCAGATGCACAAAAACAGGGAGATATTGAGGGATTCACTGCTAGGTCTTGCAATTGGTTATTGTGATTGGTTCTTGTGATTCTACCTGTGAAGAACTTCATAGTGTTGGAGGACAGAACCATGAGACAACAAATGGGACATCATCACAGCAGAGTAGTGCTGTTTGTGATTTCAGATATTCTTATCTGTGTTTACATGTGTTTTGGGGCTATTTTTGTCCAGAACTCTGTGTGTTTCCCTGGGGCAGCTATAGTGTATATAGTGCTGGTATGGAGTCAGGAAGACTCATCTTCATAAGTTCAAATCTGGCGTCAGACATTTATTAGCTGTGCAACCCTGGGTAAGTCACTTAACCCTATTTGCCTTAATTCCTCATCTCTAAAAAGAGCTGAAGAAGGAAACGGCAAACCACTACAGTATCTTTGCCAAGAAAACCTTAAATGGAGTCATGAAAAGTCACACATAACTGAAAAACAAAGGAACAACAACTATATGTTTCCCATAGAAGTCCTGATGTGCATTTTATGCTGCTAAGATGCCTGAGGTCTGAGACACAGAGAATACCAGTTCCACAAGTCAAGCCAACAAATGTTAATTAAACACGTGTTATATACAAGGCACTGGGCACTGAGATTTGAGATTATAAACTTGAGTCATGCAGTCAGTGACAGCCAATCTTTTCCCTATGGCAAGTCAGCGCCAGAGGTTGGATAGTCTTGCCATTCTGAGGCCTTGACAAGTATTTAACTTAGGTCCTATCTTTGCAAAGCACTAACGGAATTTTGCAATTGGGCAGCCACCACATAAATGCACCTGGTTTAAAGAGTATGTAGAAAGTGGATGACATTATTACGTAAAGATGAGACAGAGATGCTGGGACACAGGTAGGCTCTAGGCCTCTCCTAGGGTGAGGGTAGGGGTAAGGAGAGCTCTTCCCAAGATGCAATCTGGTATTCCCCTATTTTAACTAATTATTCTTATTAACTGGGTGTTAAACTCTGTTCTTTCTACATTATGCAACATAGAAATTGCTGTCAGGGTTTGCTAAATCTGGCATCCTGGGACAAAACCCAACCACCTGACTCTAGTTACAGCCCTTTACTCATAGGTACTTCTGAAGGCTACCTCTGTGAAGAAGTGGAATAGCTCTGTTCTTCATTTAGATGCCTGGTATCTAAACTTCCACAAGAGACTGTAAACTTGGCCTCATCTTTGTCTGTATTGAAAGCATACAGATACAAGAAAGAATTCCATGCTTCAGGAGCTCCTCAGTCATGTCAGCAGTCAGTCATGAATTGGCTGCAATCCAGAATTTAACGAAGCCCACTTGGGACATCTGATATTGTAACAAGACAGCTTGATGGACATATTAAGCATCTCTTCTGGAGTCTCTAAACCTATCCTCATCTTCAATTCGGAAATCCTAATTCTACATAGTTGGGCCACATTTTCTTAGCTCCTCACAAAAATAAATGTCTTTCCATGAGTTAAATTTTGATTTTATAATGTTATTCCTTCAGCTTTTTATAGATGGTCAATATAATAAACAGCCATTCAAAGAGCATTTCTTTGTTTTTTGTAAAACCACAGTCAATGACATTGTCCATTATATCGCCTCGAGTTCCTTATATAAAGGTCCTCTGGATAAAGTCCTCCTAGAATCCAGTGCCAGGAAAAAATTCATCTCCCCGGATGGACTTGGATGTTTCCTTTCATCGAACAACGAGAGCTATAGAACCAATGTGTTTCCCTTTTTGCTTTCAATGCCAGAAAACTCAGAATTAAATTCCCTACTCAACTGTGCTCATTCCAGGTGTCCAGTGTAAAGAAATGCCCCTTGGAAATGGTGGAAACTGTTTTCCAACATTGCTGCACCAGGGATATTTTTTCTCAGTGTCTCCAGCCTCACCCTTTTAAACCGCAAGGACCATGACTAGTTCCCCCTATTCTCTTAGAACTCAGAAAACCTCTTCTTCCTCATTTAAATAAGAAAAATCAGAGTTCATAGAGTACTAACATTTAGAGGTAAAAAGCAACTTTGAGTTTGTGGCTCTGAGATTTAGAGGCAGCAGTGGACAGGGTGCGGGACTTCTGGTCGTGAAGACTAGAGTTCAAATTCTGCCTCAGATACTAGCTGTAAGATCCTGGCCAAGTCCTTTAAACTTAGCCTCTGTCTCTTCATCTGTAAAATAGGACTAGTACCTACCTCACAGGATTGTTGTGAGGGTCAAATGTGATAAGATATGTTAAATGTTTTGCAAACTTTAAAGCACAATAGAAATAATGGCTATTATTATTATGTCTAACTGAAAAGAATACCTTCTATACCATGCCCAAGCGGTCATCCATTCCTTTGAGACACCAATCAAAGGGGAAATCATTCCCCTTAGACATAGCCTATTCCCCTTTGGGATGGTTCTAATTGCTAGGATATTTAATTACTAATAAATAACTTTTAATTTAAATATCCCAGATATTTAAATATGCCAGATATTTAAATATCTCTGTGGTTCCCCCTTATGTGGGGCTGTTCTTCTGTGGTAGAAATCACGGCACTTCTGTGCAGCCCTTCTTCATAGTCTCCCCTATGCTACTTCTCACTTCCTCTAGATGTCTTGAGGATACCAATGGAACACACAGGCTGGCTGGCTGTCAGTCATCCCTAGCCCTCATCATGGGACCAGCCCATCTTCTTTGGGCTCATTCATTTTTGTTGACATCCTTTGCTCCTGTTCTACTTTTTCATTGCCCGAATGTGTTGTTTTTCTTACATCAAGTATACATCTGCCTCTCTGTAAATTATATCCATTGCTTCTAATTCTTCCTTTAAGGGCTAAGCAAATTAAGTCCAACCCCCATTTCTTATGGCACCTTTTCAAGCACTTGAAAGACAATATTTCCCCTCAGTCTTATCTTCTCCAAACTAAAAAGCCCCCATTTCTTCTTCTAATCCTTAAATCCTTTAAATATATCTTAGGATTCTTCCCCATCCTGGTCACCCTCTTTTGCTCTCCAGCTTATGTCAAGTGACATTTAGTACTGAGCACAGTATTGCAGATGTGGTTTGATAGGTGCAGTATACTGCAGGACCATCAATCACATCTTTACTCCTGGACACCAAAGCCTTCAACCTAGTCTAATATTGCAGTTGTTTGTTGTTTATTTTTTTTTTCATATATCAGACTGCTGACTCATATTGAGCTGGCAGTACAAAAAGTCTCCAGATCTCTTTTTCATTTGAACTAACTCATCTCTCACCCATTTGTTCACAAGCATAACATAAGGGAGGAAACTGAGGAACACAGAGGTTGATTTGACCAAGTTAACAGGTGAATATTATAGTCCAGAATGCCTGATCTCTCTCTATCCTCCAAGTTTTCTCTGCCCTAGATTCACACCCCTCCTCCTATGTGGTCTGCCCCATTCCTGTTCCGTCCTTTTTCTGGAATGTTATATATATAGATCTTGTAGTGAGTTTCCTCACTAATTGACAAACCTCTCTCGTTCCTACCTGCCTATGACCTCAGGGGTAGGAAACCAATGAGATCATCCCAAAATTGAGCCCTTCTCTCCCTGTTAAAAATACCTCAGCTGCCTGCTCCCTTGATTCTGGAGCTCTCCTGATGCATGGAATGAAAATAAACCTAAAAGTCTCAAGTGAGAGCTTGATACCACAAAGTACCAAGTTCTGGGAGCAGGCTCTTACCAGGCCATCATGACCTACCTCTTCCTGTCATGACCTGAAGACCATTATTCCTTTTGTGACAGCTCTGGTTGTATTATGTTCCTGCCCCAGCCTCAGTGTTGGGAATTGGAAAACAACCTGGTTATGGAGGGATCAATGGTTGCCCCAGTTTGGAAGCAAGTATGCTGCCTTAATAAATTATCCTGGCATTGTTGCCCTTGCTTCATTCTCCATGGCTGGAGGTTCCAAATAGGAGCATTTTTGACATATCTCCTTTCATTTTTTGTGTTCAATAAACTATGTGATCACAATATGCAAGGCTTCTAATCCATAAATTGAGCATTTTTGAATAAAGAAAGGAAAATACAGACCAAGTAGGGCAAATGAGCTTCCCTCTCCCAGCAGCCCATTGTAAGTATTGGCTTCAGTTTCATCTCTGTGTCATTCTCTTGGCTTTGACCCCCTGCTATGGCCCTTCCAGGCCCCAGTGAGATGTTGGAGGCTGTGCTGGTCTCAGGCCTCTCACATGCACACTAAAAAATAGACCTGACCCTGTCTCCTGCTGTGGCTCCAAGAGCTCCAAGGAATGTCCCCACAGGTTTTTCTCCCTAAGCAGTGATCCATAGGGGCTGTCTTCATCCCTAACTGCTGCTGTGACTCCCCAATTTAATGGAACTCCTGCTGATTTCATGCTCCCCTGGTTACTCACGATGCCGGCATGCTTCAGACCCCATTTCCTGGTGTCAAGCTAACTTAAGCTCCTTCTCCCCACAGTGGATCTCATCTCAGAGAACCTGCAAGTTTTAGTCCCTGTTTTCATGAGATTGGATTGACTTTTGCTTTCCCCAGGGGTCCCACTTTGTAAATGCCCCCTGGCTTCGGGCTCTATTAGAGGAACCTCCCCTAGGCTTGTTCCCTCCCCATGTCCTAGCCTTCTTGTGGTCATCTTGTGCAGTCCTGGATGAGTCAGAGAAACTGTCTTGTCTCTCTTTGGTCTTCTTGATTACTAATGCAATATCTGGACCCCCTTAAAGCTTTGCTGGGATTTTTGTGAGAGATTAGAACTCCTCTAGGACCTTACATATCATGACCTTAATTGGAAGTCCTTTTCCTTCCCTCTTAGGGGGGAGAAGAAGGAAGGGAAGTAGGGAAAGCATTTATTATGGACCTACTATGTGTTAGGCGCTGTGCTTAGTGCTTTAAAATATCTCATTTTATCCTCACAACAATCCTGGGAGGCAGATGCTATTATTTATCCCCATCATGCAGCTGAAAAAATTGAGGTTAAACAGAAGCTAAGTGTTTTGCCCAGTTACATAACCAGTATGCGTCAGAAGTTAGATTGGAACTCAAATCTTTCTAACTCCAGACTTTAACTGTCTACCCAGTGCACCACAATTGTCACCCCTTTACATACCTCAAAGCAGGCACCATTCTTCACTTGGTGGCAGCTCATTGAAACACAAAGCTGAATCACCCTGTTTAGGGTGATTCACCTTATACTCTCAACCCTATTATTTTGAGAAGGCTCTAGTTTTTAATGTGCTGTATTATGTCAGTCACTTTAACATAAACTGAATAATGTCAACTGCTTAAGTATTTTGTGGCAATTTTAAATGGTATCATTAATCCACAAAACCCAGTGTTATGTGTAGGTCAGTCAGTCAACAAAGCATTTTATTTATTAAACACCTGCTATCTATAAGGGACTGTGCTAAGCTCTGGAGAATCAAAGAAAAGTAAATGACTTTTTTTTCAGGAATCTCACAGTCTAATGATGAGATAACAAGAAAACAACTATGAGAGATAGGTAGACAGACTTAGATATATACACACATATATACATACATGAACACACACATGATAAATTAGAAATCATCAACAGAGGGAAGGAACTAGAATTAAAGGGCATTGGGAATGACTTTCTGAAGAAGGTGGGATTTTAGCTGAGACCTGAAGGAAACCAGGGAAGCCAGGGGCAGAGATGAGGAAGGGAGAGTTCCAGGCCTATAAAAATGCCCCTAAGACATTTCCTTATATGGGAGGGCCATATATGGAAAATCTTGCCCCAGAGACAAAAAATAGAGAAATCTACCAAGGCAAACGAACCAAACATTGGCCATGTTTCATTTCCTCATTTATAAAATGGGAACTTTGAGCTAAATGACATCTAAGATCCCCTCCAATTCTATGATGATATCAGCAATAGGGGAAAAACAAACCTTATGTCTGTTTCTACTTTTGATCTCAAAATTTATGCTTTTATTCCCAAATTAGTTGGTTCGAGTAAGAGATTCTATTTTGGTTATAGCTATCAGTAGCCATTAATAAATAAAAGTGGGGTTTTGTTTTTGTTTTTTTACATTTCAGAAATTTCATTCATAGGCATATATTTCCTAATGGGGAGCCAAGCTCAGCCAATGTGCAGACACCTTGGATCAAAACTTGTGAGCTTAATTAAACTAACAACAGTGTGCTCTTGAGAACAGAAAAATGCCATTAAGAGAACCAAAATTTATGAATTTGATAATTGTTTACACCTGACTTGGACCTCAGTCAGCCTTTGGTAAAGCATCCAGTGTGAGGCCCTAGGGATCACTTGCTGTTTAACTGATGAATGGGAGCTGACACGATTTTGCTTGCCTTCTCTGCATTAAAATGTGTATATTAAAAAATTATGAAAGAGGTTATTTTAATCCCATCTTTATAAGGCTTTCCATTTTGTGGTCTTTAAAAGCCTTTTACATGGAGAATAACCCTTGCTGTTATGCTTGAAGAATTGGTTCAACATAAAGGAAAAGCGAGAACAATATATCACTTTCTTTACTTGTAACTCAAAGCAGCCTTTCAGACTTCTCTTTGTCTAAGCCTTTGCTGTTGCAGAGAGCGTCAAGATGAATTTTTCCAATTAGGCTTTGTTCTTGGTTTTTGTGGGTTTCTTTAATAAGACTGAGTTTTATTAACTTCTCAGTTCCTCATCATTTACTTCCTAAGGAAAGCCTCAATTTGACATTTATAAAAGTCACTAAGGGGATATTCCCTCCCCTCTTACCTTTAGACATACTACCTTCTACACTTCAAATTTTCTATCTGAATTTGCTCATCTGTAAAATGGGTGGGAGGAGGCAGAGAGTAGACTGGAGGACCTCTCAGGTTTCTTGCAATTCTAACATTCTGTGATATTTTGATTCAAACCCCTCTGCTTAATATACTAAATGGAAGTCTCCATCTTCAAAGACGCATTGCTATGCAGTAGATGGCATGCTAGAGTCTGAAGATCTGGGATCATATCCCACCTCTAATACTGGGCTATGTGGCTATGCCCCCAGCAGCTGTGGGACTTTTGTGTAGATAGGCTCTTTTTCTTTTTATATAATTTTAAGATAAAATCCTAGCTATTGAATTGCTGGGTTCAAAGGTACCATCAATTGTTTAATCAGCAAGCATTCATTAACATCTATTACATGATATATCCCTGAAGATATAAACACAAAAGATGAGTCCCTGCTCTCAACAATATTATATTCCAGTAGGAGGAAGCAACATGTTCACAAGTGACTAAATAGCACACACACACACACACACACACACACACACAAATAGTAGTAGGAGTGGAAAGCTAGCAATCGGAATTGGGGAAGGCCTTCAGCTGAACCTTGAATGGAGCTCTGAGAAGGGGTTCCAAGAGTCAGAGTTGAGAAGGCAGAGTATTCTAGGGATAGAGGGCAGCCTGCACAAAGGCTGTACAAAGAGGTTTCCCTATTGCCACAATAATTCAGGTGGAGTATAGGATCTATGTTTGTAACATCAGTCTGTATTATCATTTTGTAATATTGGTTTGTAACATCAGTTTGTAAAATCAATTTGTAAAACCAGTCTATAAAATCACATCCTATTCCCTCCCCCCCCACAGCCTCAGAGCATTAACACTGCCCCTTTCCCCAGTCAGCACTCTGCCCAGCAACAACTCATGAATTGCTTATCTCTGCTTGGAACAGTAACAAGCTACACCTATGAATCCTTCACTAAACCATCTATAAACATTTTAGCTTAGGCAAATGTTATCTCCCCCTAGTATAGTGGCCAGCTACACCTATGAATCCTTCAATGCACTATCTGTAGGTTAACTCCTTAGCTAATTATCCACATACTAGTCTCTGTTAGCCTTGGTTCCCAACATCCCTCTTGTCAAACATGACACTGATGGGTGGCACACTAGGCACTTCTCAGTCAGCCCTGACCTCTAGCTGACTTAGTGATGTTTCATGCCTAAAACCACACCTCCAGGTAGCCCCTCCTTGGGCTATTTCCCAGTGAATTATGGGCAATATGCCTGCACAGTTGATATTAAAAGTGCATGTTCCTTTAAGCACTGACCATGCCTTAACTCCTCCTTAATCCCACCCTTACTCACCTAGTTAGCATAATTGACATCTGATTTACTGTCTTGACTCCTTAAAACTATACCTGTGACTTCTTTAAGTTTGCAGGTTCCCTAAAAACCCCTGCCCGCTGTAAAGCATAACAATAAACTTTTACAATACTGACTCAAGATTGCTTGGAACTACTGAATTCTTTCTAGACTGAATTGCAGGGATTCTGATCATTGATCTTGATTAGAGTCCCTGTAAAACCTATGCCCTTCCCCCCATGGTTTCCATCATGCTGCTTTTGTTGTATTCTGTCTTGCCTTCCAAATCTTGTCCCCAGTCGACTTAGCTAAGTGTCCTATCATCCTCACACAAATTTTTATCATTGTAATCTAAGAAGTCTCATTCTGCCTCCTGGAACTTCAGTTCTCATCAAATATTTCTTCATATCTCACAGATAATCAGGCTACATTTTTACGAATTCTGAATATCAGATCTTTGGCTGATATACATTTATTTCAAATATTTCTTACAATTTTTCTTTTCATTAACTTTGATTTTGCTTCTAAAAATACTTCTCTGTAGCTAAAACAAAGAGATCCTTCTTTCTTCCCAGTTTAAGAAAAAGATTTTTAAAGATTTAAAAATATTTAGATTGTTGATCCAGCTAAAATTCACTACCATGTATAGTGTTAGCTGTGTCTAAATCCATTTTTTTTTTTACTATAAAACCATTTGGTTTTCCCAGTAGTTTTTGTTGCATAGTGATTCCAAAGCCTAACGATTCTTGAAGTTGAGTTTATCAAATACTAAACTTTTGTGTTCATTGGGTTCTATTTCTGCTTCCTCCATTCTTTTTCTCCTGAACTATCTTATTATTATTTTCTCAATTCCTTACAGTTTTTGTAATTATTGCATTAGAGCAGATTTAAGCCAAGTATAGCTGACAGACCAGATCTGGCCTATTATCTATTTTTTGTACATCCCTGGAGCTAAAAATAGTTTTTTACATTTCTAAATGGTTGAAAAAGTTCAAAGAATAATAATATTTTTGTGACACATGGAAATGACCACGTTTTAGTGGCCATAAATGAAGGCATTCTTCTTTGGTTATGTATTGTCTCTGGGTGCTTTCACACTCTAAGGGCGAAGTGGAATAGTTACAACAGAGACTGTATGTGGAACTCTCATGACTTCACACTGCTCCTTGGTACACTATAAATCACAGTGGTGCAGTTAGCTATAACTGGATAGTGTTTTGAGTGCCACACATATTTCTGTACTACAACAATAAAAACAACTTTTTAAAAATGACCAGTGCATACTCATCATGTCAAAATAAGAAAAGAAGATTTTTAAAGTTTTACCAAGTTTATGATGAGCTAAAAAGCTGAGGGTCAAACATGAAATTTTTCTGAATGAGAACCATCCCCAATTCATTGAACACTGAATGGCTTTTGGTGGGGAGGGAAGGAGGGAGACAGTTTAGAACTTAAAATGTAACAAAACTAAATAAATGAAATTTTAAAAATATTTTAAAAGAAAGAAAAAAACATTAATGAACTCCCTAAGAAAAAATCCCTGGGATCAGATTGATTCACAAGTGAATTCTACCAAACATTTAAAGAACAATTAATTCCAACACTGTAAAAACTATTTGGGGGGAGGCTAGGTGGCGCAGTGAGTAGAGTGTCGGCCCTGGAGTCAGAAGGACCTGAGTTTAGATCCGGCCTCAGACATTTGATACACTTACTAGCCCTGTGACCTTGGACAAGTCACTTAACCCTAATTGCCCTCCAAAAATGCAAAAAAAAAAAAAAAAAGAGAGAAGCTTTCATCTAACCTTCAATTAGAAGTAATTAATCTGCAATGTAATGACATGTTAAGAGGCAAATATCAAGAGAAAAATCTAATAGATTTCTATAAATGCCTTCCAACTGATGAATATGCTTAAATCATATCATATTTTAATGAACTGATATCAGTATTTGACAGTATCTGTGTGAAAAGACATTTTCAAAGATTAAATTTGTAAAAACTCATGAGAGAACAGCATTAACAGATGGATATTTATGATTGATTTTGCTGATAGAAAACATAAACTTTGAAGCCCAGTTAAGTGAAATATTATTCCCTTAAAAAATTATATTCATCTTATCAGGGGATCTCTATTATACCCAAAAAAGTACTTAATATTATATTTTGAATTTTATCAATAAAAAGTTGTTTTTTCTCTTCTTGTATAAGTTCCTACATAGTATTTTCAATTTTTCCTCGACCTGCAGAACCTAAAATATTTATTATCTGGTTTTTATAGAGAAAGTTTGCCAACCCATGCTTTAGAGTACATTTTGATGTCTGGCAGTGCTCATCCTGCTTCAAACATTTCTTTTTCATAGTTCTTGATATTCTTATCTATTTGTTTTTATTATGAATTTTCTTAAGGCTTTAATTCTATTAAATAGCTTATTAGAATTATGAATGGTATTATATTTACCATGTCAAGGAAATATTGGCACTTTTACTATATTTGCTCAACCTAACCATGAACAAAAGATCACTCTCCACTTGATAAGTTCTTTTTTAATCTCGGTGTAAATCATTTGAAGTTGTCTTTGCCTTTATAAAGGTCTCTTGTATGACTTCAAATATGTAAACAAGGTTATTTTCCTAAGCTAGACTCCTTAAGGGCAGGGTCTACTTCTTCTTTTGTTTTTGTATCCCCAATGCCTAGAAAATAGTAGGACCTTAATAAATGTTTGTTGATTGATTGATAAGTTAATCCCCAAATATTTTATCAATTTTTCCTTATAGTAAAAAAACAACAACAACTTTTTTTATTAGTTCCTTTAGTTTCCTAACAATGGCTCATAGGAGTTCTGATAAATCGATGAGGTTGTCTTGTAAAATGGGGTTTTACTGGGAAAAAAATACGTTTAACAGAAAAAGGAACAGGAAGAAGACATAGAGAGGGGAGAGAAAGAGAGGGTCTTAAGAGGGATGAAGAGTAGGATAGGTAAGAGAGAAGTCATAAGTAAAACAGTCTCCAATACTGGAGAGAGAAATTGAAGGGAGAATTAAAAGGAAAGGAAGAAGTAAAATGTAGAATCAGGGATGAAGCAAGAGGAAGAAAAGGTCTGTGACAGAGAGGGAACAGGTTGTTTCATTTATAGATCACAAGTGTCAGACAAACGCCTTCTCTTTTATCACCTTACTATTTGTAAAGAGGGAGATGGGAGCAAAGAGAGAAAATATATATTATATTTTTTTCTTTCACATATACATACATATACATATATATATATATATATATATATATACACGAACAAGATGGAAGGAAAGATAAAATTAAAAATTATAACAAAATGATTGTGAATGGGACTGATTCATCCATAAAACAGAAAAAATAGCAAGAAATGGATTTAAAAATAGAATCCAATAATATGTTTTTACAAGAAACACAAGGATTCATATAAAGTTAAAGTAAGGGGCTGGAGCAAAATCTATTATACTTCAGTTGAACTCAAAAAAGCCGTGGTAGCACTCATAGTTTCAGATAAGGCAACAGTATATATAGGCATGATAAAAAGAGATAAACAGGGAAATTACATTACATTCAAAGACACCATAGATAATGAATCAATATAAATATGACGTATATGTACCTATATACGCACACATGTATACACAACTAGGATAGCATCCAAATACCTAAAGAAAAAGCTGATCAAATTGGAGAAGAGAAAGAGTAAAACAATAATAGTATGAATAATAATGTTCAGACAATTATGTCCTTGACAAATCTAAGCAAAGATAACAAGAAAGAACTTAAAGACCTGAACAAATGAAATAAATGAGGGGGAAAAACATATTTCTAAATAACCGGTGGGTCAAAGAACAATTATAGAAACAATTGAAAATTTGATCCCCCCCAAAACTGACAATAATGAGAAAATATACCAAAACTTATAGGATATAGGTAAAGCAATTCTTAGGGGAAAATTTATATCTCTAAATGCTTTAACCAATAAAAGAGAGAATGAAAAAGTCAATCAATCAATTGGGCACACCACCAAAAAACCAGAACAATCAATCAAAATCCCCTATCTAAGAAACAAAATAGGAATTCTAAAACTTAAAAAAGAGATTAATAAAGTTGAAAGTGAGAAACCCCACCACATTGAATTTATGAAATAACAGTCTTTTAAAAATAATGAAATAGACAAATAGCTAATATTATTTTTAAAAGAGGATAATCAAAGGTTATGAACAATTTTCAGAAGAAAACAAAGCTATCTATAGGTATTAAAAATGCTCTAAATCACTATTGATTAAAGAAATGCAAATTAAAACACCTCTGAGGTACCACCCCACACCTCTCTGATTGGCTAATAGGACAGAAAAGGAAAATGATAAATGGTGAAGGGGGAATGGAAAAATAGGGACATTAATGCATTGTTGGTGGAGTTGTGAACTGATTCAACCATTCTGAGAACAATTTGGAACTATGTCCAAAGAGCTATGAAATTGTGCATACCCTTTGACTCAGTCATACTATTACTAGGTCTGTACCCCAAAGTTGTTGTTCAGTAATTTCAATTGTGTCCAACTTTTTGTGACCCCATTTGGGAGTTTTCTTGGCAAAGATACTAGAGTGGTTTGCCATTTCTTTATCCAGTTAGTTTTACGAATGAAGAAACTGGGGCAAACAGAGTGAAGTGTCTTGCCCAGGGTTACACACCTAGTAAGTTTCTAAGCTTGGATTTGAACTCAGGTCTTCCTGACTCCAAGCCCAGCAGTTCTATCCACTGTTCTACTTGTATTCTTATCATTAGAAGACATTTTAAAGAGAAATAATTTTGAAAGAGTACAACTGATCGATGTAATAATAAACCAGAGGAGTTTACCCACCTCCTCCAGAGACATGATAGACTTAAAAATATAGCATGTTGTTGTTGTTTGTTGTTCATTTTCAGTCACATCTGACTCTTCATGACCCAATTAGGGGTTTTCTTGGCAAAGATACTGGAGTGGTTTGCCATTTCCTTCTCCAGCTCATTTTACACATGAGGAAACTGAGGTAAACAGGCTTAGGTGATTTGTCCAGGGTCACACAGCTACCAAGTGTCTAAGGCAGGATTTGAACTAAAGAAGAGTATTCTTCCTGACTCCAGGCCAGGCACTCCACTATGCCACCTAGCTGCCCTAAAATGTAGTTTGAGACATTTTTGGATAGTGCCAATGTGGAAATTTTCTTTGCTGGACTATACACTCTGTTATAAGAGTTCTACTGTTCTTTTTTGTTATCGTTGTTGTTGAATGAAGGGGGACAGTAGAAGCATATGTGTGTACATATTCATATATATCTATTCATATAAACATACATACATACATATATATGTGTATGTATACATATATATATATATATATATATAGAGAGAGAGAGAGAGAGAGAGAGAGAGAGAGAGAGAGAGAAGGAGGAGGAGGAACAAAGTGGGGAGGAAGGGAGCAAGGAAGGAAAGAGAGAAAATAGGGATTCTGATGGAGTCAGGACTGGCCATGATGGTGGGTAGGCCATCCTGCAATTGCAGCCCCGTTGTCAGCTATCAGGAAGGACTTTATTAGTTGGGGGTTACAGTGGGAGTTGGCTGTTCCTATGCATGGATTGTTCAAGTTTTATATTCATAAATTAGAAATGAATTATAATTAGAAATTATTTACTTAAAATAGAAGTTCCTCAAAATATTTAATTTGAAAAATATTCTCTAGATTAGACTATTAGAATATATTTAAGTAAAATCTCAAAGTTATTCTGATGAATGTTATTATACACAATTTTATTATTATACACAATTAAATCTGCATCTACAAAAATAAATTCCAAAAGAGTGTCCTTTTCTATAAGAAAATAAAATGAGTGCCATATTCCATAAAATACTTTTTCTGCATCTAATGATCTGATTCTGTAGTCTTTATTTTTCTTCATTTGTATAAGATTTGTCATATTGAATTTTTTTCTGGTATAAAATTACACTTTCATCTCGTTTGTTAATACTACTTTGATCCTTTGGGATTTTTTTAAATTTATTGTTGTACTCTCTTTGTGAGTAATTTAGTATTTTTGTGTATATATTAATTAATGGTATTGGTCTACCAATACTATTTTTATTTTCTAGTTTTATTTTCTACCTTTGCCCTTTCTTGTGCTTTTTTTTTTTTTTTTTTTTGCTTTTTGGAGGGCAATTGGGATTAAGTAACTTGCCCAAGGTCACACGGCTAGGTTTTTGTTTGTGTGGGTTAAGTGTCTGAGGCTGGATCCGAACTCAGGTCCTTCTGACTCCAGGGCCGACACTCTACTCACTGCGCCACCTAGTCACCCCTACCTTTGCCCTTTTTTCTGTTTAGGAATAAATGTCATACTGTATTATAGAAGGAATTAGTTAATAATCATGCTTCTCTTCTTTAAAGCCATCTATAAAATACAAGTTACTTTTTCTTTATAAATTTTATAGAATTTGTGAATCTTTCTGGGCCTGATATTTTTTTGTAGGGCAGCTCTTTAATGAGCAATCCCATTTCTTCTAAAATTTCTTTGTTAGTTTTGGTGTTTTATGTTTTTGTATATGCTGATCCATTTCATATTTCTTGGCATAGATCTGTATATAGTAATTTCTTGATATTTTCTTGATTTCTCTTATCCTTAGGATTATAATGATGGAGTGATGGAACCTGGACCCCTAAAGGAAAAAAAAAGAACATGTCTCTGGAAGCAACCCAGTCCCTGAATCTTCCCATACATTCCAGCAGCCTAGATCACTGGCTCCTCTGCCCAAGCCATCAGGCCCACCCCAGACTACTTGCATATACTGACCTCTCCTTAATCCCATCCAGATCCTATCACTGTCCCATTTGTATATAAACTTGTCTCATCCTCATTAGTTTGCATATTCCCCAAGAACTCCACCTGTCTTATTGGTGTTACAATAAACTTTGTCACTTGACTGGAAGATGGTTTAACTGAATGAATTCTTTCCAGGTGGACATTGCCCTATAACCTGAGCTAGTAAATTCCTTTCTCATTTATAATGTTGCTATGTTTGTTATCTTTAAAAAAGTCAGATTTGCTACTTAGTAATTTTGTGAGTCTTTTTTAAAAAACCCTAGAATTTATTATCCATTTCAATCATTTTCTTATTTTCAACTACTTTGATCCCCATTATTCCTCTACTAATCTTACTTTCTTCTTGGCTAAAAAAAAAAGTCTTTCATAAGCAGGCCCCTCCTACCTTTTCAGTCTTGTTATACTTTACTCCCCTCCTCGTGTTCTTTGATCCAATGACACTGGCCTCCTGGCTGTTCCAAAAACAAGACACCCTATCTTTCAGCTCCAGGCATTTTCTCTGGCTGTCCTCCTAGCTTGGAACACTCTCCCTCTTCCACTCTGACTCTCTGACCTCTCTGGCTTCCTTTAAGCCCCAATTAATATCCCACTTTCCACAAGAAGCCTTTTAATACCAGTGCTTTCCCCTGGTTAGTTTTTTCTTCTTCCATTTATCCTCTATATAGCTTGCTTTTTATGTATTTGTTTGCATGTTTTCTCCATATTAGTAAGCTCTTTGAGGGCATGGACTGGCTTTTGCCATTTTTTGTATCTTCAGTGCTTGTCAAAGTACCCATCACCTTCATATACTTGCTACTTTTACCCCTCCCCTTACTAATGCTCCAAAGGAGAGCAGGAAGTAAGTCATGTGATTTCTCTTTCCCTCAAAGTTCTCTTTAGAACTATTATCTCTTTAAATGCTATATATAAGATCTTATTATGCATATGAAACTATATTAGAAGCCAGATAGGCATTTATTGAGAATTGATGCCCCTCAGAATCGGTCTAGGTTCCAAGAGGATTTAGTAAGACAACACAGGCAAATTTATAGTGTAATGATGCTGTGTACACAACATAAATTATGACTATTTAAAAGACAGGAGGGGTTTGTTAAGGGATTAGGTAATAGGGGAAGGATCCCTTCTGTGGTTCAGTGATCAAGCATCCTGGTCATGCTACTTTCTGATTGGCTAGCTATTGTGGTCCTGTCTGGATGGATAGTTAGGCATTGTGGTCCTGTCTCAGGCTAAATGGATGATGTGATTGCTCAAAATATGTGAATTGGATCTCAGGGCAGTGGCTAGCTAGGCACAGTGGCTGTATTGAGTCTGGGGATCTGTGATGTGGTTAAAGCCAGATTGTGTGGTTAAATTAGGACATGCCTACTATTCAGTGGGCCTATAAGGGAGTTAGAATTTTGGGACTGGGAGCAGTTTTATTAGGATTCCATCATAGCTATCTAAGTTGTGCCTGTCTTACTTGGATTCATTCAAGGAGATTAGAAAGACAAAGAGGTGAGATCTAAATTATGGAGGGTTTGTTCATATAAATTGAAGCTCCCAGTGAAACTTACACATTTCAAAGAGATGAGAGTCTAGCTATTAGAGAGAAGGGGAAAAAATTATCCTCAGGGCCACATACTCTTGGTAAATATAAACTAGTAGTCCCAGAGGTGGGTAAGTTAACAACCATTCTTATTTTCTCTTTTCCTTAGAAATAGCAACATAATCTATGGTGGACTTGAAAAGAAATCCCTGCTTGTATGGAGAGAGGGGGACCAAATTGCTGGGAAAGGAGAACAAAACTATACCTCTACAACAAATGCAAAAGGGTTTGAGTTCTCTATTACACATCCTCAGTTAAGCCCCTTGGGCTATGGAGAGATTTGACTATTTGGGCTCATCTGCTCACCAGCACCACCTGGTGGGTTATACTAGTTATATTGCATAAAGTTCTACAATTTCCCTGTTTCTGATGAGAGCACCATCATCATTCCAGTCGCCTTGGTTTTCTCTGTACCTGTTTTCCTACACATTTAGCTACATGGGAGAATGGAAAACAGGGCTTGAAAACTGGAACTCCCAGAATCCCAGCACCATCTCTGAATTATTTGGCAAATAAGAATTACTGATTTTATAGTTTAGCCTCAAGAAATGTACATTTGGGAGGTATATTGAATGTTTACAATAAGTATTGTGAAGTCTATGATAGAAGGAATCAAGACTTTGTCTAGAAGAGGGGCCCACTAAAAATACTGTGGCTCACAGCACTAACTAGCTGGAGTCAACCTGCCCTTTGTTGAAAATCTCCTGCAAGGGAGATAATAAGAATGATCAACCAAGATTCTGAAAGAGCCAAGCAGGTGAGGCTGGTCTCAGGGGATTTTCTTTATGCTGCGAAACCAAACTATGCTAAGTGTAAATGGACTTCTTCCCCAATAAAATGTAAAAGAAAACTAGAAAGGATTAAAAAGCAGTTACAGAATAGAACAAAAATGCAACTTAATTGGAAACATACTTAACTCAAACAGATATAAATAAATTCAATGATATAAAGATATAAACAAATTCAAAATAAAGGGTTGACTTTGAATTTATCATATTAAATTTAAATTTATCATGTCAGAAGTAGCAATAATAATATTAGACAAAGTCAAATTCTAACACTAAAGTTTGGAAGTCAGCATGGTACAGTAGAAAGTGTTAGATGTTATTTTATTTGTGTTTTGTTCTATTAAAAAGGAATACAATTATTATTTCTTTTATTGATCTAAATTTAATGGAATTACTTTAAACAAAATATATTCATTTAATATTAGTAATTATGTCCAGTCATTTTTCAGTTATGTCCAACTCTTCATGACCCCATTTGGGGTTTTCTTGGCAGAGATACTGGAGTGGTTTGCCATTTCTTTCTCCAGCTTCTTTTATAGATGAGGAAACTGAGGCAAAAAGGATTAAGTGACTTGTCCAGGTTTTCATCACTAATAAGTGTCTGAGGCCAGATTTGAACTCAGGAAGATGACTCTTCCTGACTTCAGGCACAGTGCTCTATTCACTGTACCACCTAACTGTCCCAGTAATTATGCAGGCTTCTTTAATTTAGGCTTTCCCTTATAAAAAGCATGAGAATTTCTTTGAGATTACCTGACATTCTTTCTTCCCCTTTTTTCTTTCTTTCTATTTTTCTGAAATGTTCCATGATTTTGCCAATATGATGTTATGAGGTATCTCACTTTTGAAAAAAAATTATTAAGGCAGAACCAAGATGATAGGGTAGTAGTGATGATATCCTAATAAAGCTGCTCCCAAGGGGCAGCTACATGGTACAGTGAATAGAGCACCAGTCCTGGAGTCAGGAAGACCTGAATTCAAATCCAGCCTCAGACACCCAACACACTTACTAGCTGTGTGACCTTGGGCAAGTCACTTAACCCCAATTGCCTTGCCTTCCCCCCTCCAAAAAAACAAACAAACAAAAAACTGCCCCAATATTCTAACTTCATTATAGGCCTGGCCCCACTGAACAGCAGGCCCACTGTACCTACCTAGTACCCCCACCCCACCAATGCCCTAACTTCTTTATATATACCTCACCGCTCACTAGAACAAGTGTGTCCATGAACTCATAGTTCTCATAGAATAGCAGGCAGGTCCTTAAGATGTGATCCCAGCCACTACCCCCAGACCTATTCCCACAGAAACAGTTGTATTCTTATGCTTAGCCACAATCACATCATCCATCCAGCCCAAGACAGGACCACGATACCTAGCTATCCATCTTTGACCAGACAGAACCACAATAGCTACCCAACTGGAGGGCAGCACAACCAGAATGCTTAACCACTGAATCATAGATGGGACCCCTCCTCCATTACCTGATCCTTTAACAAACTCCTTCTGCCCTTTTAATATTAATTATATTTAATTAATTATTAATTAATTATATTTATTATTAATTTTAATAATAATTTAAGAAATATTATTTAATTAAACAATTATTATTTAATAATTTAATTAATTCATAATAATTTAATTAAATAATTATTGTTTAATGATTATTTATTATTAATTATTAAATTAATCATATTTAATATTAATAATATTCCTATATGTTATATAAATTTTGATTGTGTCATCAGCATCTTTACCCTATAAAAACTCATCTTACTGGTTCCTCTTGGAACTTAGCCCCCTTTGTGAGAGGCATCAATCTCAATAAATGCCTATACTTTGATTAGAGCTGGTCTGATTCTGAATTCTTTGAGACAGTTCCACCACAATACATCATGAAAACCCAACAGTTTTTGGGTGGGCAGAGCCCCCACTGCAACAGTAGGAAGAAGTACAGTTAAGCTTCCCAGTACAACTCCTCTGCAAATTCCTGATAGGAAAATCCAATAGCAAAATCAGTGAGTCATTTTTCCAGCCCAGGTCAGCATAGGGAGATAGAGATGTTTTCAGACATTATAGATGGGGTCTAGCCAAAATTATGGTGCCTAGCCTTTCAGAAAGAACAAGGTTATGGACCAAGGCAAAAAGAGATCCCAGACTCAAACAGGAAGACTCCAATCTTGTGCAGGATGCAGAAACAATTGTTAACTGGTAGCTCTGTCATTTACTATCCAGTTCCAAGCCACAGATACAAACCAGACTAATGAGGGGACCTGTGCCCAAGGTGGAGTTTATTAAATGCAGCTGACTTTGCCTGATTGCAAACCTACAAATTGCTTGAGAGTGATCAAAATCAGTTAAAAGAGGACTATTGAAACCAGTTAATAGAAAAGAAAAGCAAAACTTTCACTCTGACCAGGTGTTACTACTCCTGAACCTCCTCGGCCTTCTCTATGGATTTTCAGTTGTTATGCAAAACAACTTATGTAACAGCTTCTCCTTGCTTCCCAAGAGACTCCTTCCCTGTTGAAATGTATTTAACCCTGTCCTGCTCTTCCCCTTTTGGGCACTCCAATACTTTTGTGCTGTGTAGTGACCCCAGATTGTAATCCCCTTGTCTCAATCAAAAGACTCTGTTATTACTACTTTGGTAGTCTTCCTTATTCCAGGTTGACAAGTTTCAGGGTGAGGAGCAGACATGGCCCCTAGGCTGTATGCTGAGTGAGAAACAAGTCTAGAAGCAAACAAACCAGCAAGTCCAGAAACAAAAACCCAAGGAGCTGGCTGGCTAGGTGGTGAAGTGAGTAGAGCACAGTCCCTGGAGTCAGGAGGACCTGAGTTCAAATTCAATCGCAGACACTTGACACATTTGCTGGCTGTGTGACCTTGGGCAAGTTACTTAACCCCAGTTTCCCTGCCTTCTCTCCCTCAAAAAAAAAAAAGAAAAAACCTCTCAGGAGCTAAGTAGGATCTCAGTTCCAGCCTCCATCCCAGTCTGAAGTCTACAGCTAAACAACCAATGGCAGTAATCAGACTTTGCCATGGATTGTCCCTGAGACCCTAGAATATCATAACACCCAATATCCCAAGAAAGCAGAAGTACTAAGATTACACACCCTTAACCAACATATTTGTCCAAGAAGTACATGGAGCATGGACCCAACATAAGTCCAAAGTCAGAAAGTAGGTTACAAAAATGAACAAACAAAAGAATTCTACCATAATGAGCAATTATGGTAAAAGAATATTCAGCACAAATCCAGAAAATGAATATCAATAAGCAAAACCCCCAAAGAAAGATGCAACTTGGGCACAAGTTCAGTTAGAATTCCTGGAAGAGATGAGATGAAAATTCTTTGTTTTTGTTGTTTTTTAAGAAGAGTTAAAATGATTCTTAAGATCAAATGAGAACATTAGAGGGAAAATAGAGAAAGAAATGGACGTTATAGAAAAATTACTTTGCACACACACAAAGACTCCCTGATAATTAGAACAGACCAACTAGAAGCTAAATACTCCATGAGATAACAAGAAATATTAAAACAAAGAGTGAAAAAAATAGAAGAAAATGCAAGTAAAACAACAGACCTAGAAAATAGATTGTGGAGGGAAAAAATGTAAGAATAATTTGAATCTAAACTCCATGACCAAAAATAGAGCCTAGATATAATTTTTCAAGAAGTCATAAGGACTACCAAGATCTCTCTTAGAGCCAAAGGTCAAAGTGAAAATAGAAAGAATCCATCAGTTACCTCCTGAAGGACATCTCAAAATGAAAACTCCCAGGAACATTATTGGTTCTATGTAACATTATTATATGCTACTTCAAAGAAAAAATACTACAAGAAGCCAGAAAAGAAATAATTTAAGTACTTAGGAGATCACACAAGATTTAGCAACCATCACAGTAAAAATAAAAAATGGAGAGCTTGGAATATAATATTGTTGAACATAAAGGATATGGGCTTTCAAAAATAACTTATCCAGCAAATGTGAGAATATTAGATCTTTAATGAAACAGAGAACTTATATGCATTTCTGATGAAAATACTAGAGCTATATAGAAACTTTAAAATATAAATACAAAAGTGAAGAGATCTGAGTTCAAATTACTTGCTGTGTGACCCTGGGCAAATCTCTTAACCTCTATTTGCCTCAGTTACCTCATCAGTAAAATACAGCACCACCTAACAGGGATGTTGTGAGGTTCAAAGGAGAAAATGCTTGTAAAGCACTTAGCACAGTATCTGGTCTTAAGAAATGCTTAGTCCCTTCCCTCTTCCCACTCCTTGAGGTCAGGAGTGATCTTTCT